>MU400391.1:163116-513841 GCA_022578955.1 Hypoxylon sp. FL1857
TTTTTTATTTTTATATTTTTTTGTTTTTTGTTGTTTTTTCGTGTTTTTGTTGGGTTTTTTTGGTTTTTTTTGTGTTGGGTTGTGTGGGGGGTGGGGGGGGGGGGGGGGGGTGCTCGGGGGAAGGAAGGAAGGAAGGAAGAGAGAGGGGAAAAAAGGGGGGAAGTATACATCCACGCCTCGGTACATGTGAGAGATCCACGGACCGCGTGCATATAGCTTAGGTAGCTGTATATGTATGTGGATGTAAGGGCATACGGCGTGTCTTGGAAAGGGGGGAGAGGCGGGAATGCTGGCTGCCAATTAATAACCAAAAGACCCTTGGGAGCCATTTAGGCAGGCTTCTGGAAGGCCCAGCAACACGCGAATCCCACGTGCGAGCCCTGTCTCGGGCTCCCATAGGCTGACGCTTACATTAATATATTAAATATTGAGTCTCATCTCCACGGATCCTGCGCGTGGGAGGTGGAGGGGGGGAGATGGAAAGGCAATGTCGGGTTGGTTGATAGATTGGGTTGGCAAGGCTGGGGCTGGGGCTGACTTTGCCCATCGATTTTCCCCCCTCAGCTGAAACATGGGAGCGTGGGCGATCGGCAGACGCACGTAGATAGTACGGGCATCAGCTTACATATCTACGAGACACAACCTCGTACGGGACTTAACCCGTCTCGGCGCGCTTTGTGCGCCCTTTACATAATACAAAACAGCAAACATCCGGCGTGACTCTTTTCCCCCAGTTGAAACCCACGTCGTATTTTACTTTACCTTAGCTTTTAGCTTAGGGTTGGCCACCGTACCAAAAGCGCCAAGCCACGCCCGTATGTCTCGGTTTCAACGCCTACGCCCAACGCCCTTTCGCCGTTACCCATCCACATGAACGTGTATCCGTCTCACACCTAGTATGTTACCTAACCTGCTAAGCCTAAGCCCAGGCCGTAGCGTAGGACTGTTCCTCCCCCAACATGCGTACGTTTCTTTAATCTCTCTCCCCTTCAGCGCACATAGGAGCTACTTTCGCTGCAGATCAATGCCTACATGCGTACATATGTAGGTATGTTGGTAGCTAAATGTGTCCGCAGCAGCTGCGTAATAAGGCAGCGACTCAGCTTTCACATGAGACATAGGTAAAAAGCGCGTGTGTGTGTGTAACCACAGATGGATAAGGTATGTTAACTACCACCTAACATACCCCTACCTACATAGCTGGATGTAACTGCCACCCACGCAAGATACATACAAAGCGTGTCAGACAAAAAGCATCCGAGCTAGGCAGGTGGAAAACCACGAGACAACGGTAATCGACGATCTTGTCTTCCAGCTCGACAGCCTTACCAGGGGTGCCGCTCTCTCGTACACTGGGTAACCAATGAACGACGACGTACTGCTCGGGCGGCATACTAGCACTAACACCTACCTCGTACGGATGGAGGCTAATCTCCTTACGATCACCCAACTGCCTCGTAAATAGGGCTAATGCAATGTCATCTCAGGAATTTCTTTAGGGACTTTTTTATCATAATGCCATGCGTTCAATTCCGTAATCTAGCAGAGTGTGGTATCTTAGAAACCCCGGTACGCCTTGCCTGTATGAAGGTATGCAGGTATGATTCGCATCTAGCTGACATCATACGTTCCAACGTGCTTCCAGAATCGTAATCTCATAGCCTCATAACTTATGTGCGGAGGGGAAGCTCTAAACCTAGAGTCCACTAGCAGGTATTGTACATTAGGAAGCTCGCAATGGCTCGTCAAATCGCAATTCACTCACTACAACGACCTCTCCTCACTCCCCCTGTCGTCTCGCCTCCGCAGCCTCGCCCGCGAGGAAGCCCATGACGGCCGGGTCGTTCATCCGTTCATCGACTGCCGCATTAGGCTGCGTGTCTTGCTTGGCCACGTGGCCGAAGAAGCACTGCCAGAGATCATCCTTATCGATGGCTTCGCCGAGGCTCTGATCCTTGTTCATAAGCTTAGAAAGAGAGGCCTGTTCGACCACCATCGAATTCGCCTCCTCGATGCTGAGGTCCGTGATCTCATCCGTAATCTCATCCGTGGACTGCTTGGATTTGCCCTTCGAATCCTTGCCTATGTATTTTAGACGGCGTTGGACGGACAAGTTGTAGATGGATTCCTCCACTGTGCCATCGATGAGGTACAGCCACACAGTCGTCGGGTGCACCTGGCCGATTCGGTCTACTCGGGCAATAGCCTGCAGTTCCAAGGCCGTGTTGAGTACGGGCTCGCACAAGAAGACGTGGCTTGCGTTGATGAGATTAAGCCCGCTAGCGTGGGCTCTGGCATCCATGAGAAAGCACTCAATTCCAGGTTCCTCCTTGAATTTCGTGATGCCGTTCTTCTGTCTGAACGAGGTGTATCCGATGCGGTATTCATCAAAGGCTTGTCCGAGAATCTCGAGGAACCTCGGGAACTGGGAGAAGATGATGGATTTCGCGCCTGGGTCCTGCGCACGCAACCACAGCAAATGCTTTGCGAGGGTGTTAACCTTTGTTGCATACGACGGGGCGCCAACATCGATGTTCTTGATAGCTTGAAGCTTCTGGCTGTCGATCTCAGAGTAGATGCCTGACTTCCTACGCTTACTAGGTGAGCCGGCCTCGTGTGATCCGTGTGGGTGCTCCCGGGAGTTCTCATGATGCTCCTGATGGACTTTTAACTCTTGCTTCTTCAACGTAATGTCGTAAGTCATTCCCGCCGCGAGGAAGGTTTTGCAGACCGGACATGTGTTTCTGCCCCTGAGCCATATCCTGATGCAGTCTTTGCAGAATTGATGCCCGCAGACAGTAAGAACCCCCAGGGTAAAAGAGGATTGGCAAATGATGCACTCTTCTTCCTGCTTCTGGCCAGCTTCTTTTAAGTGAACAACTATGAGACGAATTAGCGTAATTCGAATAAATCCCTCTGCTAGGAAGAAGCTTACGGTAACGGTGTTTAGGCAGATCCCGTGCAACTTTTCCTCGCCGATACTGCTCTACTTGTAATGATGCTAGTATCATCGTATCGCGGTTAACAATCGACTCTGGGTCAAGTGGAACAAGTGTGTCAGAGATACTCTGAAGCTGCCTATAGTATTCCACACGAGCATTCAGTGCCGCAGTAAAGGCGTCCAACTCTTTCAACAGACCAACCGCGGTCTTGCTCTGCGCCGTGCTCTGGTCCTGCGTCAATCGAAGGTGCTGTTCAACAATATGGAGCTCAATCCTAGCACGGTCGCTTCCGCCATTGGAGCGAAGCCTCGCCGCCAAGTCCCGGAGGTCAGCAATGATACTTCGAAAAGAGGTTAGTCGAATGGACTGTTTAATCTTGCTACGTTCAGCGAGTAGTTTAAGAGTTAACTTCGGAGCATGGCCTTCATTGTTCTTTGCTCGTGCTTCCGCTATGGCGACTTCATGTCTTGTCCGCTCGTTGTCCAGACCAGAAATCGCATCCTGCCGGTCTGTAACCAGGGCTCTTAGAGCTAGCGTGTAGGCCATTAGTTCATCCTGAAGCTTCGTTGAGTCCTCGTACTCGTCACCTGTGACGTCCTCATTGCCCTCTTCGTCTACGAGCGGTCGAATTAACATTTGAATCACTGCTTCTCGATATTGGTCGATCGCCTTTGCTTGGTGCTCGAGGGTCTGCTCAAGTATCAGGAAATTGTTCACGATTCGGCCGCTTTCAATTCCACTAAAAGGAGGCAACTCAATCGGAGGGATCACAGTGAATGATTGCGATTCTGCTTTTCCTCGGAGTTTGGATATGCAAGATGTGACTTTGGTATGCGTCTCCTGGAGCATTTCCTTTCGAATATTCTTTGCTGTGGCGTACCCCGAGACCTCCTTTTCCTCCAGCGCCTTAAACTCGTTCGAGTCAGGTGCAGTTTTATTCTCGTCACTCTTCAACTCGTAATAGGCACTGGCCATGAAAAACACGGCTCTGTGTTGGACATCCAACATCCATCGAAGTCTACGCCGGTACTCGCTTAATTGTCGTGCCGTTTTGCTCTTGTTGACGTCTTCGTCGTCCTCAGATTCCTCAAGATTCTCATCAGAGCCTGCTTGTCGTGCTTTCTCCAACGCGTCTACTACTTGCTTCCTGCATTCGTCCACGAGTACCTCGACTTCGTCAATGATCTGTTGCCAAAGTTTAATTGCTGATTCTAAATCCTCAAGGAGTTGACCTCGCTTTATCATCTCGAGCAAGTAAGTGCGTTGATCTACCTTGATGGCAGACTCCAATTGCTCAATCATGGTCTCTAGCATCTCTTCAACTGTGTGCAGGGGCCTATTCTTCCAGCCAACTCTGCGCAAGCCAGGCCCGAGCGAGGGATGTAAGATTGACAGTCTAAGCGAAGCAAGGGCATGCTTCATCATCTCTATAGTCTTTGGATCGTCGAGACCCGCACGGCCTTGCATCAACACTCCACGTTCATCAAAGCCGCACTCCTTGGTTAATTCGGTGAATTGCGCCTGGTAGTGCTCTTCCTCCACCGCGGTGAAGGGTATTGTGATTACGTAGCGTTTCTGAGGCGGTAGAGTTAACTCGTCGCGGACAGCACGCTTCGTGTGTCTTAGGGCAATGCGATTGAACAGCGGTTGGAAGAACTCTTTATGGGAGGTTATCAACATATCCCATACCGCTGTAGAAGAGGCGAAAGGCTCATAGTGAAGGAAAACCAACAAGCCCCATAAGTCCTTGATGTCCCCTTTCACTGGCGTTCCAGTGACGCCCCATGCGTTGACACGGGGTATTAGTCTTGCAACTTTTGCAGCACTACTCACACCACTCTCGATCTGTTGAGCCTCATCAAGGCATACTCTCCACCAAGAGATATGAACTAAAGGCGACTTGGGACGGTGGTATTTGGGCGCATTTCTCATCGAGCGATTAGGAGGTTTCTCGGTATAATGAATCTCGCTTTGGAGCACGTCGTAGGTTGTGACAACAACATCTTGAGATGCTAATTCGGAAACCAAGTCATCTTCGTCTCCGGAGAAACCCCTCAAACCGCTATAGACCATAACACGGAGATCCGGTGCGTGCTTAGCAAATTCTCCAACCCATTGATCACGTAGTGTGGAAGGAGTGACAATCAAAGTTGCGCCGCTGGGACGTGGGTTCTGAGCTACTCCATTGCTTGGGCCCGGCAGGTTCCTACGAGTATGTGTGCAAATGAGAGAAATCATCTCGACCGTCTTACCCAAGCCCATTTCTTCGGCGAGGATTCCACCTTTGACGGTAGTCTCGATCGTGCGGAACGGGGCGGTGTCTCTGGTCATGACATGATAAAGGTTGCTGACGAAGGCCAATTGCCCGGTCATATCCTTGGTCGCACGGAAAGAGAGTGGAAGGCCAGTAGTTGACGGCGGGGGTAGCGGCTCTAGAACGGGCTCCCCGTTTGCGCAACCACTCCACTTGACGCCTTCCCTATTCAAAAGCCACTGCAAAGCCCTGCGTTGGAAAGGAAAGAGGCTTGAGGTCAATCGCGGAGGGGTGATCGACATGTCCGTGTTGCCCTTCTCTGTGAGGAATGCGGCATCGTAAAAAGCTTGAGGCAATAGTTTCCCATCTGCGGTGTCCAACACTTGAGTTTGACATCCAAAGAATACATCAAGAACTTGCTGACTAAGAGCACGCTGAGAAGGAGTGCGGAAGATGTTTGTCGAAGAGTTCCAATTCAATCCGAGGGTGAGTTGTAATTTGTCTTTGCTGTCCTTCGTCTCCAAGTCGACAGCGATGCTTACCCAAAGAGCACCCTCTTCGCCTTCATCATCCCGGCTTCGCTTGAGTACATCTAGTATTAATGACAATTCCTTGGTGAACTTAGCACCAGGGATGGAGATTTCCGACTTAAAAGCGCCGTAAGGGGATCGGGGGGTTGAGGAAAGAACCAAAACGTGATGGTTTTGATTATAATGGAGTTTCATGTGGTGATGGACATTCGGACGGGAAATCGGGTCGGTAGTCGACACTTCGGGCTGGGTTGGTCGACTAATAGTGAAAGAGTCTCTGGCTATAAGAATTGCGTCGATGCGTTCGACTCGAGCGCGCTTCTTAGGGGGCTCGACGTCTTCGGTGGTGGCATCGTGGGAAGTGGTTTCGGACGGGATTTCGGACGGAAGGGCATGTAGAAAACCGAGTAAATCCGCAGGAAAGGGAGCTGTTGAGGTTTAGTAAATCTTGCTACAAGCCTGCTTGAGAGTCTACATACCCTTGACATCCACAGACTGAACTTGGACGGCTGTCTTGCGATGCGCCTTAGCGCCACGCGGACCACCCATGACGAAAGACACCTGTAGGAAAGATATGATGCGGCGCAGGGTTAGGTGACTTGAGTCATGTTTGGGGGACAACGACACTTGTGGGCAATGAATTACACAGGTGGGGACAAACGCGAAAGTGTGGCCGACAAAATGTGTAAATCAATGAGGAAGAAAGGTGAGGCTGAGGAAGTAGGAAGTAGGAAGTAGGAAGATGAGCGCCGTCAATTGTTGCCTCGAGGGGCAGAATTGGTACTACGCGTCTTATCGGCGATAAGAGCTGCACCCCACCAAATTGACTCATATGGAGAGGCCCACTAAACGCCGTCGCAACAGGTAACGAAAGTACCGTACTGTGTACACGGCGGATGCACAGACCTATCGGAGGAGCAAATTTCCTTCGCCGACATCCCCATTGAATTTTCGGGTGCAGCGACGGCCACAATAGTGCTGTGCAACTGCTTTAGGATCGTGTAATTCAATCTCAATTTCGTCGCCGCCGACTTGCTATACCCAATTGACATGGTTCCCCGGCTACGTTGTATAAGACCCTAAGAGTAGCAGAGATCGGAGGCTCGCGGGACAAAATGGTGCGCGTCAAGGTAAGCCAGTATACCGTTGAGGAACTCCAAACTTCATTCGGCACCACCACGACTAAACGAGTATACTAGCCTTTTCTAAAGCCGCAGCAATTGCGCACCGCCTTAACACCCATATCCTGCCGAGCTGCCTTCCAGCCGTCCATACAACAATGCGTACGAGCAGCCTCATCCGCATCATCCTCCAGCCAACCCCCCACGATACCCTCCCCCACACCCTTCATCCCGGACGTGCAGACCTTCCTCACGGTAATCGGCCGAGGGCTCAGCCAACACGCCTCTAAATTCCCCAGCTGGGATGCTCTCTTCTCCCTGACCTCGGACCAGCTACGGGAGCTCGGTATCGAGCCCCCGCGCTCGAGGCGCTACCTGCTGCAATGGCGGCAGCGGTTCCGGCTGGGGCAGTACGGCATCGGAGGGGACCTGCAGCACGTGGAGGACGGGAAGGCCGATCTCAAGATCCTTGAGTCGGATAAGGACGTCGTGAACCCGCACAAATACGTGGTTAACGTGCCGGCAGGGCGGTCCGTCAAGGAGTGCAGTCTGGAGGAGCTGTCCAGAGTGCGCGGGTACAAGGTCCAGGGCGCGAAGACCATTGTTGGGCCCTATGCGCTGCCGCTTAAGGACGGCGAGGGGGCCAGGATTACGGTTACGGAGGGCATGTGGGAGGACCGCCGGGGCCACAAGATCGACGGTGGTGAGAGGAGAAGGACGGAGGTCCGCTATAAGAAGCGCATTGCCGAGCGGCGCGAGATGAGGGAACGAGGCGAGCTATAGATGATAAAGGCTCCCTAGTATGCAGCCTGAATGGGGGACTGCTGTACTTTATGTACCATATGGAATCGCCAGTTCTGCATATAGAGTAAAATCCAGACCAAAACATCCTGGGATTCAAATGTGCTGGTATTCGTCGCCTTATAGTGTCATATCCTAGACCCAACGCCCCAACTTCATAACACCGCAATCATAATCCGATTATATCTCAAACTCCTAAGCGCCAGACCGACAATATGCATCATAACCCACACTTCTTTTGCCGTTTAGAACCCTATTTCGCCGCGCCAAAGTCTAGTTTCCGGGCTACTTTGTTACCCTTCTCATCGTCTAGTATACCAGGTCTCCTCTTCAAGTCGGCACCAATCTTCTCCTGTCCGCCACTCTGCTTCTTGGGAAGGTCTTGCTTGCGCGTAGGCTTTGGATCTTTTGCCCACCATTCATGCTTCAACATCTCAAAGGCCGTGATCCGCTTCTTAGGATCAAGAATTAGGGTCTTCATGAGGAGGTCGACGCCCTCGAAGCCGACCGTACCAAACATGCCCATGAAATGATCCCTTCCTCGTAACGGGTGGACTTCGCCCTCCGTAGTATATCCGGGCAACTTAGTGACCCCGGGCCAGTTCTCCTCCGTAGGCGTACCAATGGCTTGTGAGATAAGGCTGATCTGATGCATCTCCGTGTTTCCGGCAATGTATGGTGTTCTTATTATCAACTCTGCGAAAACCAGGCCCACAGACCAGACATCCACCGCGCCCGAGTAGTGCTTTGCGCCGAACAACAGCTCAGGGGGCCTGTACCACCGCGTGATAACGTTCGATGTCATAGGCTTGTACGGATCCGAGAAGCTTCTAGCTAAACCGAAATCGGCCAATTTCACTTCCCCATCGGCGGCGATAAGCAAGTTGTTGGGCTTGATATCACGGTGCAGCACAAAATTCTCGTGGCAGAACCACACAGCCCTCGTAAGCATGCCCATCCACGCCTTGATGTCAGCCGCACCGTATCGAACGCGCTCGGTGTCGCGGATGAGCATTTCCAGGTCGCCTAGTGGAAGATACTCTAAAACAAGGTTGAGATTCTGGTCTTTGGAGGAGAAGACGGAGTGCAAGGTGATGATGTTCGGATGGGAAAGCTCTTGAAGGTGCTTGATTTCGCGAACGGCGTCGGGGGCCATTCCCTCCGTATACTCCTTCTGCACCTTGATCTTCTTGATGGCTACGAGCTGCGAGGGATCGCTCTTAAGGAACCCAAGGTAGACGTTCGCGTAGGTACCTTCACCGAGCTTCTTGCCTTCAAAGGGGTCAAGTGTCAGCACATATTATTTAAAAAATAGTATAATAGATTAGGGATCAGGAAGCGAACCCTTCACATATTTGCGCTTCTCTTCCTCGTTGAGCTGTTCGGCGAGATCTAGAGAGGTCGATAGAAGAGCTGCGGAGGGATTCGGTGCGACGGGTGCAGTCACAGGCGTTCCGTTGGACGACGCTGCTGTTGAAGTTGCATTCTTGAGCGGTGATGATACAGATCTGGGGTTATTCTGGAGGGCATCCGTAGGATGCATGACCACAGGGGAGACGGCCATCGTGATGGTTGTTCTCCCGCCTTCAGGTTTCGGAATGGAGAGGCGGGATGTTGTAGAAGGCTCAAAGAACTCTTTCAGCCTTGTGAAGGAGTAGCAAGGCTATAGTGCTGAGAACCTGGAACGGACAACGTTGAAATATGATTGGCGGGTGCCGACGCCTGCAGGTGCAAGATGGGCTTTATGTGGCACATCCTTGGCGTTCCCTTGCTGTGCATTTCCATTGGCTCCACATTATTCCTAGTGCGGGTATCTCCGTGCCCTGACGTTCCTGTTACGGCTAGCGTAGAATTCCGTGATACGAGCGTGGCCTTTCTTGCAGGTACGTACTACAATTTTATCAGATGTTTACATTCCATGCAGCTCTCTGTTGACGTCATCTATTTCTTCAATTGGGTCGCAAACGGGTAAGCAACACAGCATCGCCAGGTGATTGATTCCCAGTCGGGCTTCTTCGATGTCCATGGTCCCGAGTCAAGTGAGATTAATTCTACGTATGGACGGATGTATACAGCACTGCCAGCCCCGGTCTCATACTGATGACGAATTCACTATCAAATTCGTTGTCTTAAGTTGTCTTAAGTCCGATCTAGTTTCCTCTAAAGTGCCCCGTAGGTCCCGGGGAGATAGTCGTCCCTGACGCCCGACAAATCTGGGCCAGCGGATGAAGTCATAAGTCGATCCCCTGGTTGAGGTTTGTCTTAGCAAGGACCGCATTCATCATCGTCTACAACGTGATTATTTCCAACTTATTCCATAAAGACGCGCGTAGTCTTCTTTCCTGCTTTCGCAATCCGTCGTCCTTTGATGGTCTTGCCCGGCCGTCGCCATCTCTACAAATAAGATTCTACTCGTTTCAAAGTATTTTCTATTACTTGACTTAGACATAGAATTTACAGAGTATAGTTCACCATGCGGTACCTATCGTACTGGGTAAGTCAAGAGGCCCAATTGTCGGTCAATTGAAGTCGCGTGCGCACTTAGCTAACATCATCAAAGGTCTTTCCCGTTATATCCGGCCTAGTGTGGCTGTCGACATTATTAGGTCTTCTTTTACACTGGATCGTAGACACACATAGAGTGAAATACGCATCCATGGACGGTAACCAAACAATTGCATACATATCGGATGTTGGCGCTGCAGAGCTTAAACCGCTATTCGTAACGGGCTGCATTATAACCACCATATTTCTAGATTTATCCTTTGGAGCAGACCGATGGCTACGGCATAAAGGTCGACTGGTGCCCAACACTTCCACCTCAGAGAAAGTTCTGAGTGGGTTGACTATCGTCTTCGCTATTATTGGTACTATAGGCTTGACTTTCCTGTCTGGCTTCGACACCCTCCGGTATCCGAGACTACACGACATTTTCCTCTTATTCTTTATTGCAGGGTACCTGCTGTCGGCTATCTTCATCTGCGCGGAATACCAGCATCTCAGCCGAAGTAAGTCTACTTCCCAAATAGTCCAAACTATAGACCGCACTAACAAAACTCCCTCCATAGAAAACCGCCAGCATCGCGTCCTGCGCCTCTCGTTCTGGGTCAAGGTTATTTTCGTCGTCGTGGAGCTAATCCTCGCCATTGGATTCATAGCGACCAACTTTAAAGGATATCGCAACTCGGCCGCGATCCTGGAGTGGATCATCGCCTTCATATTCTCATTCTACATCTTCTCCTTTTACATCGACCTATACCCGGCCATTAAAACACGGAACAACCCCATAACGAACGCCGCACGTCGGATGGAAGAGACGTACTATGCAACACACCCCAGCGTCCTGCCCCAACAGAGAAATACGCAAGATAGCCAGAGGACGTTGACGGATGTTCAAGCACATGGACATGGTCATCATGGTCACAGCAATAGCGCACAGAGCAAGAATAGGACGGACCAGAGAGATTTCTAAATTTGAAATTCGAGTCGTATGTTATCCAGGAACGAATTGGCCACGGTTAGGGACGAAATGCATGGGTTTTGAAAATATCAGTGAAGGATAGCGATAATGTTATAGTACATAATAAAGGAACGACCGGGAAGGGGCATTATACTACGGCGTTCGGCTCGTGTATTTAGAATCATGAGGTTCTGTTTTCAACTGGTCAATGACCGTATACTACTAGTAGCGCTATCATGAAAGCTGGAGATACTTGTATCTAAGTTGTCGATTAACTCTGTCTCATACGACGATTAAAAACCACTTTGGTGTATCGCAGCGAATGTGATATGGGCATATAAATTATACCAGTGAAACAAGATCGGGATGAAAAAGGCTCAAATTGAACAATCTTTTGCCTAAGATATGAGAAGAAGAAAAGGGGGTATTGCGCTGTTGAATCCAAACAACCCCCATAGCCTCAAGCCACAAGCCACCGCTAGGACGAACGCCAGGCCAAGATCCAAGACTGTCAAACCAACCTGGCCAAAACCAACGTACCGAAATCCTGCCTTGCGGTCGTAATTCTCTTAATCGTATATCCTAACAGTGTTCCTACTACTCCGAAGAGAAAAATGAAAATACAAGTTCGCCATGTAGTTCAAGAGAGTGCCGAGGGTATTTCAAGCTACCCGCACCGTATATCGTAACTCATGATACGCCAACGCCATTTTCCGTACTTGTAGGAAACCCCCTTACAATCCTACACCATCTCCACAAACCTCGAATCCCTATTCGGGCTGTGACTCGCACCGGAAAACCCCTTCATAGGCCTAGGAGGCGTCAACGCCGTCCGAGGCTGATCTCTCGCATCCTCACGAAGATACCTTCCGTTGTCATTGTTGCCGCCACCATCATCATCGTCGTCGTCGTCACTCGAGCTACTCGCCGGCTCATTCTCAACAGAATAGTACCCCGGGACTCGTCCTGCATTCGAGTCTCTCCCCGCCATCGCGACGGCACGCACGCTCGCGCTACGATTATCCATGCTGGATGAGCGGTCCATGCCTGTTAGGGCGGCTCCACCAATGAAGCCCCTTTCTACCGCTTTGCCTTTATCTTCTGGCGTTTTCGTTCCCCTGGAGAAGCGGTTTTTAAACCAGGTCCTCACTCCGCCTCTCGACGTCCCTTCACTGTGTGAGCTAGGCTCCCTGTTCACCACTTCGTCCTCGGGGTCTTCAGTGGGGACATGTTCAGATTCAGGTTGGGGTATGCTGATAGGTTGTTCTGCGGTATTCGGAGCAATTGACTCCCTCGGAGCTTCCGGCTCATCTAGACCTTCTCTGTGATGCCTCTCAGCAACAGACCTCTGCTTTTCGGCCTTGGCGAGCCGCTTGTGTTCTGCTTTAGCGGCCCGGTCTTCTTCCTTTTTAGCCTTCGCTTCGTGCTTCTCTTCAGCCTTCCTCTCCTTTTGCTCCTGCTTGTCTTGCTCTGTCAAAATAATTAGCAAATAGTACGCGTGGGGCATAGAAGAGAACATACCCTTAAGCTTCTTATTTATATCATGAATCTCCTTCTGCCGGGCTTTCTCGATCTCCTCCTCTTCCTTCTTTCTCTCCATCTCCAAGCGCTGCTCCGTCTGCCTTGCATACTCTTCCTCAACTTTCTCATTGATCTCATCCAGGACGGGTTTGACCCTAGCCGCAGCGATGGCGTCGATCTCCTCCTGGTCCATGAACTTTCCAGCACCAATATCGACCTTCCTATGCGCCTGGCTTAGACGTTGTTCGTTCTTGAGTTGGGCTAGAGCGTGTGCCTTGATCTCCCATTGCGTCTTGGTAGACGGAGGAACCATTCCAGTTTCCGCGGCTATCTTCTCGTCCATCCCCTTCAGGCGCTCGTGAACGTTCCTCTGCGCTGCAGCAAGCAATATCTCCTGGTCGTGCTGCCGCTTCTTATCGTCGACTTCAGAAAGCCTGTTGGAGAACAGAGACATCTGCTGTCTGATCTGCTGCGACCGTCTGCGGTCCTCGATGACGTCGCCGTCGCTAGAAGCTCTCTTCCTAAGCTTGCCCCTGACCGAGAAGCGGCGCGCGGGTTGCTTGGCTCCGTAATACTCCTGGTATTCCCGGTTTTTGAAGTGCTCTTCGTGCATCCTAGCTAGACGCGCTTGGGCTTGCTTGTAGGCTGCGTCTTGCAGAGTGGTAAGCTGCATGGGCTGTGCATCGTCGCTGACGCTGCTCAGCACATCGGCGTGTTCGGGGGAGAGATTAGCGTTGTCATGTGCCTTCTTGGCGTCAATCATCTTCTGCTGCTGGTTATACATTTTCTTGGCCATCGCGACGGCCGAAGCGTGTAGAACATCCGCTCTCTTCTGGTCGTCCACTTCGGGCTTGACTGGCGGACGCGACGTGAACATTTGCCTATTCATAGTGGTGTAAGGAACAGACCCAGCTTTCTCGCTTGCATCGCTTAGCGCTGGCGATCGCACCGGCCTGTGAGCTCGAGTTGCGGCACTTAGAGCATTGGCGGCGGCATTCGCTTCATCTGGATACGACTCCTTCGGAACCGGGGATGACTTGGCCCTTTGGCGATTTGCCATGGCACCCCTCGCAGCAAGCAGCGACCTCCGCCGTTCCAGAGTGCCTGTGCTAGTATCCGCAGTACGAGGTACACTGTGGTCGGACTTAAAAGCTATATTGGCAGCTGAATAACCAGGGTCGGAAGTAGTATGCCTCTCAGTTCCGGTGGCGTTCATAGCGGACTGCGACGCCAACAAAGCAGCTTTTGCGCCATGTCGGCTAGGCACTGGCTCCCAGGCCGGAGCCAGCTTGTAGTCTTTCGCCATGACGGCGGCAGCTGAAGCTGGAGCGGACTTATCCGGCCTCCACAGCTCGGGCGACGAATTGGTGTTCCAACCTAAAGCAGCCGCTGCACTGGCTGCGGATCCCTTTTCGGAGAGGCCAATAGACGGAAAGCTCGGAAGGTCCTGAGGTTTGGCATAAATGAGCTTTCCCGAGTGGACTGGCAAAGAAAATCAGCTTGCCGATCGATAACAAAGTAACTAGTATAAATAAGATAATTTATGAGTATAATAACGGTAACAAGAAAGAAAGTTACCAAGGCTACAGCTTTTGCGACAGAGAAGCTTACCTGCCGGTTTAGTGTCGTCATTAGGTAGCTGTCGTCCCAAACCCCCCTGTGTCTGTGTCTCATTGGCTGCGGCCATGTTGTGTGGCTGGGAACAGTAAGGATTCAGCTGCACCTGTACGTGTGTCCGCCGTATTCAACCTCCCTTGTCCTTCGCAAAGATCGACACCGGAAATGCCACGGTCGGGTGGAGGCAGAATGCAACGAGAAGGTGAAATCTGGTATTTCGAATAATTGATTGGGTAAGGTAAGGTAAGGTAAGGTAAGGTGGGTTGACGGTGAGTCAAGGTGAGGAAGACACGAAATAAAGATAGGTGTGAGATTCAAGGTCGAATGATGTGGTTATAATGATGAGCACTGTACTGTAGAGGGATGGCTACGCGCACCTTGGCATTGAGGTAACTCATTTGCACGACGGCGACCTGGTATAAAGAAAGACATTAGGGATATGGGTAACAAGGATATAGCTCATTCTAGGGAGTTAGTCTTCAAGTGAATTGATAAAGTATAATTGTGTCTCTAGGTAAGCAAGGAAGAAATAAGACAAGGCACGAGATTACGACGATCCGAGTCTCATTGTGTAGCCCGAACTGCGATCGATTCATCATTGTGTTCATCATCACCCGCGGCCTTGGAGATGGCCATTACGTCATTGTCCTACAACTGGGTACATCCTGCCAGGTACATTCTGCTAGTTTACCTCCTACATGTAAACTGCATCTGACCAAAATAGCGTCTCATTATCGATAGTTTAGGTACCTGATTAAGATTTAAGAGATACTTGGGTTAGCTTCTTCCCATTCCGGCTACAACACACGTTACTTGGCTGTCCGGCAGCACCGAACGATACGACGCCTCTCATCCGCTTCTTCCGCCTTTCCCTTCCGCCGCTCCGAGCTCAATTCTCACCATTGACGTCTGCCTTCACAATTTTATAGGTTTTGTGCTCGTAAATCCTATTATCGTGCTTATAGTCCTGCACTAGATTATTGAAGATCTGAGCGTCCGCCTCTGTCGGCTTCTGCTCTTCTACAAGTTCAACTTTGATGTCTGGCTTCAGGCAAGGTGGCAGCGACCCGCCGTGGTTATTCCGCGGGAGGTAGGACGGATCGTTGCGCAGCCGCCAAAGTAGCGACTCGTGGAGGACTGCGTCAGGCGGGATGTCACGGGTGTTACCACCGTTGAGTGGGAACCGGACATTCGACCACTCATTACGATCATGGTCAAGTTCCCAGCGCGTGATGAACGGAAGCCATTCTATTCGAATCAGCATTAGAATAATCTTCGAGACGGAAGTCAAGTATACGAAAGGGATTGGAATGTACTTACCCATGAATTTCCAGAGCAGCACCGTGAAAACCCCAGTGCCGTACCCGAATTGAAGCGAGTCGTGGATGAATCCCTTCAGCGCACGGTCCTTATTCTTCTGTTCATTGTATCGCTGCTTGAAGCCGTTGATACTTAGACACCATTTGACCGCCGCTGAGGGATCTTTCTCGCCAACAAGCTCAACTTCTCGTATCATCCATGCTAGTGGGATATCGCTCATCTGGAACGGGTCGGTGGTGACGTCCTTGCTAGGCGCACGGGCCTTTCGGGTTGTCAAGAAATTCTTGATACGTTGCCAGGCAGTCATGTGCTCGCTGTTGTCAAGAGGGTGATTAACTTCGGCCGGCCACCCGCCGCCGACGTCACCGTGACAACCAGGGAACCAGACTTCTTTGATATCCTCGTGGTCATGGTGTGAGGCACGGATGTCCTGAGCGAGGAGCGCGGCCTTGAACTTGACACGGCGCTCATCAACGGCGACGGCGTGCCTAACGTAGTGTGCTGTACCCCTTACCGGGACAGGCACAGGCGTCTTTCGCTCTAGGATCGCGACCGAGTTCACGCAATCCCAGATTCCGAGGAAGAAAACCTTGATGTTGGTCTCTTCAAGCTTCCCGCAGTGGGTTGTATACTCCTTTCGGCAGAAGGTGTTGCTAAAGGCTGTGATTTCATCCCGCGCGACCTCGTACCTGTGTCTATGGTGCATATAATGCATACCATGCATGCCCTCGTCGGCACATAATGGTGACTCCGTTTCGCTACCATTTGTGGCAGGCTTCGCGGCCCCTTTGCCTTTTCCTTTTTTGAAGTTGTCGGTCTCGCCCGCTAGGTAGCGCTGGTAGAGGCGATAGGCAAAGAGGACCATCTCCTCATTACCCTTGCAAAGGAGCCCTACAGTATTGATCATGCGTGCTAGAAATTTAGCTGTGAAGGCGCCGCGGCTGAACCCGAACATGTATATCTTGTCGCCCTTTAATATTATAGGTGAGTATCGATCAATACCCTTGCGTTAAAGGGCTCACGTACAGTGTCGTAGTAGCGCATTAGGAATCGGTAGCCAGCCATTACATGGGCATCGAATGTCGTACCAATTCCTTGGTCGATGGTCTGTGAGATGGAGCTCCACATCTCGCCAAACCATGACTTGTTCGCAGATGTCTCGTTGATACCATAAGTGCCGATACCCGCTAGGAGACTTATAAGAATTGAAAACCTTGACAAGAGAAAAGATACTTACTTTGGTAATAATGCAGCTGGTTGGGATCATTACGATCCAGGCTGTTCAGGATCTTGACCACATTGGTATCGGCATTGGACCCGGTGAACGTATTGCCAGTGCCATCGAAGCAGAGAATGAGCTTCTTTGGCTCTCGAACTGGCTTCAAGCCCTCATTAGCGGCCATATGTAGGTCTTCAGGGCTATGAAAGTAGGGCATTTTGGCGGCAAGTGTGAGCTGTATGCTCTATGATTAACGGAGGGGATTTCATACACCCAAATCAAAATGATCAAGTAAAATAGATACCCCTGAGGGTTCGGAAGCCTTCATTTATCAACCGTTCCGGACGTTGTCCAATGTCATACCCTCTCTTTTGAAGCCCTGTCATACCGGCACCTCCGCCAACCGGCACTTCACATGGCAATCCTCTTCCTCACTCCCATGATTGATTTTGCTGACGAGAGGATAACCTTAGTCGTGGCTGGGTCCAACGCCGATTCCCAAATTGGCTGTACAATCAGCATTTAGCAACTAAGCAACCGAAAATAGTATTCATATTATCATCTAAGCTCTCACTTTCCCTGTATAGAATTTCAGGCAGCCTCGCGTCATACAACTGGAGTTGCACGTCCACAGCATTCCCCGGGACGATCACGGCAATTCTCATCCGTCTCGAGCGTCACGATGCCGGCAATTATCTCAGCTGTCATACATAAGCCACACTTTACTCTTCTGAACGAAATGTAGTATAGGATTGCATATCAATTAGATGTTGTGGAACCTGGGGCTGCTTAAGATTACTCCCAAGGTGACTCTGGTCCGGGGTAGATATCGCAGGCCAATGACGGGCCATGTGATGACCTCCATCTATCCCTTTCTGGCAGCCGGGGCAACGCGCCTGCATATATTAAAACTCACCTGCTCCGACAGAGGATATTCTCCGTCTCCGCGGCCTCGCTTTACGCCAGCTGATTTTTGGTCGCCGACTACAATGTAGATGCCGTGCGGCCCTATCGCGACTGGTCGATTGGCTGATGTTGAACATCTCGACTCTTTCCGTTACATTTCTCGTGCGTTTTTCAGCTCTTGGTTGTCCGGTGGCTGTCTCGCAGCATGACAGCTGAAATAGACCAAAACGTCCAACCGCATACCTGTGGATCTGCATCTATCACCAGGCCATCGATAGATTCAGATCCACAGGTATGCGGTTGGAATCAAACAAACTGAGGGCCATTTCGCGTTCCTCATTAAACAGAGTACCTACTTGTAAGGGAGTAGGGGTGGGTGTTGGTTGATCCATCTCTCATATATATGATGTTGGCTATACTAGGGGCCGTTCTCTTATGCTTATATACTCTGTCTCGCCTCCTATACATATAGGATAACGCAATGGGATCGAGCTTATCAAACATGTCGTCCTTCTATGAAAAGTTCCAAGCCGGTGAGGCGTACGCGGATGTCGAGAAGGACAATGCCAGTTTCTTTTCCGATCCCGTAAAGATCGCGACAGAACTCTTGAAGGATTATTCTGGTCTTCGGGGCGAGGCATCTCCTACTGAGATCGTAAATCTCGTTAAAGAACTGCTACAGAAGGGACAGCCTCTCGACGATAAAAAGGGGTAAGTAGAAGAAACTGCCTGACATTGAACGGTTTTAACGAGGAGTAGCACTACCGAGCTGTTAATCGGGATTCTCACCTCTCTGCCGTCCACGTCGAGCATTCGAACCCAGCTCACCAACAAGCTTATCGATACTCTTTGGGATAACCTCCAACATCCCCCATTGAGCTATGTCGGCGGCGACGTCAAGTACGAGGTTGTCAACCCTAACGAAGCGAGCTCGCACAATCCCAAGCCCAGGCCCTACGATGCTATTGAGTTCAAGGCTCCAGATAGCGATGTTATCCTGCGTGAACACGTCCCAGTGGCGCCCGATGGTCTCCACCATTACCGAACTCCTGACGGTAGCTTTAACAACCCGCTCGAACCCAACCTAGGGAGAGCTGGCGCGCCTTACGCCAAGACGGTCAGAAACACAAAGCGCCTTCACGGAGTCAAGCCCGATCCAGGACTGCTTTTTGACCTCCTGATGGCCCGAGATGACGACCACTTCAAGGAGAACCCGGCTGGTATTTCATCCATGTTCTTCTATCATGCGGCTATCATCATCCACGACATATTCCGTACTAATCGTACGGACATGAATAAATCCGATACGTCGTCGTACCTCGACCTGGCGCCCCTGTACGGCTCATCTCTTAGAGATCAACTGGAGATCCGTACCATGAAAGAGGGCAAGCTGAAGCCCGATACCTTCCACGAGAAGCGGCTCCTCGGGCAGCCTGCCGGTGTCAACGTCATGCTAGTCCTCTACAACCGCTTCCATAATTACGTTGCAGATATCCTGCTGAAGATCAATGAGAACGGGCGCTTCACGCTGGCGTGTGCGCCTAATGCTAGCCCAGAGGACAAGGCCCGCGCAGTTGCTAAACAAGACCACGACCTCTTCAACACAGCCCGTCTAATCGTTGGTGGGCTTTACGTCAACATTTGCTTGCACGATTACCTTCGGGCCATCACAAATACTCATCACTCCAAGAGTGATTGGACTCTGGATCCACGGGTCGAGATCGACAAGCAGTTCGATGGAGAGGGAGTACCCCGTGGTGTCGGCAATCAAGTCAGCGTGGAGTTCAACCTGCTGTACAGATTCCACTCTTGTATCTCTAAGAAAGACGAGCGCTGGATTAACGGCTTCTTCCTCAAGCTCTTCCCGGGGCGCAAGGCAGAGGATCTTGAGAACGTTAGCTGGACCGAGCTCGGCCAAGCCTTGCTCACTTTTGAGCAGAACACCCCCAAGGATCCCAGCGTTCGCACGTTTGACGGCCTGGAGCGCCAAGCGGATGGCACATTTAGAGACGAGGACCTGGTAAGAATCCTAAAAGATGCCATGGAAGACCCTGCTGGTGTTTTTGGTGCCCGCACGATCCCGAAAGCACTCAAGATCGTTGAAGTGCTAGGCATCAACCAGGCCCGCAAATGGCAAGTTGCGTCACTGAACGAATTCCGTGAGTTCTTCGGACTCAAGAGGTACGATACGTTCGCCGAAATCAATTCAGAGCCAGAAATTGCCAACATACTCGAAAAATTGTACACGGATCCTGATATGGTGGAGCTCTATCCTGGCCTTATGATCGAGAACACCAAGCCAATCCGTAATACGGGTTGCGGTATCTCCCCTACGTACTCGGTAGGTCGAGCTGTGCTCTCTGACGCTGTTACGCTTGTTCGGTCGGACAGGTTCAACACTATCGACTACACAGTCTCGAACCTGACTAGTTGGGGCTATAACGAGGTACAGCATGACAACAAGACACTAGGCGGATCGATGATGTACAAGCTCATTCAAAGAGGTTTGCCGGGCTGGTTCCCGTTCAACTCAGTAGCCGTCATGCAACCGTTCTATACGAAGAAGGCCAACGCGGAGATCGCTCGAGAGCTAGGCACCATCGACCAATACACTCTAGATGACCCGCAGCCGCCGAGGAAGCCCGTTGTCATTTTCACAAGCGAAGCCATCAAACAGGCCTTGAGCCACCCCCAGCAATTCGTCGTGCCCTGGCTCCAGCCCATCAACTCGTTGTTCCCTGGTAAGAAGGACCTCGGTTGGTTCATGCTCGCGGGCGACCAGCCTCGCAACTTTGCAGACCGGGCGAACCTGTTGAAGGTGATACGCAAGATCCCGAATTTGCATAATGCGGTCCACGAGTTCGTGCAGCGTGTGGGTTCGCAGTTGATCGAAAAGGAGACGTTCGAGCTCAAGAAGGGCCTCAATCAGATCGATCTCATCCGTGACGTCGCTATCCCATTGAACGCACAGCTGCTTGCCGACCTCTTCTACTTCGACATGCGAACGGATGAGAATCCAAGCGGAACCCTCGGAGCTGCCGAGCTCTACGGGCACCTTCTCGACATCCGCATTTGGGGCGTCAATAATAACGACCCCGCCCAAGCGTGGACCCGTCGTCGCAATGCCCAGGAGGGCGCGAAGGCCGTCATCGAGTCTACCCGCAAGCTCGTCGACGAGATCGCTCACAGCCGGGGCGCGGGATTCGGCATCCTTTCAACGATATCCAACGTGCTCTCGCGGAAGGCCGACCTCAAGAAAGATTCACTGCGCTCTTGCGGGTATAAACTCGTCGAGGAGCTGTTGGCCGAGGGCAACTCGGCTGAGAAGGTTGTCGACACCTTATGGCTTACTTCCTTCGGCGGCATTGGTGTTCCCGTCACTGCGGTAAGCACCCCGAAACAAAAAATTAAGCCTTAGGGGCGTTACTACTTGTCTGCCGTACTAATCCATCTTTAGTTTTATGAGGTCATGGAGTTCTTCCTGCGCCCTGAGAACGCGTCCATCTGGGCCGAAGTTCAGACCCTGGCGCAAAACGGCGACGATGCTACGCTCCATGCTTACGTCGCTGAAGCCCAGCGTCTCACAAGTACCCAGCGCAACGTGCGGGTCGCGACGCAGCCGGCTGAGCTCGAGAGCAAGGCGATCGAGCCGGGTAATATCGTAGTCATGATGCTGGTAGGTTTTATAGCGTCCCGACACTAATAACTCATTCCTTCGTTACTATCTATCTCCGACATACGGTTATTATGAGTGTTACGAGTGCTAACTGCATCGAAGGGCGAGGCCGGTCGGAACCCATCGGAGGTTCCCCACGCGCACGAGTTTGATCCGCATCGCAACACGGATGCTGTGACCTCTTTCTCGTACGGCCAGCACGAATGCATTGCCAAGGACGTGGCGCGCGCCTTCATGACCGGTCTCGTAAAGCTCGTGGCCGATCTCAAGAGGCTACGGCCTGCGCCAGGTCAGATGGGCCAAGTCAAGACAATCCACGTCGGCTCCGAGCTGGCCTACCTCAACGATAGCTGGTCCTACCTTGGTTTCGACGCTAGTAGTAAGCTTGTCCCACCTTGCCGTCGTAATATTGATTTATTTTGAGATTCTAACCTTCTCGGCAGCTTGGAAACTCCACTTCGACGGTCGAGGAAAGGGCAATTTCGAGGGTCAGAGACAGCCTACGGCGTCTATGGATCTGCAGCAGTATTACCATCTACTGCAGAAGCGCAAGGCTGAGCTCCTTAATTAGACTTGGGACGTCTAAGACGCAGTATGTTAAATTTGGATAAAATGACTTCGTTTAGGTGTGCGCCTAGGCGATTTGCAATATATAATATATAAAGCATCTCTTCATGCGATCTGGTAAGAGCGAAACTTATGCACCTCAGGTGCATATGTGGTAATCATATTCGTTCTCCCTCAGCTCTGTTCATTCGCTCTTCAAAGCTGCATAAACTCTAGCACTGTCGGTGAAGGGTATATTGAGGTTACATTGTAAACCCGCGACCTTAGAAGCCATGGTTCATCTTCTCCATCTCTCGGACGAGCTCTTGAGATAGTGTCTCATTTGCAACCCTAACCGAAGCACCAAGGTGTCTGTATGTTGTAGTGCATGTACGAACCGAGGGAATATATCAGGTAGCTAGAAGCAATGATCTCTCTGGGTTTCCCGTTATGAATAATAGACGTTAGTGTCTGTGAAAAGGATATGCTTATTGAAAACTGGAAATGGCCCAAAATGGGTCAAGTTAAAATGGACCGGGCGTGCCTTACTCATCACCGTTACCATACAATACAACTATAAATCTACCAGCAGGGTCCAAGCTCTAAATGCATTTTATAATCTCAACTTAGTCGAGGTATAATGATATCAGGTGCTGGAAATTCCGAATAAGTAAACTTGCTTGTGGAATTCGAAGATCGGCGTAGACATTCGACCGATTTACATCGTCGGTCGAGCCGCTCGTAGGATGTCGGTCGCCTTCGACAATATCCTCAACTTCCGAGACGTCGGAAAGACCGTCAACGACTATCTCGACCGCAAGTGAGCCTCCTACTACATCTCCTCACCAGTCCATGGGAAATCTAAGCATATTAAATTAACTACCGCTTTAGATTAGTTCGAGAGGACGTGCTATACCGATCTGCACGACCAGGTGAGACGGTAACCCCCTCCTTAGCTATGTTATCGGATACTAACACAATAATCCACCAAGACGATGCGTCCCCCACGGACCGCAAGAGGCTCAAAAATGAGCTCGGCATCAAAACGGTCGTGGATCTCCGGACCAAGTAAGCCGGCCGCCATTGTCAACCCAAGTGTACTAGGGCTAACAGGACCAGGACGGAGCACCTCAAGCAAGCCGAGAAGCGTCAAGCCCCGCAGAGCGAGGCATCAGCCCTGGTGCAATCGAACACGACGCTCGCGGAGCCCGTCCGGATCCCGGGACTGCGGTACCGGCATATCAGGGTGACGGGCCGTCGGTTCGAGAGGTTCCTCTTGAGCCAGCTCTCGTGGTGGAACTTTTTGTGAGTATTCTTTCATAAGAATTAATAAGAGACATCATCTTCAATCTCCGTTCTCATCAGCATCCTCTCTACACGTATAGCTAACGAGCTATCAATATAAACAGCAAAATGATCTTTCTCTTCCTCTTCGGCTACCGAACACAAGCCATCAGCCTAGTAAGCCAAGAGGTGATGCTCCTGCGGGGTCTCGTGGGCATGGGCCTCATCACGGTAGACGAGTCTGGCGCAGAAATTGCCGAGGTGAGTTTTCACTCTTTGACGATCCACCCTCTACCACCTAGGCAAGCTCATAGCTGGTATTCACTAGGCACTCCGCGCCCTCATCGAGCCAGCATCGCTCCCCATCCTCGTGCACTGCACGCAGGGCAAAGACCGGACGGGTCTTATCGTCGTCCTGGCATTAATGGTGCTCAACGTGCCAGCCGAGGCAATCACGCACGACTACATGCTCTCCCAAGCGGGTCTCGAGCCCGAGAGAGAGGCCCGGCTCGAAGAATTCAGAGAAATAGGTCTTACTTCCGAATGGGCAGACTGCCCCCAACATTTCGTGGCCCGAGTTGAGGATCATATAAACACTAAATATGGTGGTATCAATGGCTACCTGGACAGCATAGGGTTTGAAGATCCTGAGCGACAGCGACTTATCGAGGTGCTAGGCGCATGAGCTCTATCCCATAAATATCATTCTATAATATGAATGGATGCTTCATGGACGATGGTCACAGCGGATTAGTGAGAAAACAACATCACAATTTATCAGACGCTTGATCACCAGGGAAGATATTGTCTATTTCTTTCGAAAGCGACCCTGCAACCAGCAGCGATACATCTTCAACCGCCGGGCTCTATTTACGAGCATTCTTCTATCAACGCCAAGCTCCTCTATATCAAACAAGGCCTGCTTCGTCTCCGGGTCCGAAGAGCTTGTAGTCTCATCAACCTCAGCTCCATCTTTTGGAGCTAGAGTCGCTCCAGACCAGATCTGAGCGAGCTCATCCTTCTCGAAAAAGTAGACCCGCGTACCGTCACCTCTAATGTAGAAGTTCTCTTCCAGGTATCGACCCTTCTTGAATCGGACCTGTGCTAGATCACCTCTGCCATAATCGCGAAAGCAAACCTCACCGCCTGGCTTGAGTACTCGATAGATATTCCGGACGGCTTGGTCCCACTGCCTTGGGGATAGGGCTGAGAATATGAAGATCATCAGGACAACATCTACGCTGCCCTCCTCGAGACCAGGAGGGAGTTCCTCACTAGCGGCATCCCACACATCGGCTTGCATGAAGTCCGTGTTATACTCTTCATGATTACGCATCACTTCAACAGCCTTCTTGGAGAAGTCACAAGCATGCACTTTCAGCTTGGGGTTCTTGTTGTTGGCCAGAATGGGAAATGCAGTGTTGCCGGCGCCGGCGCCCACTTCCAGTATCGTGACAGGACCGGCATCTTCTGCGGTAACCTTGTCGAGGATAGGGAACTCCTGCTGTAACCACTTGCGGTTCTTAAAAAAGTTGGCAGTATTATTCTTGTAGAAAAGATTCCACCACTTTGCAGGGTCGGAGTTGAACCTATCTATAATCGCGCTTGTTAGCAGCGGCTTCCACTGGAGGTAGCAATGTTGAAGTGGAATGTGTTAGGTGCGTCAGATGGGAGCGAAAGAATTGATGGTAAGTTGGTCATCAAGGAAGCTCAGATGAACTATGCATTATGGGGTATCATCAGAACACCAAGGAGAGTAAAGGAAAGGGTAGCAAACTCACGTTTGTCGAAGTCGGAGACTGGCGACTCCCGCTGCATAGCAAACTGCTGCTCTGCGTACTCCTTGTAGGCGTCGTCAGTCTCCACATGATCCCACGCATTGAACTCAAAGACATCATCGCTTTCTTGAAGGTATCGTGATCCAAACTGGAAAGGATCACTTCTCTTCTGGTTGAACTGCGGATCATGGCTCCGGTGAGGAGGTAATCCGTCCGTGGTAGCCTCCTGCACTGTCAATGCTGAGGTCTTCTCCAACAACTCGTCGGTTGGCGATGCCGCCGCGCTGATTTCGGGGGCAGCAGCCATTGTGAAAGAGCGTAATGCGGCGCTTGTCGACTAAAGCCTTCCACTAGGCCACACGTTGTCACCGGGAGTGTCTCGTTACTGGCATTCTAGGAACGGGGTGTCAATCCTAGAACCTGTAGAGAAAATCGGTTGGGTAGAAGGTAGAGTTGGAAAGAAACGCAGAAAAAAAAAAGAAGGATGGAAAATTTAAGGTGGGACAGAAGTGGGGCTATCTCAGCACATCCACATCGACAGTCTTATCGATAACACAGCAGAGCTTGTGGACGTCACTTTCAGATCCATGAAGATACAATCGCAAACAGGTATTACCTCTGCTCTAGAATTTCCTTGCCATTGTATCTTGGGGATAGACGAATAAAGAGGGAAAATCATTTAGAATGGAACGTTTATAATAGACTTCATCGGAGAATCTCTATCCTATTCATACCTCCACCCCCAGTCGTCCGAAACCGCACCTGGGCGCTCTCTCGATGTCGACAGCACGCACCCTCCCGCTCCCACGGACGGCGCGCCTCCTCACTCCCCTCTCCCCCCTCCACCGCAGACCCTTCAACCCACGGCGCAGCTTCATAACCCTCCCCGAAACACCCCCACAAACGCTCACCGCAGCGCGGCGCCTGCCCTACAACCACGCGCAGCTGTACGACCTGATCGCCGACGTCGACTCGTACGTGCGCTTCCTGCCCTACTGCAAGGTATCGCGCGTCACGCACTGGACCCCCACCGCCGACGCCAACAACCGGCGCTGGCCCACGCGGGCCGACCTGACGGCCGGCTGGGGCGGCTTCGAGGAGACGTACACGAGCCGCTTGTTCTGCGTGCCCAGTCTCGGGATCGTCGAGGCCATCAGCGGGGACGCCCGGACCGAGATCCCCGCGGCCGAGCTGCGGAAGCACGGGTTAGCGGACCCTGGGCCTGGCAGTAGCAGTGTTGGCGGCGGCGGCGGAGGGGGAGATGGCGTTTTCAAGAGCCTGGTGACTCGATGGACGGTCAGCCCGGTCGAGGGCGCGACGCGGGCGGACCGGTTTCAGCATGACTGGAGCGACGTGCGGCTTAGCATCAAGTACCAGTTTGCGAACCCGCTGTACATGGCGGTGAGCTCCGCCGTGGCCGACAAGGTGGCGCCGATCATGGTGGAGGCGTTTGTCGAGCAGGCGAGGCGGATCTTGGGGGAGACGGGGAAGAACGTGGAAGTCGTGCGGTGACGATCGATTCCTTGAGAGTACCCCGATCTCCCTACCGCTTTTAATACGAATAATGATGTACTATATTCGAAAACGACTTCTCGTGGGCAACAAGGCACTGATTCATCGTTGGCCAACACGATGGCTCTCACGGACCTACCAATGTCGACTGGCGATGCCCGGTCTAATGCAATAGATTATTGTGTACATTACCTTAGAAATAGAGCACTTAAATCACGACAAATCCCAGCATCACAAAATAACTAGATTTCAACTCAATTCAGCACCTATGACAAACTCCTAGTTTAAATATGTGACAGATCAATCCCATGTATCTCGATGTCTCCCCAATCTTGCACATTCATGACGCCGTCCAAGAATATGGTTGGTTAGTTACCTAGATCTCAAACAACCAAAAAATGCCCACCATCTCGAAGGGAAATACTCATATACTTGATCCCTTTCCCTCGTTGTACATTTCGTCATTCTTTGCGCATGAGATATCGTCACCGCATTTAGATAGAAGATATAAGGTAGTTTGCAAATGCAAAAAAGATATAGCCCGGTAGCAGTACACAAAGAAAATATACAAGTCTACCGTATTGAAGCCGTGGTTGTAAAATATAGTTCCCCGTGGTAAATAGTAGTAGTCAGTATTAACTCACCCACACAACAGGTGCTCGAAGAAGAAGAAAAAGCCCGCGAAAAATGCCGCTTTAAACAATGACGTCGTCTCGAGCCGGGGTATAATGCAGAATCAGATATTGTTAAAAAGACCATGGCGCGAAACTCCTCGAAAATTAAAATTGGAGATGGGATTGAAACCAGGACTGGGAGCTCAGGCAAAGACAGGCGTTACGAAGAAGCTGCCAATAGCCAGAAAAAAGACGGCTTGCCAGAGTGCCTAGATTTGCAGCCATGAGAAAAGATCGGTCATCGCTTTGTCCTACTAACACAAATCGACATGTGAGTTCATGTAACGAAGAATAAGACGGACTTGGCTACTGACCTCTTGCTTTTAGAGGACTTCGCAGCTCCTCCCCCTATCCATCCAAGTACTCCACTCTGAATCTTTTGTTTTGGCTTCTTACCATCAGGCTTGTTGACCTGCACAACCATCGGTGGCCCTCCGGGCGGGCGCGCACCAGCGCCATTCTGTCTGAAGGGGCCGCCCATGGGACCATTCATGCCCATACCTGGAAGGTGGGTTGGAGGAGGAGGAGGATGTTGGGGACCTACAGCTGCTGGACGGTGCATTGGCCTAACGCCTTGCGGCGCGGCGCCGAATCGAGCACCCATATGCATCGGTCCAGCTTGTCCACGTCCCATCGCCCCTTGAGGCATGGCTGGTCGGTCCATGGGCCACATGTGCATTGTAATAGCCCAATCTGGCTCAATCACCTTCTCCCACACCTGGGGGAGGATGATCTCGCCGTTTGGTCCTATAAGATCGTAGTGTCCGGCTTGCACATGAGGGCCGATAACATCAACATGCAAGAACGCTTGCTTGATGAGCTCTTCCATTCCCTAAACAGAGTTAAATCAGCACACTGCTCTCAGGTAGATACGCAGACCCGTTACGTACCTGCCAGGTTTGGCATAGATGGAAGGGGAAGCTGAATTTTCTCCCTACAGCATCCTTAAAACGAATAGGCGCTTTCTCTTTTTTTTTAGTCGCTTCTTCTATAGCCTTTTGCTTTGCTTCCTCCAAAGCCTTCTTTTTGAACGCCTCCTCTTCATCTTTCTTGGCTTTTTCAGCGGCCTTGGCAGCCTCTGCTGCCGCCTTCTCCTCCTCAAGTTTCTTGCGGGCCTCGAGCTCAGCTTTGATCTTCGCCTCTTCCTCTATCCTCTTCTGCCTTGCCGCCTCCTCGGCAGCTTTTGCGGCGGCGGCGGCCTTGGCTGCCTCTTCGGCTTCGATCTTCTTCCGGGCTTCCATCTCGGCCTTCGCCTTGGCCTCTTCCTCAAATCTCTTCCTCTGTTCTGCCTCTTCAGCAGCTCTTTTCGCTGCCGCCTCCTTTGCCGCGGCCTCAGCCCTGATGGCAGCCTCTAGCTTGAGTTGAGCAGCAGCCTCTGCACGGGCAGCAGCTTCTGCCTCTCTTTGTTTCCTCTCTGCTTCGGCTTTTCGTTCAGCCTCTAACTTGTCGCGCGCGGACCGTTCAGCTCGAGCAATTGCTTCCGCTTCTCTGGCGGCACGTTCTGCCTCTGCTTTCCTCTCAGCTTCAATGGCTTCCCGTGCTGCTCTCTCGGCTTCTCTCCTCGCATCTTCGATTTCTTTCTTTGCTTTTTCAAGGGCAGCTCTCCTTTCCTCGGCCCGCACCTCCTCATCCCTCTTCATTTGTTCCATTTTACGCTGGAATGCTAATTCCGCCTCCTTCCTGATTTGAGCTTCGAGCTCCTTCTGCTTAGCTTCCTCTTCTTTCCTCTTCTGTTCAGCTTCGATCTCAGCTAGTTTCTTTTTCATGGCCTCCTTCTCTGGGTCCTCTTTCGGCGGTGGTGGGGGTTCCGGAGCGGGTGTTCGAGATGGGCCAATGTCAGTTGGCGGGGGCGGCGGAGGGGACCATTGATATTGCGCCATGCCGTGCGGGACGGGAGGATATGGCGGCCCCCCAAAGTAGTTCTGGCCACCAGCACCGTATGGCATCATCTCATTCCCCGGCCACCTATGTTCGTTATTAAAATAGTTGCCATTGCTCCCATTCATCGGAGCAAATGGATTTCCTCCATAGTGGGGACCGTACGGGACTACCTGGCCGCTTCCTCCGTATGGAGGGCCGTAGCCGCCAACATGGCTCTGGGGGTAGCCGCCTCGGCCACCCGGGGCATTACCATAGTATTGGCCTGCGCCCGGCGGCGGGTAGGCACCGCGGCCGTAATAGTCGTATTCTGAATCCAGGGTAGTAGAGGGGTTCGGCGGCTGCCGATAGTCGTAGTGAGAGGGTGCCCTGTGTGCAATGGTCCTGTGCCGGGATGTGGAACGCGCAGGACGAGTTTCTTGGTGGTGACGCCTTGCAGGACTAGCGGAAGCCGAATCCTCCGGGTCAATTTCGTCCTCGTCGTCGTACTCGTCGTCGTCGGTTTCGGAATACTCGTCCGACCAGTCGTCTTCCTGATCGTACGATCCTCCGTGCCTTGTGTCCTCCTCCTCCGAGTAGCTAGGTTCGTCTGAAATGGGACCGCTATGGCTATGGTGGCGTATACTAGGATGTGGAGTGTTCCTTCGACTTGAATGGACAGGTCAATTGGCGAAACTGGGGAATAATACGAGGTTATCTCCACTTACGACATTGGTGATGATTTGTTGCTCAGGTACCCTTTGCCCACGACGACCTACCTTAGAAAGTCGGAGCAAAGGGAGGTCAGCAACTACGCGGTACTCGATGTTACAACCTCAGAGGGTGTGGGTGGATTGATTTGCAGATCGGCTTTTCAAACCGAACGCCGTCGCAGTCCGTAGAAACTTCGATCGAAGTGATTGGAGCAGTGACGTGAATGAACCAGCCTCTCTGGCAATGTTGTTAGCAAATTCGATCTGGCGTGGCCTCGCTTTTCGGGGAGCGGTGATCGATAGTAAAATGTAAATATGTGTAAATATGCGGTTTGTGTACGCGTGGTGTGTGCGGAGTAGTCTAAAGACAGATTGAGGAATTTGAGATGCTTTTGTAGAAATAGTTTCTCTCGTGATAATTGGGTGGTAGAAATTGCCTTGGGGGAATCCCGGTTCTCCAATGAGACTGGTTCAGTTGGGCGCAAAGGGATATCGAATTGGGTTTCTGTCCTGGAAAATGTGTGGAATTGCCAAAGTGGCGCGAATTGAAGCGGGGTGAATTGAACTCGGCTTAAGGTATGTAAAGCGGTATGTGGCGGTATGTAATGCAATAAAACAGTCCTTTTCCACAATGGAAGGGTATAGTGTAGGGATGGGTATGGGTTCGGGTATGGGTATGAGCACAGACTTACCCTTCTTAGGTACCCCGACGCAGAGTCGCGGTCTGCGACGTATTGCGACTGCACGTCGTATTGCGATGAACGGTTGATGTCGATTGATGTCGCAGAATTGTCGTTTCGCCTCCAAGGGCTAAACGAGACTCCGCGGTGCGCACTTTCGAGTATGAGAGTGCGAGTCGAAGGCGGTCGACCACAATCTAGTTATTGTGCGTCAGAAAAGGACGAAGGAACAGGGAACCAGGGAGGATGTCGGGATCTTATAAAAAGTGGCACTAATACAGCAAGCAAGCCCATGATCCCGTCGTCAGCGAGGGGCCAGCGCGCAGATGGATGACGGGGGGACGAGTGACACAGCCCAGAGGGAGGGGGCCAGACTATTAACACACTACCTAACCTCCTACACACACATACACGTACCCCGTACTACGGAGCACATATAGGCATCAAAGCTCTAGAACATTCATCTTAGAGTATATTGTAGATCCCTCCTCGCAGAAGCACTAGCACTCGCATAGGCGTGGAAATGGTTGTGTTAGAAATATGTAACTAGGTAGGCGTGGGCAGGTGACTACCCAGATAGAGATAGGTGCAATAACTTGTAAAGAATGTAAGAAGAATAACATACATCAACCGATGACTCTGAGTGAGTGAGTTGTAAGGTCAAGCTTGTTCTTGTTTCTTCTTTTCCTCTTTATCGTTAGAGGCTTTGGGCGTTATCTGTATAGCGTCGAGTGGCAGCAACAGAGAAAGGAAATATGGGCGGAAAATAGAAGGAATGAATGATGGTATCTTAAACTTGGCAACGTTCCGGGCCAACTTGGGTTTGGTAGCATTCAAGTATGTTCCGATGCTTGTTATTGTTATGAAGGCCGTACTGTGTACAAATAGTCCAAGAAGGGAAGGGCTAATAAGAGGGCGAGGAGGGGTCCAGGCAAAAAAAGCAGGCTGAGGGACAGGAGGGCAGAAACAGAAATAGGCGCAGAAGTTTCCACACCGCCGCTGCGTTGCTAGGGCCGACGCACCACTCGCAGAACACCAATGATTTCGCACCTGGACTTACACCGAACACGACAGCATTGGCATGACTGGATGGCCTTCGTCTTCCAAACTCTTCATCCGGTGGAAGGTTTCAGTCTAGATTCCCAATCTCCTGTTGTCATTCAGCCTTATTCCCAATGCTCGAATCGTCCATCTCATCCATAGGAAGAGGGCCATCCTTATATCGGGGTGTTCGGAGCTTTGCCCTGGCATTTGTGGCTGTCATTGGGACGATAGCCGGGCATTGTTCCTGATATTTCTGACGTCCACAGGGCCGGTTGTTATCTTGTCTCTTGTTACATGCCAGCAATGCATGTCCGACGTAAGCCTTCGCTACCACTGGGAATGAATTGTAAAGACTGGTCACGGGAGCAAGCTTGTGCCAGACTCGAATGCTAGTTTGAAGAGATCGAACAAGATCGGAGTCCCGCAAGACAGAAACGACGTGATGAAATATATCTTGTCATTTCAGTTCTCGAGCTCAGATCTAAAAAAGCGGTGGCCGTTCGTGTCTACTAATAAGGCCTTTCATTCACCAACTGGGCCTTTGACGGATTCATTATGGCCTCTGGAAATCATCAATACGTGGTCTCGTAGGCCGCCTGTATTAGAAGATACATAGCTAGGTAGTATGGGGACTCAACGCATTGTTTGCTGCGATGACTTCCGTTAGGATGGGATTGCCAGCAAATTCAGAATATCTTCATGTAACCGAGAAGGGCCAATCCCAAAAGAGAATCATCAGGAAGAGCAACCCTACCAGGACCAATGCGGTAGTAAAGGATGGATCCAGAAACTTGTCTGCGGCTGGGCCCGTCCCAAATGTCGCTAGCTGTGGAACTCGGATTACTTTTTGGCTAGACGGTGCCCGACGAAGTGAATTTTTTTTTTTGTTTTGCTGCCCAAATAGAATAATACGGTACCCATGCAGTTGCAATGCGCCGAGATCTGAACATATGCCGGAAAATCAGGCACTAGAAGATGAGCCACATGCATGATTCGTACTCATTGAATTGTAATGCTGCCTTTTCGATCCGCGATGACCAATGTTGCGTGAGTGGTGCCACGTGCAACTCATACTGTAGGAACAACCATCTAGTAAGGCAGTTGGCTAAACCAGCATAGTGCATACCTAGGACCAGTGGACACGTCTGTCTGCCTAAGTCCCACCGCTTCTTAGATACGAAATCCACCTAGGGACGCCAATTGGCGATTCCGCCCCTCTTTGCATATGCCAGTATGCAAGCTTCACTTTATTAGTTGCACAGTGACCTGCAAATTATGGCAAGGAATTCGGCCATGTGAATGAGGCCAATGTGGGCATCGTGGCGGAGTCCTTTAGAGTCTGCGGTGCGGCGCTCCCGATGCAATAGGTAGCTCTTCATCTAATAATTGCATCCGAGTCGCCCTCAAGGAGCTCTCGGGTTGCCTTTATCTCGGCTTCATCGTATCCTTGCCATCCTTTTTCTCCTGCTGAACTACGCCGCACAATTTCCGCAAGCTTTTCGGTAGCCATCTCATCAAGTTTACTAAGTGTAGTCGAATCGGGTACGGCAAATCCATCGGAATCTGCCTTATTTGATGATGTTTTCTGGGGATCACTCAGAAGTTGTCTTGTAGTCTGATTATTTCTGTCAGTCTATTTCTTACATTATTACCTGGACTTTAGGACTCACTAGTTTAAGACCATAATAACCTCGTAGATAGTCATCACACAGTTCGATACTTCGGCTAAATCGTTTTAGGGCCTCAGCTAGTTGACTTGCGTTCCCTGTTGACTTTGCGGCAATGAACAACACCTCACCCAAACGAGCATGTATCTAACACATCTGAAATTAGTGACGAAGTCCTGTGATGCGTAAGGAGAAAGACTAACATTCCAGGCATTTGGCTGTAGGACAAGGACCTCCTCAAGCGCAAAGATGGCTTGCGGGTATAACCCTTCAGAAAAGTAAAGGTCGGCAAGCTCACCCCATGCCTCAGCGTCCGTAGGTGATATATCAAGAAGCGATATCAAAGCACTGACGGACTCGGAAATGCGTCCAATGGACCGCAGGAGAGCCACACGCCGCTTCAAGATAGGCTAAGAGGGTAATGTCAGCTTTATTGTGCTAGGCCGTGGGAAGACAGGCTCACAATGTTGGTTGGATTGTCTTGTAGAATCTGTTCATATTCTTTCAGAATGACGTTCAAGGTGGCAGCATCTTCAGCGTCGGCCTCCTTGAGAAGGCCTTTCAGGGCCATGATGCGCTCATTGTCGTTGCCAAACCTGTTCACAAGTCTCTCCAAACATTGATGGGCTGACTCGTCGTCTCCAGTCCGAAGGCAAGATAATAGGAGATTCTCGTACGTCGACCATAATTCGGGAGTTTCTGGAGCTGAGAGAAGAGACTGGAAAACAGAGGTTGAGATTGCACCTGGAGACTTCTTAAGTATATTAGGAGCTTGTTGTGAGTGTCGTAAAGCCACGGCCGGGGACAAGTGGCTGGGAGGGTGAAGGAGCGAGGAGGACATGGCGACAGCGACGGTTTAGTCACTTTTCTGGGTTGGGCGACGATGTTTTCCAAATCCCTATGCCGTAGTGCTGGTGTTGTTGAATATCTGGCATGGACTGGATGAGGCGTGTATTGAGGCGCGGTCAGAGAGGCAGCTAGGATGTAAGTGAGAGCGGGTGTCTTACGTAAGTTCTGATGTAAAGTACCTAACCTTAAGCGCATAGCGGAGCTTGGATTCTGCCGTGCCCCACACTGCTAAGTCGGAATGTAAGCTGTATAAGCCCCGAGGTCACCCCCTGCTATAGTAAAGCTGCTCCCTTCGATTGTTAGTAAGGTTTATTGCAATCTACCCAAGGTAATATAATATCTCTAGACATATTTATATTCACTTTGCGTTGCAATGAGAGATGACAGACGGATTGCAAGATTTAGATAAGCAGGGTTCATATTCAAGCAATAGCAGACAGTTGATCTTAATGCAACTTTGCATAATAACAATAAGAAGGGGCTCTCACAAAGAGAAATAATTCCATCAGTCTTCAAAAGGAACCTGCAGTCTCTCCACATCGCTAATATCTACGGTTGCTTTTCAATGTGTCCTCTTCAATACCTGTTCCGGGGACTTGACAAGAGGTAGATTAGCTTTTCAAACATAGATTAGACGTCAGATCATGGCCATCTTTTAGCCTTAAGCCACATGCAGTTCAGAGGATAGCCTGCCATTTATGCGCTCTACAAAATCGAGACGTTAATAAAATGCCCAATAAACATCAATACTTAGAAAGAGATGCCGTTGTTTTCTAACATGCTGAAGTTAATGCTGTACATACATATGTATATACCTAGTTGCTTATCGTAAAGGCGTACATTAGGTTTGGCTGAGGCTTATGTGAAATCGCTAGCGTCAACCTTTGATGTTCCAAGGTTACATGTAGGTCCGCGTTGAACCACCATGCCACCCCACCCCACCTAGATAGGTACCAAACCTTATGTATTTATCAGGCAAGTTATCGATATATACATCATTCCACAGTGCTCATGTGCATCTTGTTGGACGTCGAGATGACTTTCTAGCTGAACGATAGCACTACGTCGCCTTTGTATCGTCCAGCTACCATCTCGCTGGCAAGATGTTTAATCGTTTCAGGAATACTCCAAACCCGCAAATCCTTACTCACAGCTGATCGCTCTTCCCACGCCTACCCTAAAGCCTAGCCGGCACCGGCAAAGGTGCGAATCGGGCAATCATGTACGTGACCTAGCTGCCGTCGAAATGGCGACCGATAATCACAGTCTATTAACCGTCGTGTTCAAGGTTCGAGAAGTCACTTTACGACCTCATTCGAGGCCTGAGAAACCACAAAGGCAACGAGAAGGAGTACATGCAGAATTGTCTGAAAGAATGTCGTTCAGAAATCCGAAGCCAAGACCTAGGTTAGCGATCTCCCATCCTAAATCGTCGGAGCTTATTGCTGACCCAGATCTCTCTGCTGTAGATCTCAAGGCGACCGCTTTGCTGAAGCTAATATACCTCGAAATGTTCGGACACGATATGTCATGGGCTTCCTTCAACGTACTCGAGGTTATGGCTTCTCCGAAATATCATCAGAAGCGAGTGGGATATCTTGGCGCTATCCAGAGCTTCCGCCCTGATACCGAGGTCCTCATGCTAGCAACAAACCTCCTCAAGAAGGTATGGGGTCCGATCCTTCAAGAGAGGAAGATACTAAACGCATATTCAGGATTTGACGGCGGCATCAACCACCACTATCGCTCTTCCGATCGTTACCCTCCCCCATGTTATCACGCCGTCTCTCGCCCTCTCCGTTCTACCTGACCTTCTGCCACGACTTAGCCATACACATCCCTCGATTCGGAAGAAAACGATTGTCACACTATACAGACTTGCTCTGGTTTACCCCGAAACTCTACGTGCGGCCTGGCCGAGGATAAAGGAGAGGCTTATGGACAAGGGCGAAGACCCCAGTGTGACGGCGGCTATCGTCAATGTCATATGTGAATTGGGATGGCGACGGCCCCATGACTTTCTCCCTCTAGCGCCTCGGCTGTTTGAGTTATTGGTTGATAGTGGTAACAACTGGATGGCAATAAAGCTGATCAAGCTGGTGAGCAGCATGGAATTTCTCTTCTAATGCTATTCGGCTGACTTTGAATTAGTTTGCGACCTTAACTCCCCTTGAGCCAAGGCTCGTCCGAAAACTGCTGCTTCCTTTGACTGAGATCATTCGAACGACCCCTGCCATGTCGTTATTGTACGAATGTATCAGTGGCATTATACAGGGCGGTATACTCGGGAGCGGCGAAGATGCAGACGGGAGAGAGGAAATCGCATCTCTCTGCGTCAGTAAACTCAGAGGGATGATCATGGTAGACGGTGATCCAAACCGTGAGTATAGCCCTGATAATAGTTTTCCAGTTTGCTGACTCCGGATGGTATAGTGAAATACGTAGCGCTCCTTGCTTTTAATAAGATCGTCGTCACTCATCCATGGCTGGTTGCCCAACAGGAAGACGTCATTCTAGAGTGCATAGATAGCGCCGACATTTCTATCCGTATAAAAGCCTTAGATCTCGTACAAGGCATGGTCAGCAATGACAATCTAGTGTCTATTGTTAGTCGTCTTATGAGACAACTAAAGCTCTCATCGGCGGGAGATCGCAGGACCGCGAACCTTGCAGGATCAAGCCCAGGAGACTCGGACGAAGATGACCTAGAAAAGACAATCGATTCAGCTCCAAAGTCGACGAATCAAACCCCGCCACTTCCGGATGATTACAAGATCGACGTAATCAATAGGATACTGAACATGTGCTCCCAGAACAATTATGGTTTCTTAACAGACTTTGAGTGGTATATTGATATTCTGACGCAACTCGTTCGGACCGCGCCGTTACCGCGACCCATTAGCGACGTGGACTCCCTCTCTCCATCCGGGAAATCAAGCGATGGAGATATATCTGAGAGGATAGGGGCTGAACTACGGAATATTACTGTCAAAGTTCAGGCTCTCCGTCCCGCCTGTGTTCGAGCTGCCGAGGCAATTATATCTCAGTTGAATAATGAGGCACCGATTGGCCAAACTGTTGTATCAGGGGCATTAAAACCGGTCGCTTGGATTATTGGAGAATTCTGCTCGGAACTATCCTCGCCAGAAGATATCCTTGGAGCCTTACTACAATTAGTCCCGAAGACTTCATCTCCGGAATCACTTGCGGCCTGTCTTCAGGCGGTCATGAAGATCTTCTCTCTAGTCGCGGGAGACCAATTAGCTCCGTGGACACCCGAGCGCAAATCGAAAATCTCACTCCTTATGGCTCGTATTATCCACTCTTTCGAGGCCTTGATACTCCATCCAAATCTGGAAGTTCAAGAACGAGCAGTCGAGTTTACAGAGCTATTGAAGCTTACTGCTGAAGCAGCCTCTAGCCAGGAGCCTTCGACAGAAACCAGTTATCAGGATCCTCCTTTGCTTCTTACACAAGCAATACCGTCCCTTTTTGCTGGTTGGGAATTAAATTCAGTTGCACCGGCAGCGCAAAAGAACGTCCCTCTCCCAGAAGGGCTAGATCTTGATGAACCTATAAATCCAAACCTCAATTCTCTACTCGCATCCGCCGAATCGATATCTATACCGGTCGACGAGACGGATGAGTTTGAGAGTTATTACTACCAGCGACCCGCCGCAACTAGTATAGCCTCAGAACCAGCAATCAATAAGCTGGCAGACGGCCGAGATGAGGTCGCCACTTCTTACCAACAACCTACTGAGGAGACCTATTTGGACGCAGACATCCTGGCGAAACGGAAGGCTGAGAGATTGGAACGAAATCGTGACGACCCATTCTACATTCAGGAGAGCAATTCCATACAGAGGTCGTCGACACCAATACATAACATCCTCCAAAACTCCAACGGCCCGGACTTAGACGTCGACTCGATCCCCATCATGGAACTGGACCTCGACAAACTCAGCGCCGGCGTCGACCACTCCCAACCGCAACCGCCAACCTCCAAGCCAGCGCGGCGGGCCCCGCGGCAGAAGATCGTCGTCGCGGCCGACGAGAACCTAGGCGGCAGCGGCGTCAGCACGCCGCGCAACTACGACTCCGAGAACAGCACCGACGTTGCCAAGGCCTCCCGCGCCCACAGCAAGAAGCTCAAGCAGTCGCTGCTGGGCGTGGACTCGACCAGCATCAGCGCGCTGAGCCTCGAGGACGACCCTGCTGGTGGTACTAAGCCCTTCGACCCCGAGGTCCAGCAGCGCGAGGAGGCCGAGATGGCGCGCGCCATGAAGGAGGTCGAGCGCCTGCGCCTCGAGATGCAGCGCGCGAACGAGCGCATCCAGGTCGCGCAGGGCGTAGATGCCGCGGGCACCGTGGTCAAGAAGAAGAAGGCTAAGAAAGCCAAGGTAGTCGGTGGAGGGGGTGACGGTAATGGAGAAGGGGGTGAGGAGGTCAAGATCAAGAAGAAAAAGAAGAAAGTGGCGAATATAGATAATGGGGAAGGAAACGCTGCGGGTGGAGAGGTGGTCAAGCCGAAGGCGAAGAAGAAAAAGGCTAAGCCGGCTGAGATCCAGGAGGGTTGACCTGATGAGGAGCTTAGGGAGTATAGGTGATAGACGAAGGAACTGTGCCTACCTTATATACCTCTTAGACGAACAGCATCAGGAAGCATAGTTACGATCCAAGCATATTGCTGCATCTTCATTTCCCCTATCTTTTAGGCCAGAGGCACTCGAGGACGTTCAGGGGCATTTAGGGGTAATCATACCAAACGAGGAGCTAGAGAAAACACACGAAAATCGGTATAAATCTTTTTAAAAGATTCAACTACATATGTCATGTCAACGTACAAACGTATGCGCAAGCTGTCCTGCCCGCCCGCCGACCACCATTCACCATCACCGCCAAACTTTTTAGAAACTTCCATTGCTATAATCGCAACCGGGACAAAGAGAATAAAAATAAATAATGCCTGCCTGCCTAGCCATCTCGAAGTCGGGATATTCCCCATTCGGTTTCTCCTCGATATTGTAAGTGGCGTAGCGTGGCATAGTACAATAACCTGGGGCCGTACATGCGGAAGCGGAAAGGGGGGGATCAGGGGGGTCTTTACATTATGCATTACAGCTTACAGCCATCCCTGATATACCCTTACCCTTGCCGGGCGCATGTCGCTCCGCTTAGACGTGAGTGTACCTAAAACAAGGCCGCGTGCTTTCGGTTCTACTGGCTCTCGCATCGTGCTAGCTCGTAGTCACCTACGCGTTACTAGTCGTCCATAGGCGCATCCACGAGCGTCACGCCACGGTCCTGCGTCGGCGTGCTGACTCTCGCATCCGCTGCCTTGCTCACGGGTGTTGAGGGGGTGCTTCCAGTTCCGCTCCCCATGGCCGAGCCTGAGGACGTAGTAACCCGTCGTCCACCGACGAACCGCGCACCGCTTCGGCTCAAGCTATCCCTCTTCGAGACCATAGACTCGCCGTCCGGGTGGCTATGCTTGGGCGAGTCTCCGTTCGCGCCTCCGTTTACCTCTGACGGCGGCTGTCCCGATCCATCAGGGACCTCGAGACTGGATCGCTTTACCGTGCCTAAGCTGCCGAGACTGCTGCGGTGGCGCTCGTTGGCCGCCGTGGGGCTAGCGATAGGGAACCGGGTCTCGGGGCCGCCCGTGCTCCTATCGCGTCGGTGGCGAGTCCCGGGGGCGGGACTCCTCTCGCGGCCACGTGAGCCTGCTTTTTCTAATAAGGCGCGCTGTCTTTCCTCCATGTGGGCTCTCCTATTGCTCTCATCTGTGCTAATGGCTCTGGGTCTGTTGTTACTGATGGACCCTGTGTGGGTAAGGGTCGACATGCGCTTCAGTTCACTGAAGATGGCGTCTTTGTGTGCGAATAAGTCGCGGACCAGGCGGTAGGCATGTTTCTCCTCCATGGTCAACGAGGTCTCAGTTCGAGGCCGCAAGATACAAGGAGCCAGAGATGTCGCTAGTTCCTGTACATATTGCTCGTCCGCTGAAGTCAAGTCTATCAGTCTCGTAAAGTGGTTCATGCATGCGTCAAGTGTAGCGATATTCGTTAGGCGTAGTTGTGAGAGTGTCTGTTGCAGAACGGCGATACGTGCGTCATCGGTGGAATCTGCTGCTGGGGTTGAGGAGTAGATGGTTCGGATAATCTCATACACATGGGAGGATACTAGCGAGTCTAAGTCTTGGTTAGTGCCGATCATCGTCTTGTTAGAATTAGAAAAACGTACCAGGGAGTTCCAGGAGGTATAACTTGAGCAGATGCGCGACTGTAGGGACATCATAGTCCGCGAAATCGTCGGGGGTACAGGGTTTGCCATTATTGATCTTTGCTCGTAACTTGTGAACTTGAGGAAGCTGAACATCTGTAAGCCATACACCCCGTCTTGCTTCGTCACCTTCCAGGTCTGGATAGTGGTTATCCAGATATGTCAGGATCGTCGTGATGATAATAGGGACGCGCTTCTTATCCGCTCTTGCCCTAGCCTCTAGATCCACTCCAAATGTCTGCTCGTCAACTTTGTTGTAATAGTTCTCGTACGTAACAACCTTGGGAGCAAAGCGGCCCGTCCTGTAATTCTCCAAGAGGTATCGCAAGTCTCCCATAGGCTGGACCGTCTCCTGATATAAGATCATGCGATCCACCGTGGACTGCAAGCTCGGGATGACGTTTCCAATAGTGCCTGAGAAATCGAGGATGACGGTCTTGATCGCCTTTAGTCTGTCCAACTCGCAGCGCTCTAGGAATCTTAGGTGTACAAAGATAGCCTCTTCTAGCTCGCAGCGCATTTCATCAAGCTTGCGAACAGCCGCCTTGTACTTCTCGTCGGCTTCCCTTGCCTCGCGCCGCAAGCGTTCCGGCGCAGTCTCATTAGGGTACGGGTTGCTAAGGACGTTCCAACCGGACAAGTATTCGCTAACGGTACCCACAACCGGAGAGTCAGATGAGTTTTCCGGAGAGGTGGGTAAGGAAAATGTCCTTGAAAAGGTTGCCTTCTTCTCCGGAACTCCTGCGAGTTGGAATGCCTTCGGTCGCCACTGGTAGAAGAGTTTCGAACTGTTCGCAAAGTTGTTTCCAACGTTACCAACTAGGCGGAGGAAGCCGTTCGACACCAAGTCCTGGCCGATTCGTTCGGAGTAACTGACACTAGTCGAACCCATATGTCGCTGTAGGTATTCGACAATATCAGAGCCGGACGAGGTATTGACGTATGTACCAAGAATGGGCACTTTGGTCTCGCCCATTTTTATGGTGTTCAACATGTGGGACAATATCTTCTTGACCTGCTCGGTTTGGTAGGTCTCGTCGCCAATCTCGTATATCTCGTCATCTTCCTCCTCTTCCTTATTAGGAACCACCTTGATTTCGGGTATATTCTGGTTCTGCTTCGGGCTCGTCTCAGGGTCTTGGAAAGCTAGTTTGTTTTCCTCTTCGAGATCTTCGACTAGGCGACACTTGTTGAAGTAGTTGCTTCGTAGCTTCTTGACCACCTCAGCTTGGCGATCGTGGGCTTTGATACGTGTCTGTAGTTCATCTTGGGAGTCTTGAATGCGAGATTCGTGGGCGTCGCACCACCGCGCAAAAGGGTTTACGACTAGGTCCCTGATGCTCTGTGCTATCTTCTTATGGCTTCTCGCAGCACCCTCCATCTCGGTTCGAACGCCATCGTATGCCTAGGCACACAAGAACATATGTTAGTTACGGGGTTCCTGTGGGGAATAGATCGAGAATAATGCGGTTCGTACTTTTCGCAAACTTGCGCCATCGTCACGCGTGAAGCCCCCTGTAATCTTGTCGGCTGCCGGCGCAATATCTCCAAGTCGTTGTCCGTAGACTTCCTCGGCTTCGGCTCGCATGCGAGCGATCGTCAGGACTTGTCGGTTCTCCTGGACTCCTTGCTGGAGTTTGGTGAACAGGACGCCCAGCCCTTAAGCAGTATTAGTATTCGCATAGAACGGAGAAATTGTGGCGGTTTCTTTCGCGCTCACCTGCGGCGTAGTCTGTCGACCAAAACGAATCTGCGAACCCCGGCATGGTGATGACGCAGTCCCTTGGGAACACCGATTGATTTTGGGCGCTTCGGGGTTTCTAGCACTGATGTAAATCGGGAGATAGCAATGTCTGACTCAGGAGCAGGAGTGCGATAAGGCGCGAATGCAGAGCTGGCTCGGTAGGAGATGCGGAACCAATGGCAGGAAAGGAGACGGCTGAGAATCAAGGGCGGCCGGGCGTAAGAAAGCCAGAAAGCTGAAAATCGGCGGCGGGTATCACAAAACGGGAAGGCCGTGTCACTATTTCAGATTTCAGAGCAACTGAAGAGAAGAAGGAAAATGGAGATGCGTTGGGTTCTACAAAACAAAAAATTGATTAGCAGAACTAGGTAGATGCGAAATGTACAGAAAGAATGAATGATAAAACAGATCGGTCTCCATCTGTTTCTGTGTCGCTCTCTTTTTTACGAAATTCCTCCCAATAAAGCACTTAGAGGGAAAGCTTGGACAGCGGAAAGCACCTGAAGCTTGAAAACTCATTGGTCCAAGGCTGGACCTGCAGACTCCAGGGGGGTTTTAGAGCAATGGGATTTCCCTTTGTTTGCATTGCACAGCTACATGTATGTACGTACATGTAGCCTATGCGCCTTCTTCGCAAGCGCTCGGTACTACGCCGACAGGTACCCTTCCTCCAAGCAATTACGTAGCCTGCCGCAGCGAGGGCCGAAGTGGGTTACATGGCATCCAAGTACCGCATAGGGTCCGCTGACGACATTAAAAACAAGCAGAAAGAGCCCTGTAGGGAATCGTTTCATCCAAACTTTTTGGGTATCGGCCCTGTCGAGCCTTAGGCGGCACGTAAGCGGCCGGGGTCACGAGAGGCCTCTCGATTATCGATATTTAACAACTTCGTACTCTGTAATTAGATCCCATATTTAGGAACAACCCACACAGGGCGGTCAGGCGCATGGAAATGTTCTAGACGGGAGAAACAAAAAAAGTGTTCTCATGAATACATATATAGTGTATGTGATGTGTATTGAAGCCCGTGCCTGTATCAGTTGATGAGGTTTAGCTCCGATTATGTTGCAATTTGCAGATTGCCGGTTTCATTGATTGACCAGATGGGCGGTGCCGCAGAGGAAGCTCGAAAGATACGGCGACAGCGGTGGCTGGCTTTGTAAGCTATCGACTGTGCGTGTTCGCCCTATCAACATCGAATGTCTCAGCATCTTGTCACATACACATTGACTTAAGACAATAACATCTCCTGGAGTCATTTGTCCCGCATCATCATGTATGAGAAAGTAGCTCCTAGTAATGACAGCGCGACACCCGTCCGCTCTCGGCCTTCTTTCGTAAAGAGAGCAATCGTCATTGTATCCTCTCTCCTAATTCTAGGCACACTGCTACACCCCACTTCGCGATGCCATCACCCATTATCAAAGGCTTATTCTCACTTCCGCCCAGCATCCATTGAGCAGAGAGTACATAATATTCTTTCACGAACTCCCTTGATAGGTAATATGCAATTCGACCCTTCAATAGCGGGGCATATGTCGCTGATAACTTCTAAGATGGACACAATGACTTTGCTATTCTCATACGGTTTCTATATAATAACCACATCTATGATGAGAAATTTACAAAGCCATTCGAGGATGGCGGCTTGCCAATGCATGTCGACCTCCCCAGACTGAGATCTGGGCAGAACGGAGGCGCTTTCTGGAGTGTATTCACTCCCTGTCCCGAGAATGGCACGGATTACTCGGATGAGAACTATGCTCCCAGTTAGTATCGGAATCCAGCCTATTAACCTTTCTAGCTAATCCACAGCGAAATAGGCGTTCAGCTCACTTTACAGCAAATCGATCTTATGACTCGCCTGCAAAGTGCTTATCCGAATGACTTCTCCGGTATTCCCGTTGATTCCAAGGCTGCTGTGGCTGCCTTCAAGAAAGGCAAGCTTATCTCGCCACTGGGCATCGAGGGTCTCCATCAAATCGGCAACTCGGTCGCCAACCTGCGGCGCTTCCACGCCATGGGTGTCCGCTATGCCACATTGACACATAACTGCGGTAACATATTTGCCGATGCGGCTCTTTGGGAGCATCCTTTCGGAAAGGCCCCCCCTGTGTGGGGCGGTGTCTCTCCTAAGGGCAGACAGCTTGTCAACGAGATGAACCGTATTGGCATGCTGGTCGACCTTTCTCATGTCAGCGTGAATACTATGAGGGACGTTCTAGGTGGTAGCGAGGGATGGGCAGGTAGCAAAGCTCCCGTCATGTTTAGCCACAGCTCAGCCTATGCCATCTGCCCGCATCCCCGCAATGTACCCGATGATATACTCCATCTCGTAAAGGAGAAGAATTCGGTTGTCATGGGTACGTATTATAGATATCTCTCTATCCGAATTACACTAATTATTATAGTAAACTTCGCACCCGATTTCATCAGCTGTGTCGACAAGGGTGCCGAGAACGGTGTACCCGAGTTCTTCCCCGGCAACAACACTCTCTCCCAGGTGGTTGACCATATCACCTACATTGGTGGTCTTATTGGATATGACCACGTGGGTCTGGGAAGCGACTTTGACGGCATCCCTTCCGCTCCCGAGGGTTTAACTGACGTATCCAAATACCCGGACCTAATTGCGGAGCTGCTACGCCGAGGAGTCTCGGACGAAGACGCCGGGAAGATTGCAGGAGGTAACATACTACGAGTTTGGGGAGACGTCGAGAAGGTAGCTGCAAAGCTACAAGCAGAAGGGGAACCCGTGTTGGAAGATGATCTGCCAAGCTTACGTGAAGCAGAAGAGTATTTCCCCGACTTACTAGTCTGAATGAAAAGGCATGATTTGGGTATGATAATTCCTCGGTTGGCGGCATGGGTCCAAACATAAGTATGACTTGTAGTTGTAACTCATGATAACTCACAATGGAAGTTTGTTACAATCCCTAATGAAAGCTGATCACCAGATTAAACCAACCGATCATTGAGAGCCCACAACGTTCAAAAGTGTGGTCATATGATGTGCTTCGCGTATTAAGCAGTGAGATTTTAAATATTGAAGTTTTTGCTCATGTGAGATATGCTTAAAAGTTGTCAAGGATTTCAGCCTCTTCTAATGTAGTATTTACATTTAGTTATATAAGGGAACAACGCCCCTAGTCAGCTGTATAGCGATGATATCCCTCCTCCAGGTGCTTCCTTAATGACGGCTTAGAATATGTCGTATACCTCTATCCAACGCCTTGACCTAACGACTCCAGAGATCAACATTCTGGGGTAGATTGTATAATGGTGTCTCTATGAGAAACACTCCTCAGAATTGTGCATTCAAATCTTAGAATATGTTCCTCCTCTCTCAAGGCAGTTGAGCTTCCTCGCAGTCGCGATCTGTGTTCTCGTCTTCTGTCCGCGCACAGGTAGACCCATAGCATGTCTCCTTCCTCTGTAAGTTCCCATGTCTCTCAGTCGCTTAATATTATCCTGTACTATCCGCTTGGCATCGTTCTCTATTGTCATGGTGGATAATTCGGTCGTCAGCGCCGTGATCGTCTTGGGAGGAACGGTGCCGAGTCTGGCAAGCGGATGAATCGTATACTTCGCCAAGATCCGTGCCGAAAGCTGCGGCCCGAGACCGTAGAAAGTCTCAAGAGCTTTCTGTATTGTCTCTCCGTTAGAAATGCCTTGTGCGAATTACAAGCTTCCGAGGAACTCTACCTTGACGAGTTTCTTCTCGTGGAAGTTAACTCCCATTATGAACACCTATATTAAGTCAATACTAGACTCCACTCTGGAATAGTAAAGGGAGATTTTGGAAGACGCACCATCTTGGGCGAATTAGCACGAGGGTCTTGCTAAGTGCTGTCGCGATATTCTTCTCAAGTTTGCGGTGGTTAGAGGATTGAGACCTTCAATCAGCAGTGCGCACTGACCCGTTAGATGATCGCGAATCTGAAAATGTCATGTACTTCGGTCACGTACTCCACTCGATAAGCTGATAGGCCTTGACCTTCAACCGCTAGAACGGTGGACCCCGCTTGTAGGTTGCGGGAACTTTAGAGGGTCGAGTCGCTTACAGGGGGTTTGCTTGTATTCATTTAATTCGCAAATAGGGCTGTTAGCTCTACATACATTCAGAGACATCTCACACTATTCATATCGAATGGCCCCAAGTTGGAGCCTTTTTTTTTTTCTCCCTCTCTCTCAGCTATACTATAGGTACATAACAGGCAAGTTCCAACTCCGACTTGCCGAAACGCTAGACATAAAAACCTCCAACGCCAAACGCTTCGTGAAATCCAAGTCCATCCAATAAATCCGTCGTACCTTACGGCGTAATATACCCAATCCTTGAAGATGCCTCGTTATTGTCACGTCTCAACATAATAACCCTATTCTCCTCTTGAACCTCTAACCCCCAGTATCCCTAGTCACGGCCGTCGTGCATGATGTGAGGACAATAGGTGTCTGACTGTCGTGGCTCTGCGACCACCCCAACACCCTACTTCGGTCTGCGTCTAGATCTGCCATATTGAAGCTGTTGTCCGCAGCGGGCGACTTCAGTGGCCAGTTCCCATTATTACTGGAAGACGGCCTGTGAACGTCCCATCCCCGAGTTATATTGACACCGCCGCTCTCAGGGCCGCTTCCGACGACCAGCTCGTTATTGCTGCCCAGAGTGGTATCGCCGCGGTGGCGCAAGCTCTTGATCAGACGGTTCAGTATCACGAATTCCAGCTTCAGTTTCACGCCGTACACGGCCGGCTTGAAGGCCCCTTGCAAGTAGAAAAGATTCGCGTTCTGTATGCCGAGGAGCGTGATGTCGAGGCAGATGATGAGGACATTGGTGTAAATAAGATGTCGAAGCATAGTTCTCTTCTTTTCGACCTTCTCTACCGTGATTATAGAAACGGAGGACGGCCGGGGTTTTCGCAGCAAGGGCGCCAGGTCGCGCAGGAACTTGCGTGTTTGCCAGATATACTGCCTTTTGTATTAGCATCCTTATTGTTCCATTGTAAGATAAATCTTATTTTTATTGAATGGCTACTAACTAAGACGCTGAGCGTCGTCTCTTGGACGAAGAATATGATGGTTTGCAGACGGTCCCATACATTGTTGACAGGAAAGAGGGACGGTTGGACGGTTTGCTGCGTGCAACTCGGTCAACGATGGTTGCCTCAAATATTAATAAAGCAATGACAAAAATGATATATACCGTAAGAACACCCAATGGGATAGTCGTAATACCAATGATGACCGAGGTGAATATTAATACCGCTCGCACCCAGTTCAATAGGATGCGCTCTGCCGTGATAAGATGAAGTCGAGAATATAGGATCCACGATTGTGGAATAACCATCATTGCCCAAGTCAAGTATATTAGAGTGATTGACGCCTTCAGATTAGACCATATGCCAAAGTCGGCAAGTATGATGAACAGCGTTTGAAGAATAACGCCCCAGATTCCCACAGCACAGGACCAAAAGTAAAGCCCGCGCCGCCGCTGGCGAGTAATGAATGTTAGATCGTATAACTCATGATAGCTATTCCAGAGTTTCAATAAATATATCTAGTTACCTTAAAGACCAAGAACAACGATACACTGATTTCGGCACCGATATAGAAAGACACACCAGCAAAAGCCGCCATGGCCAGAGCCACGGGGATATCCTGGTCGACGACGCTCATCGTGTAGCGAGCGGATTGCGGGATGGACCTAGTCTGCACATGGATGATGACGGTAGAAGGCCCCTAAGGAAACAAAAGCTTACTTCCGCGAGACTCGAGTGTGGAGAGCCTGGGGAAGGACTCATAGTGCGGAGGCTCCGGGAAAGAGATTATGAGACGGGGAGAGGAAAACACGGCACACTTTGCATTATTGTATGGATCCTACCGCTACCTTAAATCAGGGCCTTGCCAGAGTTGCAAGCTGAAAAGGATTTACCTGCAGGCCGGGGAACATACCGAGGGAGAATTAGGGATGGCTCGACTTATCGGTCCGCGTATGTGCCTTATGCGAGGAGTAGCATTTCGAGCATGGATAGCCACGCCTGAACGTGGTAATATTGGCGGGCACCCTCGCGGGTTGTGTTGCACAACGCACAAGCAGCTGGATCGAGGCATAAGCAACGACGCCCCCGGGCCGGGGTGATTACCTAGGTAAGCCCTCCTATTTTTAGAAGGCAACCCATTACGGCTACTTGCCACCAATCCCAATTCAATGGCAAGAAACATCTATGTGGTTTTTGCGTCACGGATCTTATACCATTTCCACAATTGGCACGAGGAATATGCTGTTAGATTCGGTAGTTGAGATCCTTTGGGTACGTCATCCAAGACCTTCAATGGGAATGTTTCTATCGAGTGTGGATCGACGGATAGTCCCTTAACCTTAATAGGTTCCCACAGGCGCTACTACGCAAAGCTGGGTCGATGAGGCTCAAATCCCATGGTCTTGGCTTGTGTACAGGTATCCGGGCAAGCTAAAAATTAATATCCATCACCAAGTGGAATTGTCCAAGGAGAACGTGGTCTGGGGCGACACGGAAGATGTATCGCACGAGCGGAAAGCTTCGGTTACAGGTGAGTAGCACAAGAGAAAATGTATGTAAGATTGATAAATCAAGTCACTGTACGACGGTAGCTTCTCGCCCCCATTTCCCACAAGGCTTTGATTGGTATCTACTAGTTGGTAGGCACCTAGGGCGAACATAATATATTTTGTCTTAGCAACATAAGGCAAACATAGGGGCATTGGCTAGTAGGGCTACTAGGCACTTGAGCCCCTCCCGCCACTTGTAATATAATATATCATCTGCCACCCCATCATGAGAGGACAGGGGTCAATGTTGTTGGTTTGTATCGGAAGCGAGTTACATTGAAGGTTTCCCCCTTACGACTACGCGGCTCATACCCCCCAATCAAAATCAGAGGATTCGTTCCTTTTGCTACCTCTTGGCGTATTTCTTACACATTTGTTCTTACAGATATGCAAATGATCGAATTCTTGTGATTGGTCTAACCTCGTGGCAGAAGGTGCTGACGGTGCGGGTAGGCTGTCGTACCTCGTAAGCTTGAGTAGCACAGCATACCGCTCTGGTACCACTTCGCCGATACAGTGCTCCCCTAATGCCAGTTGTTGAGTAGAACGGACGGAAAGTGCAAGAAGATCCGGATGTTCGGTTTAGGAGGGTGAGCGGGGTTGAAGAAACTCCTAAGTCTGGGGGAGGCTTGAGCGATTACTCCTGTGCAAATAGCGATAAGGCTGGCTACGTCTGTGTGTGTACATGTAGGTAGAAACTGGACGTATCTTCTCATATTAATACCAATCGCCCTTGCATCTTTATTTCCACCTTCATAAAACGCAGCCATCCTCCTCAATTTAAACAATTTCTTCGGGTCGGTATCTAATACTTGCGTGCAACACAACTCAATTGCTCCTCCCACAATGGCAACATCAAAGCCTTCAGCGCAAGACATCATCGCCGCTCTCAAGCTATCCCCGCACCCGGAGAAGGGCTATTTCATCGAGACATTCCGCGATGAACACAGCACCTGCATCTACTACCTACTAGAGGGCGAAAGCGGACTCTCCCACTGGCACCGCGTTTTGACTTCGGTCGAGACTTGGCACTACTATGCTGGCGCCCCCTTGCGACTCTCGCTGTCTTGGAACGATGGCACTCCCACACGAGATGTCGTACTGGGCAACGACGTCTTGAAGGGCGAGCGTCCCCAGATCACAATCCAGAAGGCCGAATGGCAGCACGCACTTAGCCTCGGCGACTGGACCCTTGTTGGCTGCACGGTGGCGCCGCCCTTCACCATGGAAGCGTTTGAGATGGCGACGCCTGGCTGGGAGCCCAAGGACAAGGCTTGAGGGGCCAGCTACGAGGATGTGAGGGGCATGGGAAATTGTATCTGACGATGCATCTACGAAGGTCATGAGACTTTGCGACGATCAATTAACGGATATCATGGTGTAATGTAGAGCAAAAAGATCTCACTACTAATGAAAAGGCTGTGTTCACTGCGTAACACCACTTGCGTCGGGTATCTAACCCAGTAACTCCCCGTATTAATCAGTACATGTATTCTTCGATGGTCTATTTTGCGCCTATTATCTCGCATTTATTTCTTACTGATTGTCTATTCCGCAACTCGCCTGGCGCATCATGTCGTTAAAGATCGAATCCCTTTCTGACCTTTGAGACTATGCTTGCCTCATTAGCGACGGCCTTCCTCGTGTTCGAATCCTCCACTCAAGCTAACAGTATACATACCTCTGTGTGAGCGCTCAAGTGGATGGTTGCACCCCTAAGTACTTATGTTGTTTATCTGCGAGTCTGGGAATATATTTGTATATCGAGAGGTCTTCGAAACCAGACATAAGCATGTAATGAGGATAATAGTATTGGTTATCATGCTATAAGCCATTAACGAATATCCCCCCGCGGAGCAGCTTAAAAGGGCGGTCGATTATCACCCAGGAAGTGAGCCAAACCAGGCGCCGGCTTAAAGCAGCGTGGCCTTGGCCCCACTAAACCCTGGATTTGATAACCCATTTATCGGGGTGCTTGTGGGGTTCAGGGGTCTGGACTGTTGCGACAGCTCTAACGTTGAAACGTCGCTTCAATTGAGCTTGTGTGTCCTTTCCAGACCTCCCTTCCTATTTCTTTTCACCTTTGGAATAGGACCAATTCTTTAGGCGTTTTGACAATCATCACATTCCATCCCTCCTAACTTGTCTGATTGGTCCCGATAAAAACTCCTTTCACCATGTTTAACCTACGCCGCGTTTTGGCCGGCGTCCTGCTGCTGGTGGGCGTAAGCGTCATCTGCTTCTCCCAGTCAGCCGAGGCTGTCAAGGGCCCTAAGATCACCCACAAGGTCTACTTCGATATCACGCACGGCGATGAACCCCTCGGCCGTATTGTCATGGGCCTCTACGGCAAGACTGTTCCCAAGACCGCTGAGAACTTCCGAGCTCTTGCCACCGGCGAGAAGGGCTTTGGCTACGAGGGATCTACCTTCCACCGAGTTATCAAGTCGTTCATGATCCAGGGTGGTGACTTCACCAAGGGCGATGGCACTGGTGGCAAGTCGAGTAAGTGCCAATGGTAATGATATTGAGGTTATACGAACAAAGTGCTAATTGCCTTTCTTTACAGTCTACGGCGAGAAGTTCCCTGACGAGAACTTCAAGCTAAAGCACTCCAAGGAGGGTCTCCTCTCCATGGCGAACGCTGGCAAGGACACCAACGGCTCTCAGTTCTTCATTACCACCGTCGTTACCTCGTAAGCCTCCCTAATTTAATAACAATATTAAGCAAGGGCTATAGAATGGGGCTAACAATAACCTAGGTGGCTCGACGGCAAGCACGTTGTATTCGGTGAAGTGCTCGAGGGCATGGACGTTGTCAAGAAGATTGAGGGCGTCAAGACCAAGCCAGGTGACAAGCCGGAGAAGACCGTCAAGATCGCCAAGAGCGGGGAGCTTGAGGTGCCGCCTGAAGGTATCCACGTTGAGCTATAAACACAATATTCCCAAGCCGTCCTCGTTTCGCCTTCCTCCGTCGTTTTCTTACTGATATGTCTATGACGCGGTTCCAGGTTCACACGAAGAACACGGAGATTCCGAATGGGCTGCAGGATATTCGGCGGAGGAGAGCCCATTTGCTGAGGAAGCTGCGGCCGCTGCCGCTGTTCCCTCTGCTGGATGGTCTGTCTTCCAGAAGGCTCTCCTTTTCGGCGTTGTCCTTGCCGCCGTTGCATTTTACCTGCGCCTGTCGAAGCAGAGGAGCGAGCGTGACGACATTGCTTATGAGAAGACGATGGCGTAAATATTTGAATTTATAGTCTTGAAAATGAAAAACATGATGCGATCAATCCAACCATGTTGTGTTTACTGTGTAGGATGTACTTAAAGTGTTTGTTGTGCTCGTTCTCAGTGCTATCACTATCACGTGTGACTATAAAATCTTCGTAAATTTTGGCGCCTCATAAAATTTCTGGACCACGAGAAACCAAAAAAAATCTTGTCGCAACTCCCACCACACGTCAAGATGAAGGTCTTAAGTCTCAATTTTCTGACCTGCGCGGTCAAAGCATGCAAGAGCTCCTCAAATTCGTATCCTTTACATCCCAAGGACGCAGAGCTGGTGCAGGATGATATCGAGGTGAACGCCCAGCTTCTAATGAATTTGCTGCCCCGCATCGACTGGACGGCGCTGTCTACCACAGCCACAGAGGTACGTATTTCATAAGGCTTAACCTATCCTATATTTATTCTGAGAAGACATATGAATGAATATACGGGATTGCTTCCCTTCTCACGCATAGCTACTAGACTGAATGAGAGACTAAATGTTTGCTAGCTCGGCTTCCCGGCTCTGCCACCACAGCCGCCGTCCGTGGAGGATCTGCAGAGCGACGAGAAGACTCTTAAGGATCTGCACAATCTGCTGATGGAGACTCAAATCATGGAGGGCAAGCTTGTGTGCGCCAACTGCGGGCACGAATATGCCGTCCGCGAGGGCATCGCTAACTTCCTTTTGCCAAGTCACTTGGTGTGAAGTATCGTCGTCTAGCAGCAGGGCTCGAGTCAGATGGAAAGAGGATGTGACTGCGTCACTATTTAGACAATGAAAGGCTCTTAGGGGTCCAGGAAGGCGTTTAGGAGTTGAGGCACAAAAATTATGTGTTCATCTGAATACTATGATGAGAGGACGCTAGACGGTGGAAAAAGGAAAAGACACGGTCGATTCTAGTTGCGTATATCTACAATCTCCTTCCATCTGATAAATGATGCGTGCCGTGACGAAGTCTCATTCAACTTCTATGCTACCCGTTACCCGGACTCCGATGACCCAATGGTATCTCGTACACACACACACTGAATTACTACAGCCTTGACACACCATCTTCCAACAGTATTGCTTTGATGTGTTTCGTCTACTGCTGCTTCTTCTGCGCAGCAGGGCCCATTTCCTTGTCAAATGCACCGTAGGGGACCTCGAGGCTGGCAACTGCCAGGATACCGGCGTACAGAATTGACATGAGGACAACGAAAGCGATCAAACCCGTGAAGATACCTGTTTGCATATTAATGGGAGACGCTTTCTGCACGACGAATCTTGAACTGACCTGGAGTAAAGTACTGATACTTCTCGAATAGAGGGAGGTTACGAGTCTTGTTTGCGGCCCTCTGTTGAGCAATGTGCATCTGTCTCTTCAGTTCCTGGTGCACCCCATCCTGGAAGTCGGCCTTGTAGGTCTCGGAGGTCTCCTTTCGAGGGCCACCGGCGTATATGATCGTATAGGAGCCCTCTCTTTCGTATTGCTCGAGGACCATGCCAAGCTCGTCATCTATATTCCATCAGCGTGCTGTTCTTTAACGAATCCTTACAATCTGCATACCGTTTTCCCTCAGCGTCCGGGCGCCATTGGATGGGAGAGGAGCGAGGTCGAGTTCATCAATGAATGGCTGCGCGGATCCCTCGCAAGTTTTCTGGATATAAGCCGAGATTTCCTTCAAATCCAACTGTCCAGCTACGTCTGCAACGGTATATCGTGTCTGAGCCTTCTCTAGAGACCGACGTAGGTTCGGTACTGCATCCTTCGCGCTCAAGTCGCCTGCGTTGAGGTTCGGTTGCGAGACAATGAGGTATCGCTCGGTCGGGCAGCCTGCTAGTAGCTTCTGGATTGATGATTGGACTTCTCCGCTAGATTGGATTTGTTTCGAGCTCGCTGGCAGTTCCAACCTAGTCGACATACGTGATTAGCTATACCCTTACACGCGAGCTGAATGATGGCATCAAGTTACGTACCCAGCCGTAGAGAATAGAATAAAAGGGGAAGAGTCTGAGAAAGCATGCGCAGAAGCGCAGCAAGCAGCCAGTGCCGCGGCAGTCCGGGAGAGACGCATCGTGCAGTTGACTCTTGCGAAAATGCTCGATTGTTTGGTGATGACAAGGAGAACGGGGCTTGAGCTCGGAAGGCTGAAGCTATGATGTTGGAGTTGACGTTCGACTCGCTGAGCAAGGACACGCGCGGCTTGTTCCGGCCTATCAGATAGTGCAGCTACGGCGGCATTTGGCACCTGTAGGCCTCTGCAGCATCCCTGAATGCGCTGAAACGTTAGCAGGTTGGCCGCTGATTGATAAGGCGGGGATTGACTGATAGCGCTCAATTGCTCAAAAAAGTTACTAAAATTTAGCGACCGGTTGCAATCAACAACTTTGGACTTCATAACCTCAAGAAAGCAGCATAGCCTTGGTTCTTTTCCCTAATTTTAGCAATTGAATATACCTCCGAGTTATTACTCTCGTTTCTACGCACAGGACAGCATGTTTGCGCGCCCGCGGCCTAAGAAGGGCCTGCTTCCTCCGCCCTCTAAGAAGCGAAAAGTTCAACATTCAATCGAGGAGATCAAGTTCGACAACGATGCTCGTGCCGACTACTTAACTGGATTCCACAAGCGCAAATTGCAAAGGATCAAGAATGCACAGGAGCAGGCGACGCAGAGAGCCCGGCAGGAGAAGATCGAGTTTCGAAAGCAGGCATGTCTACGCACTCGCCGTGGGGTTACAATTCTGGCTTGCTAACACGATACTTTTACAGCTGCGTGAGGACCGAAAGAGAGAAGTTGAAGAGCACGTCCAGAGTGTCAATGCGATCCTGAAACAAGCACAAGAAGCTGGCTACGTGGGCGGAGAAACATCAGAGGAAGAGGTAGATGAATGGGGTGGATTCCAGGATACGCCTGCGTTAGAGCCTATCGATCACGAGGAAGAATACATTGACGAAGAGCGGTATACTACGGTGACGGTGGAGTCTGTAAGTGTGTCTAAGGATGGACTGTCAAGCTCGAAACCGGACGACGACTCAGGCGAAGAGGATGAAGAGAAGGCAGCAGGGGGAGACTCCGAACAGTCTCCTAGGAGCAAGGAAAAAGCCAGACCGCCCAAAAAGAAGAAGCCGAAATTCAGGTACGAGACGAAGGCGGAAAGGCAAGTGAACCAGAAGCGACAGAAAGCCTCTAAGAGCAGAAAGAAACCACGTGGTTGATTAGTGCATTCTCTATCCGTCTTGTAGGCTTTTGCTGTTGCAAAATACCACATATAAGTCCACCACAAAAAAATAAACATGCCCTAAACATGAGTTCTCCTCAATAACCACCGCAGCATTCCCGCCTCTTGAGATGGAACGTAGAGTCGGTTGTCAACTATGCCTCCCCGCGTAGGTAGGTTGACGTGCCGGTGTTGGTAAAAGAAATCCTAAACCTCCTCCAAGGCACAGCCTTCGCATCTCGCAACACCGGTCTCGACGAACGTAGTGCCCGAACTAGATGTTGCCAATCTCGTTCTGGAGGTCCTCGAGCTCCTTCTGCAGGGCCTGGTGCTTCTTGGCCATCTCCTCGTACTTGGCCTCCCACTGGTCTCGCTCGTTCTCCAACGCCTGCACCTTGCGCTCGAAGTGACCGGCTTTTACGTCAGTCTGGCGAAGCCTATAGTTTGGGTATGTTAGTGATCCGCACTTATCCTAAGAACTTGTCTGTACTTACTTCTCATTTGTCTCACGAAGGGTCTTGTCCGCTTCCTCTGCTTCTTCCTCGAGCAGCTGGAGTCTTCGTTGGAGGGTTTCGTTGTGCGTACCATGTTGCAGGCCCTCATCCGCAGCCTTCTTCAGATCCTTGATGGTGGTGTCCATCTTCTCGTTCTCGGCTTCCAGAAGGCCATTCTTGTGGGACAGGGAGGTGATCTCTTGCTCCTTGGCGAGGTTCTCCTGCTCAAGAGCCTTGACCTTAGCCTGCAACTCTTCGACTTTTTGAGCGGACTCGTCAGCCTCCAGGCGGAGCTGGTTCATTTTCTAAAGCAAAAAACAATGTTAATATCATTGCATATGACCATATAGATATGTGGTAGATATCGCTGAAATGCTAAGTCTGTGAGGTCTAGAGTTTTGTAGCTCCTTAAGAGCGCGCTCTAAACTGATGGTGGGGTAAGGGGGAATCTAGAGATGATGATATCAACTCACCTCTCGAATGCGGTCCGCCATCTTGACTGGTGGTTAGAATGAGAGCTAGGGGAGGGATAGACAAAAGAGCTGATCGAATATCGGTGAAGCAGATGATGCGTGCTGGATAGGTAGGCAACGAACGCAGGCTGGAGGTTTGAGGAGAATAAAGAAGGGACTTCGTTGAATGATGGACTAACTGGATAGATAGGCGTGGAATTTCATATGGTCCAGCGTGGGTTGGTACCAGATTGCCCCGCCTTCCCTATTGCCCTGGAAAGTGACCGATAGGGGATAGCAGGACCCGTCTCATGATTTGTTTTGGCCGCACAGTGCAGTCAGCTTCGAGGGATGTGGGTCTGCCGCGGGCAATTCTAATGAGTAGCGTGAGTAGTGTACTGTATTTAATGCAATTTATGCACACTGTAATCAGCTTTATGACCAAAGGAGGGGCCGACGTACCCAAGTCACTAACTCAGTTGCTTTGGCAACTGCCGTACTACCTTAATAGAGTTAGGTCAACATTCAAGCAACCATGCTCTTCAGAAATTAGGAACGAGGCAAACGTTGGTTCTGCTCATCAATAATTCTCCAATAGCTCCCTATTGTCGAATATCGTCCGCCTCAACTTCGCATTACACAGTGAATTCTATCTTTTCCCAGAGTAAACGTCTGTGCTGGTGGGGAGAATCCCTCCTCAACACCTCGGACGTAAACATACACTCATTGCGACACTTGCATCCAATCCACCCGAGCTGATTACGATTGCTAGTCGCCTGGCATAGATACTTCTCTGTTTGCTTCGACAGCCAAGCTTGCCTGCAATGTTGGCTGCTCGGGATCAGGAAAATTTGGCCTTCAGCCACCAGAATGGCGCTGCCCTTAAGCAGCAGCAGGGTCAAGTCAAGCGCCAACTGCAACCCACTACCCCCGGAGCAAGATTCGCGAAGACGCCTATCAAAGTCCCTCTGAATGACGAGAACGCTACGCATGCAGCTGGTGGTGCCAAGAGTGTTCTTGGTGCTAAATCAAGAGGCAATGAGAACGTCCTCACATCCAAGGGGAAGGGGCTCAAGGCTGGCCTCGTAACACCTACAGGTATACATTTCCATGACGATCTCGACGATATTGGGAACCGAGACTAACAGATAGCAGGGCCTCGCAACAGAGCTCCCCTAGGTGACAAGACCACAAATGCAAAGGCAAGGGGGCAGCAAGCCATTAATGTTAAGAGCGCCGTTCGCGAAATCGAGAAGTCTCGAACGAAAGCACCGACGACCACCCGACCTAGGCAGAAGCAACCACAAGCTGAACTGCAGAAGTTGCAAGTCCACACTGAACAGACGGATCCGCTGAGCGAAGACGAGATTGAGTACTGTCCGCCGAAACCGAAGGACCGCCCGTACGAGTCTGATGTCTTTCCCGATGGTGCGCTCAAGTTCGACGCCTTGAAGCCTGAGAATTTGTTCAAGGGCTATTACGACTACTACTTCAATCCCGTCGATGAACACGGCGTCTCTCGCGCCGATAGAGAGTTGGAGGCGAGAAACAGAAAGGCCATGGAGGAATGCGACAGACGAATTAAAGAAGACATTGACAGCATCGACTGGGGTATTCAAGAGGAGCTGGATTCCAACAAGAAGAAAGCCTTGGTCTCGGCCAAAGCTGCGCCTAAAGTAGATGTTGCTACTAAGAGAACAACAGCTAACAGGCCGTTATCCACCATCAAGTCGAAGAACGCTGCTGATGCTCTGTCTATGGACGAGACGACCAAGTCGTTGCAACGGAAGGTTGCTAAATCCACGGAAGCTAGCGGAGTCCCTAGCCACAAGAGAACCACGTCCATCCCCTTGCCTAGCTTCAAGCGACAACCCGGCGCGCCATCCCAGACGCGTCCCAGAAAGATGTCGACGGAGATCGAAGCTAACTCGAGAACCACTATTGGCTACACTAAGGGTCGTAGTACTGCATCGATGCTTGCCCAGGGCACGACGAAGCCTAACAGGCCTACCTCGAAGACTGGGTTCACTCGCACTGACACAACATTGTCGAATGACTCCGACAAGACTATTACTCCTTCTCTATTCGCCCGCAAAGAAGATGATGGATGGAAAGACAGAGTCCCGTTCCTCTCCATCTTCAATCCCGAGGATGATGATGATGATGACGACTTTGACCTCCTTGCTGGCGGCGCGAAGGGCCCAATTATAGAGGAGGATGAAGAATTCGAGTTCAAGCTTGCCGATTAAGGGTCTCCTATCGTTCAAGTGACATATGGCAACCGGCGTTATGGTCAGCTCGGTTAGACGGAGTTGGCGTTTGATTTGCTTGTGCTTATTGGATTTTACTAAGGTGGTGAAGAAAACACCTCTATCCATTCAAGCCTGTATTCATAATTCATAGTCTCTGACTCCTCAAATAGGAGAGACTTTTAATTCTTCCTTGCAAGCTCAGTTAGTTAATTTCAGTAACCTTGCATTTAAATTGCCCCAAAGCTGTTGATGTTTCCAACTATTATTATAATGCCTATGCAGTTCAAATTCGATTAATGGATTTCATAGGGCTGAGGTGCCAGCACCAAAGTCTAGATCAGAGACGACATCGCCTCCAAATGCATTTTCCGGCCTTTCGGCGTTTCCGCTTGGAGGCCTAGCAAGTAGCTGAGCCACACGTCAGGTCCTAACAACTGTGAATGGCAATTGCTTTGGCCATTTGTCTTGCTGACGTGGAGGGGACACAACTCTTTTTGTTACAAGTGTTTTGTGAGTTTGGAGTCGAACAGCCAGCTATACTAAATCCAAGACTTTGGATCTGAGTCTGCTTTGTGCCTAATGTGCAACTTTGAGATTCCCACATGGCCTGCGCTATTTGTACCCGTGAGTTTTATTTAGACCGAATTCGTCAGCCGGCAATGCGACACAATGAACAAGTAAATTGAGATAATTTTATACTAGAGTTGCTAAGTATAGTCGGGCTGCATCTCAACTTCAGTGCGCCACATCCATTTTCTCAGGTGCTTTTGAAGTAGTACATACATACCTAACATTCTAGCCCCTGGATGCAAATACATCAGTACCGGCTTAAATATTGAAAGCGGGTGCCTGACTAGGTAAAAAGGAGGTGCATCGCGCTCTAGACTTGAGCGGTATAGCCGATTCGATTCGCTGCCAGGCCATTATTTATCGACGCTTCCAAGCGAGGAACAGCGAATCGAGAAGGCGGTGACGTTGTAGTGCATAATAAGGGGAATGTACGGATTGTTTTAGCTTGTGATAGGCATCGCGCGGGCGCCACTCCTGCTGTCACTATTGCTGCGAACCTTCCTTAACATGGATTACTTGCTAGATGTATGTATGTATACATGTACCTCCTAAGGGGTCCTTGGCAACCTGTCGCCATAATAAGCCACAAATAAGGTACGGTCAAAACACACAAAACAAAATTGTGGCACAGGTGTGGCTACCATCCCCCGGACTTGGCCCCATCCCTGAAATCAGAATCTGGCTTGCTCATCGACCGTCAATTCAACTTTTCGACATCAGCCTCTTCATTCTCCATCGCCCGCCCACTTTCTTTGACCAAGCCATAGTCCCGACCTCGCGAGCCCAAATCTCGCCGGCATACCTTTGCCATCCTTTCGCGACCGTATTGACACAATTTCTAGTCCCCTTGCCCGCGCTGTTCGATATCTGCACCCTCAGTATAATTACCTGTCTTTTTTGAGAAAGTCCCACACGTCAGATCTCCGATCCTGTCGCGTGGACGCAGGAGTTTCGCGTACCCTCCTGCCACCTCTTCTTCCTCAACCCCAACACATCAATCGCACGCACACATCTCGCTACATGAATGGTGTTCTTGATTCTGGTCGATTCGAGATATGATGGTCGGTGGATAGTCGAAGCCGCCAACTTCGACTTTCCTAACCATGGCTCCTAGCGCTGGTTATAAGGAGTTCTTCCCCAACGCTCCTCGCGCCGCCAGAGACAAGGCTAATGAACGGGAACGCGAGAAGTCCTCGAGGGCATCAGAAGTTGCCGATATTGATTCCAAGACAGCAACACCTGCTCATCGCGATGGCGCCAAATACGATTCGTCGTTATCTGATGCCGCACATCCCCCGACGGATGATACCGAGTCTTTACAAGGAGATATCCTCAATGGCGTTGGTTCCGCAAGCTCCCACGCGAGCACCGCATCCTCTGTCTTCACTTCCTCCGCTGCACTGAATCCCTCTTCACGCGCTTCCAACAGCAACCTCACACCTCTCACTACAGTGGGCTCGCCTATAAATTCTTCACATACACAAGCCGCCAAGCAGCGCACGTCCGCCATTCACAATGCTACCAACAAATCTGATAGTACGAGTTCTACAATGGCCACAAGCTTGCAGTCTAACTTTCCTGGTGTTGCTAAGCGCCTCCCGGCTCGAGACCCTAACCTCACTATAAAAGGAACCAAGTGTATACACGATCCTTTAACCGACAAGAGCTTGTCCTCGAACGATAGGAAAACAATGAAACCCAAATACAAGAATATCGGCTTGGTACGTATACACGATATACAATATTATATATGTGGACGGAGGGGGAGCGTCATCTGACTTGTATGAGATCCTTGGCTAATTCACTGAATAGGAAGATGACGCTCCCCCTCCAGATCCTCGCCTGTCCAAAGGCAGCTGGCTCGACTACATAAATGTCGACTTCCATCTGCCAAAGGCGAGATTACGGCAGACCCCCTACAACCTCAAGCCATACCAGTATGATCCTGCTACCTCTATCGGTCCTGGGCCGCCAACCCAGATTGTTGTCAGCGGATTCAATCCGTTGATTACCTTCTCAAAGGTCGTGACCATATTCGCCTCCTTTGGTGATATCGCCGAAAGTAGCAACAAGATGCATCCTCATACCGGAAGTTATCTGGGCTTTGCTACCTTTCGATACCGAGACTCGAAACCGCAGCGACGGCCGCCTGCCTCCGCCATGGATGCTGCGAGAAGAGCTGTCAGGACGATGAACGGGAAAAAGATCGAGGCGAATCATATCAAAGTCGAGTTTGACCGAGATGGAAAGAAAAGTAGGCTTATGCTAGAGAATATCCTCAAGAAGGATAATGAACAGGCCATGCGTTCAACTACTACGCCCGTACCTACTGGGCCTAGGCTGAAGCCTCCCGAACTCGCCGGCCGTGCGCCTCCTTCAGCCCCAAGAGGCCCTGCTGCCGAACGACAGCGACCTGCGTCAACAGTGGAACCAAGCTGGCCACTTCCAACCAAGCCCAAGGCTCTTTCTATGGTCGATTCTCAACTGGTCTCAACCACCCTCAAAGGCGAACCATACATCTTCGTCCCCGATGTGAGCGTTCCCGTCATGGTCTCAACGATACCCCATATGAAGAAGCGCCTAAAGTCGTTCCAATTCGACGACATTCGAGCCGATAGGACTGGTTACTATATCATCTTCCCCAATAGTACACTTGGCCGTGACGAAGCCTATAGATGCTTCAGATCAGCAGATGGCAGCGCCTTCTTCACCTACACTCTAGCTATGAAGCTTCACGGAGTTACTCCCTCGGGTTCTTCTACCTCCGTCAGCCAGTTACGACGAAGTGAGCCAGAGAGGAGACTTGCGGACTCGCGTTATAGAGATGAACACCAGTACCGACCTCGCGACGAGCGCCGGCGTGACGAAGAAGCCGTCCTAGAAGAGGAGAAAAAACAGAGGGCTAAGAACTTTGATCCAGTTTTGGAGGCTATTGAGGTAGTTCGTCGTGAGATGAAGGAACATCTGATCAGACATATTAGGACGAAAGTCGCCGTACCTGCGCTATTCGCATTCCTAGATCCGGCTAATCACGTAGCTAAGAGGCGCAAATTGAACCTTGAGCACCCTGCCGGACCATCGCGGCCTACGATCAGTATCGAAGACCGCGAGACTACACCGGTTAGCACGCCCAACTCACGAGCCGATCCGATCGAACGTCGCACAGCCCGTCTCGACGTTACCGCGTTACCTCGTATAAGGAAGGCTAAAGGTCAAGGTGCTGCACAGCGAAATTATGGGTTTACGGACCCGTTCGCTCGCAAGCGATCTTCGCACAATGCCTTCCGTTCCCTTCATCATAGATTACAGCCTCCAGACACCGATGACGAAGCATCTGAGGACGAAACCGAGAATCGCGATTCTGTCGCACGCGAAGTCGAAGAGGCAGACTCACGGCCTCGTAGCCGCATGAGTACAGAAGACGATGGCTTTGAGAACGACTTTGCCGATGAAGACTCTATGACAGATGCTAGCTTTCCCGTCAATGATATTTCTGTCAAGACGAAGAAGCGCAAGCTCGACCTACACGTGGAGGCTGCCATCAAGCGACAGAAGAAATCTGACGAGGAGCTCTTCGGTGTTACTATTGATACACTTGAGAACGAGTTTCCCAGTCCAACTGAAGATGTGGTTATGCCAGATGCTGAGCCCGATAATGACAAGACTTCAGAGGCTACGGAGCTTCTTACTCCAGTCGAGAAGACCGTCAAGGGTCGGAAGAAGGTCACCTTGGCGAAACCGAAGAAGAAGACTAAGAAGCAGCTCTTCGAGGAGCGCGAGGCCATGAAGAAGAAACAGCAGGAAGCATACGTTGAGGAAGCCTTAGGACAAGCGCAAAAAGAAGAGACCCAGGAACCTGAAGAGCCGTTGCAAAAGGCTGCCATCAAAGAGGTGAAAGAAGTGGAGGAAGAGATAATACCCAAGGATGACCGCTTTTCTGATGCAGTCCTCCCGGCGATGGCATTGCCAGAATCCTTTGGCCTCTCGGTGCAGTCTATGCCGGATCTTGAGCTTCAGTCGAGAGACCGCCCTGATACTGGTAAACTCAAGAAGAAGTTCAAGGCGAGCGACATCGGTGATCCTAGACTCTGGGTATGGAGACATAATCGTGTGCGGGAACTTAATGCCGAGGAGCCATCAAGCACAGCACCACTTACCATCGAAGGCTACTACGTACCAAACCCCAGTGGCTGTGCTCGTACCGAAGGCGTCAAGAAGATCCTCAATTCGGAGAAATCTAAATACCTCCCCCATCATCTTAAGGTCCAGAAGGCGAGAGAAGAGCGGCAGCTTCGCGCGGCAAAGAAAGACGGCAAAGATGCGGCTGCGGCTGCAGCTGAAGCGGCGAAACTCGCGGCTGAGAAGTTGCTAGCCAAGGGTAACTCGAGAGCAAATCGTGTCAACAACCGTCGCTTCGTCGCCGATCTGAATGATCAAAAGAGGACTTTAGGCCAAGACTCTGAAGTTCTGCGGTTCAATCAGTTAAAGAAGCGGAAGAAGCCCGTCAAGTTCGCTCGCTCCGCGATTCACAACTGGGGTCTTTATGCCATGGAGAATATAAACAAAGATGACATGATTATTGAGTACGTCGGCGAAGAAGTCCGACAGTCCATCTCCGAAATCCGGGAGAACCGGTACCTCAAGAGCGGCATTGGCAGCAGTTACCTCTTCCGCATTGACGACAGCACTGTCATTGATGCGACGAAGAAGGGCGGCATTGCTCGTTTCATCAATCATAGCTGTATGCCAAACTGTACAGCTAAGATCATCAAGGTGGAAGGTAGCAAAAGAATCGTCATCTATGCCTTACGAGACATTGCTCAGAGTAAGTTTATTCAGCCGAATGACCTCGCTAAAAATAACGAGAGTGCTAACCCATATTTCTACAGACGAAGAGTTGACATATGACTACAAGTTCGAGCGAGAGATCGGGAGCCTAGACCGTATCCCTTGCCTCTGCGGGACCGCAGCGTGCAAAGGGTTCCTCAACTAATCCTATTAATGTCTTTCCCTTCACCCATCAACCAATCAACCTTCTCAATTGCATCTGCGTTACTCATTTGTCTGGAGTGGGTGGTTTATTGCATCATGATCGACTCGATCAACCTCAATATATATGCATTCTAACGGACTACTCAGTGAATGGCAAAAAGGGGGGCGTTGTACACTAGTTGATTTTTCTTGCAGAGAAACCAGGGTTATGGCGTTTTCGCGCGGCCTTCCAGCTTTTGGAAGCAGAAAAAAATTAACACGGTTGGAAGATTTTGACGTTGCGGTGGTGACTTATAGATCCGAGGAAACCAGCCGTCATCTAAATACCCTGGCGGTGGTTTCCTTGCAATTGCTGTTGGGTAAAGGAGACCCTTCAACATTCAGACGAGGTCATCAATGTACATAGGAATCCTAGATGGCCTCAACTCCAGAAGCTTGCTGGGGGTTATTAATTGCGAATGCTCCAATTCAACATGACTCAATGTCAAGCATGTCTATCTGCCCAATGTACTTCTTTTCTTCTTATTAGCCCTTAGGAATCATTTTTATGCCTCAAAACGCCCGCGTGAATATGCCGTGAAGCCATGATAAATATCCGCCTGAACGCCATCATGTCCCTGAATATGCATAGGCTCCTCAAATCTAGACTATTGCGGAGCACCAGGTAGCCTCTCGATCACGTATTTCCCTCGGGCGACGTTCATAATGGGCACACCGGGGATCTTGCGTATCCTCCTGCAGAGGTCCTTATCGTTGGTGGCGACGATGTATATGCGGTGTTTCCTATTTCTCACTATTAGCCATCACAGACAGCACCATACCATCCATATCTATATTCGACGAAACCTAAGACTCACATAACGCGATCCACAATGCAGTCATCAGCATAAACACCCTTATGATCGCACTGCAGGCGCTCCCACCTCTCGTCGCGGGCGATGCGCAGGGCGATGCGGTACTTGGGGCCGAGCTTCTCGAGCTCGGCCATGACGCAGCTGGTGATGATGGGGGTGCACTTGGCGTAGAGGCAGTCCATCATGGACTCGAGCAGCGGCAGCTTGCGCTGGACGGTGTGCGACAGGAAGTTGGTGTCGACCAGCACGCTGTACGGCGGCACCAGCGCCTCGTTGTGCTGGAAGAACAGCTGCGACGGCAGCTGCGGCACCTCCCGCCGGATCACGTCGCCCGACGCCGTCGTCGTCTTGTTCTTCTGCGGGTTTGCTTCGTCTGCTTTCGCTTGGTTCTCTTTCAGCCGCGCGTCGCGACGCGAGATTATGCGCTTTACCTACGCCGACGGAAGTGGAGGGTTAGCTAGCTGATGCTGTTCGTGATGCTGGTGGGCTTATCGATAACAAGTTTTCGATGGGGGAGCAAGTGGAAGTGGCAGGGAGAGGTGACGCACTTGTGCGAATTTGCGTGTCTTCTTTGCGACACCCATGATGGACTATTGGGATGTTTCAGACCGGTAATTACGAGGTATGGGCGCAAGTTGAAATAGGAGGCTTTTTTCGAGGGTCAATCGTGTACGTTAATCGAGATAGCTGGGATGTGGCGTGGCTAACAGCGCTTGAGGCGGGTTTGGCGAGTTTGGTGTGTTCTGCCACTTTTGAAAATCTTTACCGCCCTGGAACGGGGAATATCAGATTAACCGGTCGCAAGGGGATCCCCGGGCCATCGCTCGTCCCGTATCTTAGCGCGCCTGAGCGTACGAACTTGGTCGGTGCGCGCGCATTCCTTAGCACTTAGCACGCGAAAGCTGATCAAGTACAAATACACGCTTCGTAACCCAGCCGACACCAACAATTTGCACTTTCGGATCAATCTTATCGAGGCTGGTATATTATCGCATATTGTGGTTATAGCGAAAAGCCCCTGCATGGAATTGACTACCCAGTTTTATGTGTATCCGATTAGCCTGCTATAGCAATGCAGGGGCACTGCGAGTTCATGGCATACTCCGGAATGGTACCGTTAGGTACATTACTTCCATACACTCAGCCCGGCGCTGTGGCTTGCTGCAGTGCTCTGTGCTACCAAGTCGTACAACGTCGCTGCGGCCTGCCAAATTTGCCGATTGCGCACGACAGGATGTACCGTTACATGGGATAGACCCCTACATACCTCCATGTAGGTAGATGCTTGTAGTGTAGACGCTAGTATTTGGTAATATTTGAGGCAGGTCGTGCCTTATGTAGGTTTAGTCAAGTACTAGTACCGTTACGGAGGGTAGGGTAGTCGTCAATCAACGCGAGCCTTCCTCGTCTCGTCTCTCCTACCCGGCTTGCTCAAATTGCTTTTTCTGCTAGGACAGGCACCACGTCTTGTTTGCTTATTTTAGCCTTTCCCTCCTTTTCCACTGGTGTCCCCCCTCCGTCTCAACCAAACACCCAGTAACCAGAGGTGGGAGGTCAGAAACCATCGACAACCACAATAATGCAATACTACCGATTTTAATACGTATCATTCTAGTCCGTCATTTAGCGACATCCTTTCGCTTACATTGTAGCCGCTTCATCGTCTTTCTCCTGTTTCCGGGGTCTCCCTTTTCCTTATTCGTAATTGAGTCGAGACCGAGAACCGAGAAATACGAAGGTTCCAGCTCATCGCACTTTCGCTCCGCCACAATACACAATACAGAGTAATTATCCATCCGACAGATTCTAAGAATCCATCAAAACTTTATTCCAAGCGCTCGCGATTGCGCATCCTAAACATCGTCAACGTATTATCGGGGGGTCTCTCTCGTTAGACTATATCTCCCCGTCGAATCGCATCGCGTGCTCGCCCACCATGCGCCCCCAACCAATTCTCTTCGTCGTAGCCGCACTCTTCGCCTCGAACGTCATCGCTCAGGGAAGAACCCAAACCGACACCGACGATGCGACGAGTCCGACGAACACTGCGACTCCAACTGCCACGCCAACCAACGCAGCAACAACACCAACGGACACTGATACGTCTCCGACAGACACTCCTACGGATACTCCTACCGACGATGCAAGCAGCACAACGCAGGCGGCATCATCTACCGATGACAGTGTCCCGCCTATCAGCACCTCGTCAAGTTCATCGAGTTCGTCGACAAGCGCAGCCTCAAGTTCATCCGACGACGACCCGCTTCCCACTCTCCCCGGCCAGTATAGTTATCCCGCACCTACCGTACCTCCTACGAACAATGCTCCGTTCATGCAGCCGTCGAGCGTGCCGGAAGGAACCGTGTTCATTGCCGTCGGGGCCATCCTGGGTGCTTTTGGTGCGGCCGTCTTGATATGGCGGGCTGTTGTTGCCTGTCTGTTGCACCGATCGGTCAAGAAGGCAGCATTGGCTCAACAAGTTGCTAACGACAAGGCCACATTCCCGCCTCCACCGCCGCCTTTCTATAAGTACAGTGACCATGCGTCGTCAGCATCACTTGGTAACACTATGTCAGGCCGTGGTGTGCGAAGAACAACTCGAGGGCCTATTCCTTCGGCTACACCGAGCCAGTCAAACCTCTTCTTCTCTCCCACTGCTCCCACTGGGTCCAGCAGTGGTGGTAATCGTGAATCTCGTTTCTTGCCGTCCGGTTTCTATGCCGCTGGCGCAGGCTCTCCGCAGCAAGGCCATGGTCATTCTATCAGTCTGACCAACCTACGACCAGATTCGCGCGGTCATGGACGACCTGCTGGGCACACGCCTCCCGAGTCTCCTAGCCTAGCACCTCATGCAGACATGACACGGCGAAACATGAGCGCGAGCTCGTTGAACCTCCACCGACCACCGAGCGGACGAGCACCAAGTGCCTTTTTGGAGGACCTGCTGGATGATCCGTCAAACCAATTCCCACCACCTGCTCAGCACAACACGTGGGGACCGACCCAAAGACATTAGATGTCTAGCAAGAAGTTTCCTTACTTCTACGGAGTCCGGAAAGGGAAGGCTACGGGTGTTAAAGGTTATTTGCAAATTATTCCGCGCAAGCAAACTATCGTCGATAGCATTGTCCAAGCATGAACTGGAACGGGGGTCGGTGAAGAGCCAATCTTAGTTAGAGCGGTGGGGGAGAAGGAGGTAGAGTCAGTCCTACTACACTTGGCGGTGAAACCCATTCGGTCTTTGCTTGCTGTTCGAGCAATTGCTTCTGTGTACAATCAACATCAACACGTGTAATGGGCATTAGAGTTGGAGTTACAGGCATTGGGGATACTACTACTTGCTACTTTACGGGCTTTTGAAGTAAAAGGAACACAACATTACTACGTCACACATCTGTCACCAGTGAGTTGTAATACATAGTCGTTTGTTATCCAATAATTTTTCTTCTTCTTTTCCCCAGTTTGTTCAACGAGTCAGTGCCTGCGATGTGGAGTCCCCAATCTATCTGATCTTGCTAATCTATCTACACCTGCATTACGTGCTACGCGATAACCCGAACGTTGGGGATGTAAGGAATACATAGTATGTAGGGCTTTTCGACAGTTCGGACGGGTGCTTGCGTATGTATGTCCCGCATGCCGGTTACAGATAGATTGTCATTGATGAGATGCGGCAAGCAAGCAAGCAAGCGAGCGAGCGAGTGAACAAGCAGGCATGAGCATGTTATCCGCATAGTACCTTACGTACTTACTTACGCAGGAACCGCGAGCCGGCTTGAGCCAACAACATATTATTTAGTTTATCAATCAACGAATGGGATGCTCGCCGTCTCTAAGTATACGTAATGCTATGCTGTGACATCTATACAATTTAGTCTCCTATGTGTTATATTGCATCTTATCGCTCGTCAATATATTGTCTCCGCACATGCCCTTTAGACTTACCGACAGCGTAGAATTCCCATATAATATCTATACCCATCAATCCAACATAGGCTGATGGAACCCGTATACTTTATATAGATGAATTCGCATATATACCTCGTTTACCATATTTATATCGTTAACAATGGCACAAAAGAGGTTAGATATCAGAGCTAATATTAGAAGCTACATGCATGCTCTACGCAATGACGTCGAATAGCCTTTCATAAGTGACCGAGTCAGTGGACAGATAAATGATATATGTTTAATGAATGGCTCGCCCTTGCGTAGGTGGGCTCCTATGAAAACAGCAACAGATGTGCTTACACGTGTGTAACAAACAAATACTTCGATACACGACATAACAATGCTACCTCGTTCAGCCGCACAAGCTTCGACTCCCCATTCCTCGCTCGAGTTGGCAGTGTTTCGCTTTCTAGTTTTGTCTCGTAATTCTGTACGTGTGCCTAGCAGGAGCGACTTGATTAGGTATCAGGGTTTAAGCCACCGTCCAAGCCATACTCGAGCGCGGATAGCTCGGTGCTAGTCCACTTGTCCGCTCCTCCCTCCTTCCTATATCCCACGACCTCAACAAATCCCATGAAGAAAGAATGTTCACCGCCAGAAAAAAAACTCACATAGACAGCTATAGTGACAGGCAAGCGAATATGCACGCTTCATATTCCTATTCGTGTATCATTATATACCGCTAGGTATGTCGGTATGTACCTTATTTAATCTATCCAACCCAGAATCACACTTACACGGCCCTCGCTATCCAACCGCTACCGACGAGTTATTGCTCCTATAACCCATCATCAACCTCACTTTTGCCTCTCGAGCTCTCTCCAGCCTCCTCCTCCTCCTTTTCTCCCATCTCTAGCTCCCCAAGGACCCTATCATCACCCTCGTTTAACCCTTCCATCGCACTCCTAATATCCTCAACACGGATGCCACTTCTATCACACATGCTCCTGAAAATGCCGCCCTGCGTCCACAGGTTAAGCGGGGTATCCAGCTCCGCAATGCGTCCCGCATCCATGACGCAGATGCGGTCGTAGCCGATGATGGTGCGCAGCCGGTGGGCGATGCACAGCAGCGTCTTGCCGCGGAAGCCCACAGCCATGGTCTTCTGGATCTTGTCGTCCGTCTCCATGTCCACGGACGAGGTGGCCTCGTCACAGACGATGATTTGCGAACCTCGTACTAGCGCTCGCGCCAACGCCATCAGTTGCCGCTGGCCGAGCGAGAAGTTCAGCCCGTCTTCTTCGACGACGCTGTCTAGATGGATGCGCGTGGGGTCCTTGTCGTTGATGTTTGCGTCGGCGGGCACGAGATCGGCCTTCCGCAGCGCGTGCCATAGATCTAGGTCTGAGTGCTCGTTGAAGGGGTCGAGGTTGCTGCGGACGGTGCCGCGGAAGAGAGTCGGGTCTTGCGGGATGATGGCAAGGCGAGAGCGAAGGTCGTGGAGACCGACAGTGGAAATATCGAGGCCGTCAATGTAAATATGGCCGCCCGAGATCTCAACCAGACGGAACAGAGTCGACATGATGGAGCTCTTGCCTGCTCCCGTCCGTCCCACAATACCTATACGTTCGCCACCACGAACGTGCATGGTCAGACCCTTGAGTACCAAGGGTAAGTTGGCGCGATATCGCATCTCGACATTGTCGAAGACGATTTCTCCCTTCTCCGGCCACGAGGGGCGAACTTCAATCGTGTGCTCAGGCGCCTCCTCCTCGAGCTGCGTTCCGTAATACAGGAGACGTTCCACGGCATTCATACCGTTCTCCACTTCTGCAAGCTGCCTAACCGAGAATTGCAACATCTGCACAATACCAAGGATGTACGAGAGCACGAGACCGCCGATAGATGGTGGAACGCTGAATCGAGACGTCACCACAAGGATACCCGTGGTAAACACGAGGGCATTCCCGATGGTATCCAAACGGATCGACAGCCACCGTTGGTTTGAGAAAGTTAGGTAATACGCCGAGTTCATCTCGTCGATGGAGTCTCGAAGGTCTTTAATGAAACGATCTCGCAAGCCATATGCCCGAATAGATGCTACACCACTGAGACCCTCGCCGAACTTGGCGAAGACCACAGACCGGAGGACTGATTCGAAGCGTTTAACTTCTCTGGCTGAGGCTCGGTAATAAGATGCCGCAAGTATGAAAAGAATGGTAAGCGGGACAAGAGCAATTGCAAAATAATGGAAAAAGGCGATGATCAATGCGAAGATGGAGATGATCATTGCCAACGTAAGGAAATACATCCTCATCGCATCGGACAAGTTGTTATCCATCACATCGACATCTCTCGAGAATCGATTCGTAATGCGACCCAGCGGCGTTGTGTCGAAGAAAGACATTGGCGCTCTAAGGGTCTTCGTCACTGCCTGCCTGAGAAGATTCCTGCTAGCATTTGTACCATATACGGCCAGCAGAAGCGAAAAGAAGAACATTAGCAGAGCTTGCAATGTTCCGAGGCCAGCGTACACGCCGATATAGATACCCGTGGTGAGGCCAAAATGGTCTGACGTCCAATAGGAAAGCCATAAACTTGTCATGATATTGGCACCCTGAGAAAGAAGCAGGACGAGGAACGTGATAGGAGCGTTGAGGATACTTCCTGAAGCTCGAACATAAGCGGTATAAACGGACCAAGGAACGCTTGACACAGCTCGCTCTTCTGCTTGCATCAGCCCTTGAGCTCGGTTCTTTTTCTTCTTCTTGTCGCCGTCGGCAGTTTTCTCCTCTACGGTGGCAGGCTCTTCGTCGTGCTTTTCTTCCACGGCTGTTGTTTCCATCAACTGTCTGAAACCAGAGTGGTTCGCCATCAGGTTGTCGAATGTGTCAACCGCTTGGATCTTGCCTTCGTTCATCCATATGATTCTGTCACAGCGGTTAAGAACCCACAGTTGGTGCGTTGCAAGAATGCGACACTTGTCTTTCAGGAGACCCATTATAGCGTTGTCCATGATATGTCGGCCGACGTGGGCGTCAACAGCGCTGAGCGGATCGTCCATGAGCACTATATCAGCATCGAAGTAGATGGCTCGGGCAATATTCAGTCGTTGTTTCTGTCCACCTGAAATGGTAATTCCTCTTTCTCCTATTTCGGTGGCGTCTCCATTGGGAAGCATGTCCAGATCTGGTTGTAAAGCGCAACTATATAACAGTTAGTATCCCTTATATGTTCAACATTTCTCGATTTTACTTACGCTCTGATGACTTCCTTGTACCACTCGCGGTCCATTTCCTTCCCAAAGAGGATGTTATTCCGGACACTCGCGTTCTGGATCCAGGCGTACTGCGGACAGAAAGCTCTAGAGGCGCCCAAAACAACCTCGCCTGACGTCTTCCGCATATCTCCAGCAAGTGCAGCGAGCAAAGAACTCTTACCACACCCGACAGTTCCGATGACGGCAACCAACTCATTTCTTCCAATCTCAATGTTCAGGTCTTGCAATTTGAAAGGCTCACGTTCCTCCACAAGTGTGCTCGCTGTATCCTCTGAGCCCTCCTCCGAAGATCCCCCTTTATTGGCCGGTTTGTGAGCGTGCTTCTTTTGCGGCTGTCCATCTTTACCCTTCTTTTCTTTCTCGGATTCTTGAGTCGGCGTCCTCTCCCAGGTGAAGCTGGCGTGATGCATCTCAACTGCATTCTTTCCATTCGGGTCTAACACGACGTCTTCTTCCTGCTCTTCAGACAGCATAAATTCCTGGATACGCTTAAGTGACGACCAAGCATCGACGGTCTGACCGATAACCAGGGGGAGCAAGTTCAGAGGCATACGCAAGCCATTGAATAAAGCAAGAGATGAGAAGACTTGTGCAGCCGGGAGGCCGTGGTCGGTTAGCGAGTAGGTGATGAACGACAACATGGAGGCATAGATAGGAAGCGACATGCTGACAGCATTGATAGCGTTTCGAATTGTCAGAAGAACCTGAATGGCGTGTATCTCTCGAGTTCGGATATCCTTGAGGCGTTCCAAGAAAGCCCCTTCCCACCCAAAATACTTGACGAAACGGACTGACTGTAAAATCTCCTGCGTGAGACTCACGCGCTGATCTGTTATTTTATTAATAGTAGCTCGGCGTCTGAATAGCAATCGGATTGCCCGGGTTAACGCAGGAATACCGATGACCAGAAGTGCGAAACCAGCAAGAGCGCTGTACGTCAAGTTAATGAGAAGAACGACCAGGGTTATGATACAGGAAATGGGGGCTGTCCAGATCATGTGGAAGAGGGCACTGGCTTGATCGACACGGTAGGTGTCAACGCTCATTAATGTCACGATTTTCCCATTGCTCCAGCCAGTGCCATCGCCAGAGATGCCAGCCTTACCCATCATTGAGGGACCCTTCTTGGATTTATCTGGCTTCTCCTTCTTGCCTGCATTTTCTTTCCCCTTTTCCCCTTGACCATTCTCTGCCGAGTCGTTAGAAATCTCTTTACCGCCAGCTCTTGCTCGGCCGGACAGCACCATCGACTTCTCAAAGATAAGGCTGATGAGGACTGCACGGGACTGCCCTCCAATCATCATACCGCGGTATATGAAGTGGTTGACCCCTAAGCTCTGAAGAATCTGCATGACGGTTACACCAATGACCAAGCCGATTCCTGCACCGATCTCGGGTGGGGGCTGGCCATTCTGAGACGCATCCCAGGCTTCCTGAGCGAAGTTGATGAGGTAGCGCAGAGTGAAAGGGGACATGACCTGGAAAATGGACGAGCAGAGTTGGCAGAAACCACCGAACCAGAACTCCCAGAAGAAGGTTTCGTGCAATGCCCATAGCAGTGGGTACTTTTCACCTTTCTTGATTCGTCTCTCGAAAGATTCTCTGGTCTTGGTTGTCATCTTCTCGGCTGTTCGATTGGGATTTACCAACCAGAGGTCGTCATGCTCCAGAGGTCGTTTATACCCTACCTGGGCTCTAGTTAGTACGACGTGAATACGACGGGAGTATGAGCACGGGTACTTACATTCATTAAGGGGGCCATCCATTGGAACGTCAGCTTGCTCAAGAAACCAGCTTTGTACTCCCTCGAGACTTGGCGTTCCTTGGGGACGGGTGGAATCGAACCCCATCGCAGCGGGTTCGGCTCCTTGTACCATGGCTTCTTAGCCGTGGGTACGGATGCTCTCGACGTGGTGCGAGTGACCGCGCTCGTGTCGGTAGCATAGCTTTGAGTGTGCTTCAACTCCTCGCGGTCAGCTCGCTTCTCATCGGACTCCTCATATCTGCGGATCTCCTCCTCGGGATCATTGTAGACTGAGGCCGGCGTTGCTGGTTCAGAGTCGGCGGTGTTATTGACATCTGTAAGTGGGTCGGCCGGTTTTGTCTCCTTTTCCTCAGTTTCATTTGCCATAGTATGGCCCGAGAAGTAGCTCGGCACTCACTCGGACCGCAATAAGAGTGAGGGCGAGATTTATCAAGTGTAAGTGGGCTGTTGTACTTAATCTAAAGCTTGAGGGTGTAGATTTGAGCGAGTGCCTCCAGACAAAGGGCTTCCGTTTGGTGGAGCACAAAGCAAGAGACGGTAAGCTTAAGACAATAACAACAACAAAAATGGTAAATTCGGCAAACAGAGACGGGGTTTGCTAGACTTCTATTACCTGAGATACCTACGGCGGCGCAACTCTTCAAGACAAGCACTTACATAGCCGCTTCGTCGAAAGAGATGGGTAGGCATATATAAATGCAGAAATTGGATTGGGATTAAAACGAGAAATCGGGAATTTGGCCCGTTTGAATAATACTACTAAAAGGGCAAGGTTACGAAGGACCTTTTACATTAGCGACTATGATGCCTCGATTCATCGGCCCCGCTAACCGGACTTTAACTCCACTTGGAAGGGTCTAGCCTATAGCACGGCGCTATACTGGCTGTACGAGCGGTACGGGGTTACCTGCACGTAGTGGCACTACTGTACATACATAACATAGAGGATGCGACTATACGCAAGTCAACTTGACTCAAATAATTACTCGGGAATTAGTACGAGCTCGCTAACCAGGTTGGAGTTGAACTAGGACGTTTCACCAATCAAGTCCTTTGCAATACGAACCGGCATTGCAGTCAGAGAACACTGCATTTTCTTCTTGCGAACGAGTGGGTAACCCGGGCAGCCTGGCCGCATGACGCATACCGGTGGTTGTGGCTGATGGGATTGGGGATGGGAATGGGAATGGAATGGGATGGGATGCAGAGTTTTTTTTCTTTTACATTGTCATTAGTCAAAATGTCGGTAAGGACAAATCTGGCATTGCCCTATCCCAACGTTGATAAAACAGCCTCCTGTGAGTCGTCGGCGGGTGCCTAATCCTTTAATTCCGTTGCTACATGTACATTAAGTAGTTAGGTAGTTATGTATCCTGGTATGGGCAGCAGTATGGGCAGGTGTATACCTTATGGGCATCTCAAACCTTATCTCGCATCCAATCCAATCCCGTATCCGTACTAATCCGAATCCCGGGTCCCACTCGGGAGATGTAAAATTTCCATCACGTTAGAGACGGTACCTACCTACCCTAATTGCCCTGTGCGGGAAGCCACGTTCCCGCGCTTGGTCATTGTGCATTCATAATAATACCTAGGTACCTAACCTAATGTATTTCGTCGCGAATGGCGGACGCATCTTCTTTCTATTCTAGGTAGGTCGTTCGTCTTGGTCTTGGTCCTGGTCTTGCCCATCTGGGGGATAGGAGGGAACAAGTTAAGCTTTTTCCCGGTCCCGCCAATTCGGACGCCTAACTGACGAATACCCGACACCGGTCCCGACTAAGGGAGGACAAACCGATTCCGAGTTTGGGTTAGCTCGGATTGTTACGGACTTTTACGGACTTTACGTAGAGAGGAACTTTTCCAAACTCCTTAGTACTAAGAGAGAGAAGACTGGAACTTTTGATTTATAATACAACTATAGTCTCGGCCCCCCAGCTTCGCCCCTAATACGCCTAGGTTATTAGCTACATGTATGGAACGGCTTTGTAACGTTAGATTGGAGGATTCGTATACCTCTGTTGCGAGATTCATTACAAATGGCAACAGGCCAACTCTTAGATTTGATTAAGTAAGTCTGGTCTTATTGCTGGATCCCTTGTTAGGGGCCTATGGAATGATCACGTCATGGGACGACTTCCTAGGAAGTCGGAACGCCACAAGCACCGCTTCATCACATCAGCATGTTATTCATCAAGTACACATTAGCCCTTCCCCTCTTCTCTACCTAGACCTAGGTAGCTAGAGGATGTCGGCTTACTTACGGTGAGAAGACGCCTCGTGACACATGTGGTTCTTGTATACGTGAGCACGGAATTAGTTGTACATGCATGTATGTAGGTATTATAGGTCAAATTGAGGAGAGCAGTACAGACATCACCCCAAGCCTTGCGAGTAAACATCATTGTTGCACACATCGAGCTCGACACACTCATCTTGACGGCTTCGTGGAACACACTATTAGCCTCATTATCTTATCTGTTACTACAACCGCATTGCCGCCTCCCGTCTATGCCGTTTTTAAAAACCTGGCTTTTCGTATTCGCTAGTCGTACAATGCCTTGCCAGGCCGACCGAACCTGCTAGGGACGTCAAATGGAGAATAAAGGTGACGCATCGCCAACCTTAGTAATATCAACGACGCCGCAATCCTGTGCCTGCCCGCCGCAAGCACTATGAGCTATCCGTTCCGTCCGAGCCATCTAGACCTAACAACGCCTTTCCTACCTCGTCGATGTCCTCGTAATCTTCCTTGCCTTCGCCTTCGCCCTCGCCCTCTCCTTCACCTTCAGCTTCCTCCACTCCGCTGCCGATACCTAGAAGTTCCTTCTCCATGGGATCTAGATCATCTGCATCTTCCATCACGACGTCGCCGTTGGTATTACCGTTAGACTTCACCTTGGGCGCTTCAATCTTCTCCGGGCTGCCATTTTCACCATGCTCAGCGTGCACTTCTGGTGATGCGTAGTCGGATGGCGGGCCTGCTGGACGCTTTTTGGTTGTTGACACAACCCCTGATTCAGGTCGACCGTCCCAACGTCTGAGTCGCCGATCTGCCCTTCTAAGCGCGGCCGCGTACGATGCGAACTCTTCGCCATAATCGTCAACTTCCTGGTTAAGTTGGCAAAGGCCGCCAAAGCCTCGGTCGATGAATGTGTGTTTTTGTTCTCTGTGTGACATCATGTACTCTTCTTCGTCGCTGTCTATAAGGGCATCCTTCATCGCCTCTAGACGGCGCTTTGCTCGTATTATAGCGCCCTCCTGCCGACGTAACTTTCTTGCACGGTGATGTTGTCTTCGCAGACCGCGGCCGAGAATATGCTCGACTCGCTGGTTGCGATTTCGCTCAACCGCAAGTTGATGTGCGGTGGGAGGACGTGGCTTGCGTGGCACTATACCCTCAATGACGTGAGATCCCGGTCCTGCAGGCGAGGAACCTTCGAATATCAAGTGCTTCAAGGGAGCACCACCTCGTCGTCCGGTACTGTTGGCACCAATGCGGGACAGAGCCCTCGGCGGCGGAGTAGACCGTGTGCTATCCAGATCAGACTCGTGCTTTGATGGCCGGATTCGCGGGAGGATAGCAGCCGTTGGACCCTCATCGGCCATGGCCCTTCCCCTAGAGCCCCTTTTGTTCTGGTGGTCTGCTAGGTAGGCCTGATCAGCCGCAATAATCTTTGCCCTGTGACTCTGCTTCTCCCGTCCGAATTCAATCTCCTCTTGCGGATCGATATTCTCTTGCTCCTCTTCTTCAGCCGTCATCTCCTCCATGCGGGGAACTCCCTGATTCGCTACTTCGGTTCCATAATCGACGCCAGGTCCAAAGGGGTTCTCTTCGCAGCCTTCTTCAGTAAAGTCGGACTCGAGATAAAACCACATTAACCACAAAAAGGCTCTCGCACGCGATTTACTCGTATAGTTTGTCTTCATGATAAGATCGTGGAATTCGCCTCCGGGTGGGAAGTGTAGCTCTGCGATATAAGACGCTTGCTGACAGATGAGGAAAATGAGATTAACTGGGTTCGATCGAGGGGGGTCCTTGCCCTTGAATTCGCCAAGTTCGTGTGGCTCAGGTCGATCTTCGGCTGCGCCTTTGAGGATTGACTTCAGTCTAGGTGCGTCCTGAAGCTGCTTGTAGGCGGACGCATCTTGGTGAGCTTGTAGCGATGGGATAGCGTGGTATGTTCGGAGTTGAGCTCGCATCTCAGGGAAGACTGATATAGCCCATTAGCAATAGTCATACAATTTGGTTAATGGAGAGGACATTACAGTTTAACGTCGTATTCATCCGACCCACGTTGACCAGCAGGCAGACCATAGCCATGCTCTTCGCAGCTTCTCGATCACTAAGCAATTTATCTCGAAGAACCTTGCTTGTCTTGCTGCTTCTGGCCATGGTGTCGATGTACAGATCTGCGAAGCTCTGTTTCTCCTTGCCGTCTCCTACAGGTTCGTAGCTATTGGTGAATACCTTCTTCTCGTCATCGAAAACTGCCTTGAGGAAGTCATATTGGATGTCTCTTCTCCATAGAGGCTCTCCATCTTCTTTCTTCAGGTGTCTGATCTTTCCAACGGTGGGAAATGATGATGCCGCGGCGGCGGTGGATGACCGGTTCTTCGGTCGCTTAGTGGCTTGTCCGGATTCAGACCTGACAACACTGGCCTCGAGGTTGTCACCCGGGGTGCTATCCCTTCGAGCGGTACTCGACGCTCGTGACCAGCGACTTTGCGCAGGGCTGCCGTCCCTCGAAGCCATGGTAAGTTCGTTCGTAGATGAAAATTGATGGAGAGAGTGTGTGAGAGGAAGAAGGTTGTGTTGGTTGGTTAAATGGAGAAGCCAATTAGTTGGCGCGCACCCTAATGTCCACGATGACGACTTCGCGATAGGTGCTTGAAGGAACGAAAAAGAAAGTAAAATTGCCTACAAATAAAGGCTTGGGGTGCAGTGCTAGCGTGAAGGCATAATTAGATGTCTGAGCTGAAGAAAAAGAAGACAAAGCTTCCCTGCCTTGGAGGTGCGGCGTTGGTTAGTTTAAATTTTGAAAAGTGTGCTGAATCAAAGTGCTCACGCTGCAAAAAGGCGGCTGTAATCACGTCGCGTCACCTTCCCCAGCTACCTAAGGTATGTACAGTGGCAGGTGCAAGTAGGTGGTAGGTACCTGAAAGTCACGCCGCTTGTTGCTAGAGGCTAGTGCAAATACGGCAAATGTGGGCACGTCAGGGGTTTAATGGATTCTAGCCACACCTCAGCCCCACGACCCTTACGGGACTGGTTCAATTATGGGTACCTTAGGTACTTACTACATGTATCCACCGGATTGAATTTTGGAAGTCGACAAAACATCAAAGTCACGATATGTACCGTGTCATATAGATGTACCAAACATACTACAGATACCGCAAGTCACTACCTACTACGCATTAACAATTCTTCTACTACGATGCTTTCCTCGTGTCACAGCTCTTAGCTTAGGACGAAGTCGCTGATTTAAATAGTAACTCAACGCATTTCACTATTAGCAGAGTAAAACTATTGCACATGATGGATCTTCAGTCTGTGGTAAAGAGGAACGTTTTTTTATTTGGGAAGTTCTCAGTCCGTCGTAGATGGATTCTCTAATAGTCCACCACGGCGCGAACCTCAAAGGGCCTGAAAGCGTCTCAGCCAATGTCCATGAAAGCACTACCATTGGTGGCAGATGGGATCTAAAACAATTCCCTATGCCCTTATCGTCAGAGCAGATCCCAGAGCTCTCCTCTTGTTTGAGAGGTCTGGAGCCTATGCCTGCTCGCCGAGACGCCGTTTTTGTTTTCTCGATCCGCCGAAAATTACCATTCTATGTTCATTGCCCTCTATGTGGTTCCCTCACCATGGCGAGCCTCTCTCGAGTCAAGAGCCCTGCCAACCAGAGAACCGAGAAATCCACTTTTGTCTATGAATATGCCATCAACACGAATCCACGGCCATGCGGAACGCATTACCCCATTCTATGGGAAAAAACGAGAAAAGAATCTCGGCCGGCTTCCAAAAGGCAAATACGGGGTACATCGAACGGGAGATCGTCATCGTCGTAAAAAGGTGCTGTGCTGCCACAGACTGAAGTGCAGCACTTCTCTTCTAAGTGATGAATATCTCCGGGTTTTTCTTGGTCAAGGTACGTGATTGACCTCCAAGCGTCTCATGCAGCTGCTCGCATGTGCCCCCTCGCAGTCTTCTATGGGTATCAAGTTGTGAGGGGTGCAGCTGAAACAAAGACAAATGCCGTCTATCGTATGCCAGAGTTCTACCTCGTAGAACTCGAATCTGCCGATCCAGATTGGGGGCTGGAAGTCGGGTATGCCGTAGAAAGGAGTATGTCGAGGGAAGTGTCGAAAATGCCAGATAAAAGAGAAACAAGTACCTTGCGTAACTCGGTTAAGAAAGTGCAAAGCAAAATATGAGACCATGAAATCTATGTGCCGCATCGCAAATGTGCCCATTCCATCCTCGCTTGCGGGTTGCGCGGGAGGGAATAATTGGGCTTGTCAAATGAGGTCGTCAAGATTACCACCAGGAAGCCTGGCCACCCGGTCCACCAGGGTTACCGTAGCTTCCGCCTCCGTAACCGGGAGCACCACCTCCTCCATAGCCTCCGCCAAAGCCCTGGTTGGGGGGAGGACCATTGTAGCCACCAGCGCCGCCGCCGCCGCCGTAGCCGCCAGACTGCTGGGGACCTCCAAAGCCACCACCGAAGCCACCACCACCACCGCCTCCGTACTTTCGGAAGTCACGGTTTGCGTTTTGGCCACGACCGCGGCCACCACCGCCTCGTCCACCACGGCCACCACCATACGAGCTCTCCCGAGCAATAGTTTCTAGGAAGGCTGGCACTTCCTGGTTAGCCTCCTTCAAAAGCTCAATGAGATCTCGGACAACACCACGGTTGCCTCGGTTGAAGAATGCCGTCGAGTGACCCGTGTTGCCTGCACGGCCAGTACGACCAATTCGGTGGACGTAGTCGTCGATGTCGGTGGGGAGATCATAGTTGACGACGTGTGTAACGTTAGGAATATCCAAACCACGTGCAGCAACGGCGGTGGCGACTAGAATAGGGCATCGTCCGTTGCGGAACATCTCAAGAGCGCGTTCACGCTCACGCTGGGTGCGGTCGCCGTGGATTGAGGTGGCAGGGAAGTTCTGGTTGATCAAGAAATCGGATAACGAATCGGCCATGCGCTTCGTCTCAACGAAGATCAAAGTTAGACCGCCACCATGAGTGTGTAGAATATCTAGAAGAACAGAGCGCTTGTCAACATCCTCAACATACTCGACCTTCTGAGTAATGTTCTCAGAGGTTGAGCCTACACGACCAACTGAGAGGAAGACGTAGTCCTTGAGGAAATCGCGGGCAAGCATCTGGATATCTCGGGGGAAGGTGGCCGAGAACATGAGAGTCTGACGGTTCTGGACGCCAGGCATATCTTCACCCTCAACAATACGGCGGATCTGAGGCTCGAAACCCATATCCAGCATACGGTCAGCCTCGTCGAGGACCAAATATTTGATGTTCTGGAGAGAAATGCGGCCTCGCTCGATAAGGTCGACGAGACGACCAGGAGTGGCAACGAGAAGATCGCAGCCACGCTCGATCTGGCGTAATTGGGAGCCAATGTCGGCACCACCATACACCACGCAGGGTCGGACCCAGGATCGATAGGCGAATTTGCGGGCTTCGTCGTAAATTTGGGAAACCAATTCACGTGTAGGGGCAAGGATGAGGGATGTAGGGTAAGCCTTGCGCTGACGACCATAGCCACCACCTGGTGCGCCGACAGGAACGGGAGACGGTCCAGTGAGGAAAGCTTGGGAAAGGATGGGGAAGAGGAAACCACCAGTCTTTCCGGAACCGGTCTGAGCACAAGCCATCAAATCCCGCCCGCCCATAACAATAGGGATCGAGTACTTCTGAACTGGTGTCGGAACCTTGTAGTGAGCTAGCTCAATGTTGCGGATCAGGTGGTCGTCTAAGGGAGGGTTGCTGAAGGTGAGAACAGGCTCTGGCACATCATGTCCGGAGGCCTCGACAGGGATGTCGTCGTACTTCTCGAAGTTGATACCAGTGTGTTGCTTGGACGGATCATCGGGGGTACCGAATAGTTCGCGCTCCATACGAGGGTTCGGGGGCCCAGGGATGTGCTTGCCGTCGCGCCATTGTCCATCGCCGGAGCCTCTAGCATAACCGCCGCCGCCGCCACCGCTGTTTCCGCCAGCGGCTGGGTTGCCATAGGCGTTGCGGTCGAAGCCACCACGGTTGTTCCAGCCTCCAGGACCTTGGCGCTGAGGAGGAGGGGGGTATTCGGGGCCAGCTCCCCATCCGCCAGGAGAGGGTCGGGCATCGTAGTTGTTGTTACTATTAGAAATTACTGTTAGTAAATAGTCTGAAGTATTTTTCTCATTTCATTCGTCCAATCAGAGAGAGCTTGTGTGTCCAAGGAGTAAACGCGAGCATTAGAGAGATCACTTACCCAGCCCAGGCGCTGCTGTTGAGGCCATTCATGTTGGGGGGAGGACCACCAGCGGGCATGGGAGGAGGGCCGTTGTTAGCGGCACCGACCTTGCCTCGCATGTGAGGAGGGATGTAGGAACGAGGTTGAGGAGGCTGCTGCTGGTCGCCCAGGCTCAAGCCGCCCATGTTGAGTTGATCAGCCATATTGTCGTTGAGGGGGTGACGATCAAGTGGTGGTGTAAATTGATTTAGATCCTCAGGAAGAAAATTTTCTCGTACGGAACCCAGCCGATGAATTCTCTGTCGAAAGAACGAACGAGTTCAATGGAAGAGAAATGAGAGGCGTGACAGGGTTGGGGATGTCTAGAAATTAATGCTTGAGGTTGAAATTGTCGGAAGAACCCAACAACCGGATGATATTACTTGTCAATAAGTAGGAAATGACAACGGGGTGCACCTTCTCTCTAAAGAAATAAGAGAATCAGATGCCGGGTCGTTGCTGTGTGTATCTGTAAGAATGACAGAACACACGTCTAGTAAAATTGATGCCTTCAAGATCCCTTGAGAAAAGAAAGCAAAACCAAATCTTTTTCAAAGGAAAGAGAAGACCCTGAACGAAAATGCAGAATGCTTTTTCAGGGGGGGAGGATGTGAATATGCCGTGTGTTTGAGGTTTGGGTATGGCAAAGGGATTGTGGGGGAGAAGAAGAACGGATCAGATGAAAAAAATTCAGGAAGTTTTGAAGTTGTGTCGAAAATCGAGAATCGCGTTAGCGTCTAGCCGTGACTAAGGGACCTAGACCTCCTAAACTAGACTGGGTAGTCGCGCTGCAGCTGCGGTTACCAATGGAATCAACGCGATGGGATAATGGGGGGCAATAGTCGATATCGATATACCGGAAGTGGGAAATTTGTTAGCAACTCCTATGCAAGTTACGGCGTCAATCGTATCATGGAAAGTGGGATGCCTACTAACGTTATGAAGTACATAACGAAGTATCCAGTCTTGACATGTACCTTCCTTGTTTTCTTAGATGCATACCCCCATAGTATAGGTATGTAGTAGGTACATCCATTACATCGCCATTACCTCAGGTATATCAGTTCCAGCTGCCGCAAATTTTGTAAGGTATCAGTCATCTGTCCCTTCCTAGTCCGAGTAACTGTGACAATTTTTTCCTACTCGCCTCAGATTCAATTCTGGGGAAGGCGGCTGCCGGTTTCTGGAGTGATTGAAACTTAGGGGGTTACAAACGGTCGAGCCCGGATAGATGAATAATATCTGCGACGATGCTTCTAAGTTTGGGTTACGCATAAGAAAAACTCGCCCACCGCAAACCTAGAATCCCATACACCAATTCAGTTGTCCGACTTTCCGCCACCAGATCGTCTATAGCTTTGTAGAGTCTCTCGCATATTCTAGAAGTCATCCCAGCTAAGTACAATCGAAGAGGTAGGGAGATGCCTCGAGATGATTCTGATATTCAAGTGGCAATAGTTCGCCTTGGCTTCGACGTTTCGAAGTACACACCGATTGTATATATCCGAATTTCGGTATAGTCCGATAGGGGCCGGCATCTCTTTCATACTTTCCATTTAGCTCCTTCTACCCAACCTTTTCTCTTCAGTCGACTCTGCAGACATACGTATTGGCGGCTACACGTTATTAATTAGTAATCCTATGATGTATGCCTGATTTTGTTGCCACCCAAAAACCCGGGTCTAGAATACACACACCATTGGGGAGGACCCTTGAATTAGGTACATGAGGTACATACATGTACCTATCCTCGCGAAGTTTCTTCAAGATGCTGCCATGTACACGTAAGATCATCGGCACTACCGTTGAATGACTCAAAACGTAAACATGCAGTTATCCAACAACAAATTTTAGTGGATTAAGCGACCAAGACTCTCTTACGTATCATAGTAAATTCTAACGATAAGATTCGTCCCTAGACATTACTAGTTCTGTTGGTTAGTAGGGGAGTCCGATGCAACATTTGCTGCAGCAAGGCTGTGGTGTTCCAATAGGAAGCCTGCCTGCATGGTGAAAGGTGTAGTATTATGCAGAAGTCTCACCGCCCAAAACAAAATACAATAAAATACACCGCTTGGGAAATTGCTTCAGGCCAGTTCTTGTGGATGGTGGGAGTCGGTCCGCCGTATAATAATATTCATCGGTCACGTATAAGAGGTAGGAACTTTAATGATTGAATATGTACGCGACGGATACGACCCCGAAGTCAAGGCTATAGGTTGGCCGGCCACGTAGGTATGCGCCCAGATAATATCGGGACTAACCTAGACGATAATTTTTCAATACTTATGCCCAAAGCCGGCAGATTGACTCCATCAAGAAACAGAACATTGCCGAATGGCTAGCGAAAGAATTATTGCACGGGTGGCGTATGGCATTGCGTCCATCCAGTATCATCCTGTTCAGCTCTTGGCTACATTTTTAAAATCGTCCGTAGCACTCAAGTGATTTCACATCGTACACGCAGTAGCTTGAAGGATTTGTTAGGCAGTCGCAGTCATGACAGACTCAATAGGCCGGCCTGCGACTTTATTATTAGGCTGTCATGGCTCTTCGCCCAGCCCAGAATCCTAATGTTACATTCGCGGCCGTCATTCAGAAAAATGAGTCTATGCACTCTTAACAATCTTGTCGTCATTGAATTCGATCTCCCGAATGCCATCCTTCGTGACCGCCTTGACCGTCATGCCCTTGAAATCAATAGGTAATCGTCGCTTCAGCTCGTCTGTGCACATCTCAAGCACCTTGAGACCCTGGACGAGCGTCATGTCCGGGTGGTGATGCTTGTCTAGGATGGAGAGGCAGTAATATTGCGCATAACCGTGGGCCGCATAGGGGACAGATGCCAGAGCGGCTAGGTAGTCGAGCCAGAACAAGCTCGGCTTGTGGGTGATGGGGTCGACACCTCCTAGTAGCAGGTTGACGTTGAAGGGCTTCCTTGACCGTAAGCTCGACGCAAGCTCGCCGCGGACGTAGTGCGCTAGAGCTGTAGGCGATAGGTCGGTCTCATTCCGCATCGAGTAGAGCTGGGCGTTCGCTTGGATGTATTCAGAGAATTGTACTGCAGGGAATTAGCTTTCCGCACCACCATTGTTTGGGGAACTAGCGCACCTGTGTCGCCAGCTTCTCCGGAGAAGGCAACCAGCGTATGCTTGTTCAGCGATCTCGTCTTGTCGTCGGAGGCCTTGAGGATGGTAGCTCCTCGCATCGCAGCTTTAGAAGCTGCGATTAAGGTGAAGTCCTTGCCGGTGATTCCTAGCAACACCTCCCTAATTTAGCCAACATTAGCATTCAATCAGACGTCTGTGTATAATTCTAGTAAACGTACATTTTGTAATGTTCGTTATGGCAGTAATGGCTCTTGTGAAGTCTAGTTGGAGGGTGTTGAGGGGAGCTGTGGTGTCTGGACTGCCGTAGTTAGATGTGCAGACGCGCAAGGAAGCTACAGCCTAGTAGCCCTGCGAGCCTGGAGCTCCAGACTGGGGATTCAGGTCGGACGTCGGAGGCACAAGCCACAGCTTCTCAGCCGCGCCCCACCTTCAACCACTAGATTGCTAAAGCACTGACAAGGACCCCTGTCGGCGTCCCGCAGGCAATGAACTTTTTTTTTTCTCTTAGCATTCAACGGCTCTCTCTGGAGCTTGGAAATTTTCCAAGGGCACGAGACGATCAATACACAATCGCATTGATTACTCGACAATTTATACCACGATATTATGTCGTCCTTCTTTACAGTGCCCGGCGCGCAAAAAAAGCGAAAACGAGCACCTGCAACCGACGTACCCAAAAAACGTGTTGCGACCTCTAATAAGTCTTCCAAGGCACCGTCGAGGCCTGCACCTGCACCAAAGAAAAGAGTTGAACGAGATGAATCCATATCAGGAAGCGAATCTGAAAGCGAGGATGGAATTGATGAACATCACGCCTCAGAATCTTCCTCGGAATCCGAGAACGAGGGAGAGACCGCGGCAGAGAAGAGATTAAGACTTGCAGAGAGGTATCTCGAAAATGTCAGACAAGAGGTCGATGAGACTGGCTTCGATGCCGAGGAGATTGACCGCGATATAATAGCGCAACGTCTACAAGAGGACGTAGCCGAAATTAAGGGAAAAGTATATCGAAAGCTTGCTTCAGAGCTTGCTGTCGACCAGGCGTCCCATACGCTATTCCGATGCAATACGACCACTACCACTTCTGTAGCTATATGCGCGCCATACGTATACACTGTCTCCAAAGACCAATGTTTGGTTAAGTGGAAGTTACAAGAGCTACCCGAACACCAATTCCCGCAAACCACCAAAAAGAAGCCGAAGAAGCCCCCTGCACCTCCGCGCCGAAAACCAACCAAAGTCGCAATGCTGAAGGGAAACCACAAGAAGGCTAAGCAAAAGAACTACCAAGGGCACGTAGCAGATATATTATGCGTTGCAGCTTCACAAGATGGCAAGTTCGTTGTCACGGGTGGTGCAGATAAGCGCCTAATCGTCTACGATGCCAAGTCGTTGAAGCCTCTGCGCGTCTTTATGCATCACCGCGATGCCGTGACTGGCTTGGCATTTCGTCGAGGTACAAACCAACTCTACTCCGCCTCCAAGGATCGTACCGTAAAGGTATGGAGCTTGGACGAGTTGGCGTATATCGAAACCCTCTTTGGTCACCAGGATCATGTTGTCGACATCGACGCACTAGCACAAGAAAGATGTGTAAGTGTGGGAGCTCGTGATCGAACTGCTCGATTGTGGAAAGTCGTTGAAGAGACTCAGCTGGTTTTTCGCGGTGGGTCGATCGACAAGAAACAGACGCAACATGTCGACCCACGATCCTTGGCCTATGAGGGCAGTATGGACAGGGTTGCAATGATTGACGACGAGCTCTTCGTCACGGGGAGCGACAACGGCTCGATAGCCCTATGGAGCATACAAAAGAAGAAGCCACTTTACATCTTACCACAAGCCCATGGACTTGAAGAGCCATTGCTCCCAACAGAAGCATCTGCTGAAGAGGCTCCGACCCCCAAGGTCGTCCCGCCTCCGCAACCCAGGTGGATTACCGCTCTTCGGACACTACCCTATTCTGATCTTATTTTGAGCGGTAGTTGGGATGGACATGTTAGGGTCTGGAGGTTAAGTGAAGACAAGAGGAAGATCGAGCCTGCAGGGATCCTAGGGCACCCGTCTTCTAGCCTTGATCTTGTGCCTAATGGTAGGGATGCAGATGACTCCGGCGACGAAGGTACAGTCAATGGAGTGAATGGGACGAAAGCAAGCCCATGGCTAGTTAAAGGCATCGTCAACGATATTGCATTGTTTGAGCGGGGAGATCGTGGCAAAGATGGCCTTTGCGTCGTAGTCGGGGTTGGCAAAGACCACCGACTAGGCAGCTGGAAGAAGATCAAGGGAGGCAAAAACGGTGCTTTCGTGTTCGAGGTGCCTCGGACGAAGAAGAGCCTCGAAAATGGGACAGGAGATGAAGACGAAGAGTAGAACAGACATGTAAAATTGGGATATTTAATGGAATCCCGCTCTGGAATAGATACCCTATTTTGACACCACCATCTGAATCTTTGTGAACCCATAAACAATCCAAGATATCATCTAAAACTCGAACTAATTTCAAACTAGTTACCTGTAAAGTATACTCAAAATTTTCCATCGCCTTACTGGTGTCTAAGGGTGAGAAACCCACGATGGCTGTAAATAAGAAGCTAAATCCAGGATGCTACTATTAGAATCGATTAGCACAACAACATATGAAGCTAACAATTATGTACCTTATAATAGGAGATAAGCATATGCCTTCAGAGTCAGATCAGGAATCAAGATTTAAAGGTAGCACGAGGCATATGCAGTAAGTAGATCAAAGATTACTAGTATGATATCGCAGCTAAACATTTATCTGGACAATGACCTCAGATTACGACATTTCCAAGTAAGCCTTCCAAATAGACTAATATATACAAAACTGGATAACAAGCCAATTGTTCTTCGATGTACCATCGATGCCTCATCTGAGCGTCATCTGATCTGCAAGCTCTTACACTCTCGGTCCTTACCTGGGTCAAGTTTTCATCCGCTCCAATATGACTTTATACTCCTTCCGCTTCTTCGCCTTCTTGGTTACAGCTAGCTTCGCCAGGCCGAACCATCGAGCGAGTCTCTGGAAGAGGTAATTCTCGCCGATCCACGCAATCACCAGGTATATAATGCCGAGAATCAACAGCGTGATCTTGAATGAATAGCTTATGTTAGTCAGCTGCATAAGTTTCTTGATCCGGTGCGCCGGTACGAAAACCATATACACGGTCAAGACTAGTGCTGCAAGAATGGTCGTCATGAACGGCCCTACGTAGATGGTCAGCGTAACTCCCAAAGTTGGATACAATGCATGCGGTGAGGGCATACAGTTTTGGGTCATGGGCTGTCGAAATGGTTTGCCAGCACTGAGGACCACTCCTATGAAGATATACTCGAAACAAGACATGAGGAACAAAGCTGTATTCTCCGAGTTCTTGATATTCGATTTCTCTGGATTAACGTGAGGCGGTATATACCTATAATAATCTTGTAAGGATGCCGGCCCAGACGGAATTCAATAGAGGAGACTTACCAGCTTTGCTGTCGCACCATGATCCATGCAGCAGCCTGTATGAATATACAGATCATCATCTGGCCTAGTAAAGGCGTAAGGACCTTTCTTGACACCAGGTTCGCGGTAGGTCGCTTTTTGCTTAGAACTGGGTACGGCCCAGACCAACCCACTATAGCCCGAGTTAGCTACCAAACTTCATGGATTGTGCCCTGGTTTTCTTACTGAATATAGCAATCGGCAATATAAGCAGGACATCGATAAAGAGGAACTGGAAGTCTCCTAGGTTCGAAGCTGAAGCGTAGAGAAAGCTGACAGAGGTGAATTGTATGGCGGAGTAAAGACTCATATACTTGAAGCAACTGAAACTGGTGACTAGAGCAGCCCGTCCCTCCCTAGAGATAAGATCAGCAATGTGATTATATAGTCATATTGGTAGGCCAAACGTACCGAATCACATCGGGAACACATCGAATATCAAATACTCTTGACGTAAAAGGAGCCGCAACAGATGCTTCAGCCTCGGAGAGTGAGATCCCCACGTCTGCGGCTTTAAGAGCGCCGCAATCATTTGCTCCGTCTCCGCAGAACCCACAACAGTAGTCTATGCTCTGAAGTTTCTCCACGAGTTCGTGTTTCTCATCCGGAGACATACGTGCAAAGACTTTACCTCGGACAAGCATCTACTGATATGTTAGCTTTTCGGCTTGACGAAAGGTAGATGGTTATGTTCTGAGACGTCCAAGACATGCACCGATTGTACTAGTCAGAAAGAAACATACCCTTTGCATCACCTCGTTCGGAGCGAAGTCAACTATCCATCGGAAAACCTCTCCGCTTATTGCAAGGGAGTAATTTTTTAAATTCGTTATATCGTATGGCAACGAAGCATCGCGATCTATAGGAGCAGGAAGGGGCTGTACCGCCTTGATTAGCTCGTTATGTGGACGAGTTGGTTCGACAGTCTTACAAGTAAGGTCCGCGAATCTAACTGGTACGCCGTGTCGTCTATGCTTTCCCAGTGTAAAAGGGCGTTTGGATCGCGAAAGTTCCCTATGTAATCTTGTTAGAAGTTGATAGCTTCATGCAGGAGGTTTTTAGTGGCTCGACATTAGAAGGGATAGGATGATCTGTAGACAATCCTTGAGCCGTTCGTAGCAACTCACCTTCGGCGAAGTGAGGCACAAAACAATGTGCATTCTTATCAACGAGGCCACAATTTCTCGCCACACTAATGGCCGTCAGAATATTGTCACCTGTGACCATAATCGAGCCAATATTTGACTGGGTAAGCTCCTTAAGTACTGCAGCCGTTGTCGGCTTCAATTTGTTCTCGAATATGATAAAGCCAACGAAGTCGAGATCTTTTTCAACCTCATCGCGTTTGATCTTCTGGGATTTTACCCATGACAGCTTCTTGATATATCTAGTAGCGCATGCGATAACTCGATATCCTTTGTGAGTATAGTAGGACAAAAGTTCGTCATAGTCATTCGGGACTGTAAATATTAGCACAGCTAGGAGGAATTACGCACGACGAGAAAACTTACAGCTCTCAGGTCGACATATGTCCCGCATACATTCAGGTGCGCCCTTGACGTATACGTTTCCGCTCTGTTGACCGAAGGCACGCACAATCACGCTGGCCCTCCGTAGTTGCGAGACGAACTCAAAGGTCCTTAGGATTCCAAGTTCAATCGGCACCTGAAATCGTGTTAGGCGAATAGACGTCACTTCGGCATTTAGACTTACATTCTGCCCATGGACGGATCCATATTCATCCGTGTCATACAAAGCCGCTGGGGGCGGCCGGGCGACTGATGGGGATAGGCCACCCTGTTCATCGTCGTCCTGATCAGTACTGCCTTGGTTACCTTCCTCAAATGTCCAGCCAGTAAACTCGAACATCTTGACGTCTAGTGGATCCCCAATGAGTTCGCCGTCAACGGAGCGCAGTGAGTGGCAGGTGGCCATCGTGAACAGAGCAGCGCGATTTACATCGTATTTGTCCCCAGGAACGCCATCCAGCTCCGACTGAGGGACCAAATCCGATACCTTAGAAACAACATCACCGAATTGGTTTGTTGATCGGGATACCAGCCGAACACCAAGAACGTCTAGACCGTCTTCTGTGAGAGTGCCAGTCTTATCGAAACACATAACGTCCAGTTTCCCGCCCACATTGACCCTCTGTGGGCTGATGCAGAATATCTGTTTCTTCTTGAGACGGCTCAGAGCAAAATTGGTTCCTATAGTAAGTGTAGCGGGAAGGGCTGGGGGAACAACGATAGTGATCAGGTCCAAAGCTCGCACAACTATCAAATGCCAGGCCAATCCCAGGCGAATGAAGTTGATAAAAGAGACAACAAATCCGAGCAGCGCGATACATCCCATAACGGATATATATCGAAAGGAATCTCGATAAAACTTAAATCCAGATGGCTTGGGGAAGAGCATCGACCTGACGAGTGAGCCTTTAGTCGTGTTGAAGCCGGTTCTCACAACCATCGCCAGTGCAACAGCTTCATCGTCTCTGTTATCTTGCGGCCGCCTCGCCCTGATGATTTTTGTGCCGCAGAAGAGGAAATGGCGAGCAGCGTCAGGAGAGATCGTGGAGGCAGCAAGATTCATGATTTCAAGCGTTTCATCAGTGGCGGGAGTTTTAGAAACCGGCACAGATTCGCCCGTGAGCATACTCTCGTTCACAATGCAATCTCCGCTCAAGAGTAAACTATCGCTGGGGAATTGCGTGAGGCTTGGATCACTGACTTCATATACATCACCAGGAACCAGATCACTTGATGAGACATGAGCCCCTCGAAGCCGTCAGCAGTGTCGCCACTTAACATATCGAGCCTTTACTTACAGAAGCCATTGCGAAGGACTCTCACATCACATTCGAAGCGAGAAATGTCGCGAAGACGACGCATTGTCTATCTTGGATTAGCAATGGGTACACCTTAGTTGGCTTGATGAGATTATACTAACAGCCCGTGTTTCTACCAACGTTGCTATTATGCTACCTGCCGACATGACGAAGATACATATGGCATAGTAGTAGTATTCGTCTAGAGACCAAAGAATCAAACTCGCTATTTGGAAGACATAGAACGGATGGAAAACCTGTGATTATTGTCAGTTGTGTGATACGCTTTCATTAACAAATGCCATACTTCATCAATAAGTAGCTGGGGAATAGATTTTTGCTCAATATCTATTAGGTTGGCTCCAAAGACACGTTCCCGGTGGTCTTTCTCCTCGCCGTCGATGCCAACACGAAGCGCTCGCACATGAGTCCACGCAGGGTCTTTCCACCCGTTGCTGATAACGAATTTGTTCTTCAGCGGATGATAGAAAAAGCGGACGTATCGGTAGTTGAGGACACGGAGTTCGGGTAATAATGGATCGGCATCATCTAGTAGTTGAGCAAAAATCTTTTCTGGCGCCCCAAATACAGTAGAAAGGGGTCTGTTGTAGGGTTGAGTATGGACATTTAGAATAGCCATTTCACCCCATTGATTCTATACCATGGTCAACATACGCCTCCAGAAATTACGCAAGCCTTTAACACAACTGACCTCGAGCACTACCCATTGGCAATCGTGTAACGGACAAGGCTCGCCAATCAATTTAACTTGCCACCGCGGAAGCCATCGTAGAAGAAGATATGCGAGCCCCAGTGTTGTAACACAAAAGAAGATATAGGCGGCGTAGCCAAGTCTGCTTGTACGGAAGCCAGCTATCACAATGGTGAGGTCCTCGTTGACCATATGTAATTTCTGACTGACTCGGCCATGACCACGCCCACTCGCATCCGTTATAACGCTATCTGTTCGAAGAAGTCGGGCGTGGACGGAGGTTCTCGACAGTGTTGAAGACCTCCTCCGCATAGCATAGTCTTCGTATGAACTGCCATTCTCAAGTTCGACTTCCGAGCTCCCTTCCTCTTCCTCTTCAGGCTCAAATGGGGTCTCGTCTAAGTCAAACGGTACAGCTCCGTCCTCGCCATATAAAATCCTAGGTTCCGGCTCGTTTTCTTCTTCATTATAGTATGCGAAGCTGGCCGTCGAATCTGCGCGTTGGCGGCGGTGGGAGAAGGCAGAAAGACTCGTAGGCAAACTTTCAGCCATAGGACCAGCATATAACTACAAATAATCAGGGTTAACCACGAAATAAACACATAGCTGGGCGCAACAGTTAGCCTACCTCATCCTGAGCCATCTCTACATCCTCGAATATACTCGAACTACTTTGATTAGAGCTCAGTCCGTACATAGGTACGGGACCACTGCGCCTAGGCTGCGCATCATCATCATCATCATCATGTGCCTCCATGGTCGAAATACTCTTAGACGCGATTAAACCGTCGTATTATTTATGTTTCTGTTTACGCGGAGGTCTGGCTGAGACATACGTAGACAGCTGATGTCGACGATCCGATACGTTAGTAGGATTAGAACTCCCAGAAGCAACCTCGCAACCTTGCTCCTATGGCTATCGACCTAGTCGAGGAAAGACTGGGATCTCAGTGTACATCCTGAATGGCGTATGGAAGCGTTGAAGCACTGGAGATCCCTCGAGTACCAATCGAGTTACATATGACTGAGGTCTTGTGACTATGTATGCGCTCAATTAGGCAGGGGATTCTGCTTGCTGACTCCAAGACTTGGATGAATCAATTCGCACAGGGTTACAAAGAGGCAAAGATGACGCTACGGACTTTGAACAATAATTCAACGGGAGCTTGAGGGATCCACCATGAGCTTTGATATTGTAGAGAGATCCATTCTGCCATTGTCGAGGCGTTCTTGATAGATGATAAGATAAGAAGGCCATCTTGCGATAACGATAAGAAAAGTCTAATTGCTATGTCGATCGCTGAATCGCTGAACGCATTGGCAGCAGTTTCGTATTGCCCGAAAAGGCAAAGCGACAACTCGAACATTGAAGTCCTTGTTTAAAGTCTTTAAGGTACCACTACCTACATTACATGCAGGACGCACTATACTACGTAAGTTGACGTGGCTATTCACCTACGGCATATTGTAGAAGACGTCCATCATGTCCAATCCGTGTGTGTGTTGGACATAATAGGAAAGCCTGTTGCTTAACTTGGGTACTGTTTTGATCAGGATCTGAGTCGAATGTCTGTGCCTTGGGTATGGGATTTGAATAGTAGTCGATCTACCTACACCGCTTACTATCAGGTTTAGGTGCGCGCCAACCCACTTAAACGCTTCAGGTACCTAGGCGGTATGTACTTGTACAACATAGAGCTGAAGTGAGTAACTACATAGTACATTCAACATTTAATGCTCGATGCATGGCACCTAATATACGCATGTAGCTTTGTGCATGACAACGTATAACAAAGCACCTTGTAAGGCACGCATCATCAGGTTGTGAATGGCACATTTGGACACTCTCTGACGGTGTTGCCCAAAGTAGAAACCTGTAGGCAATTGGCAGCTGGGAGGGCGAATCGTACGTGTAAGTGCCCTGAAGAAAAAAAAATTAAGGAAAATTTATTTGCGGGCGGCACCCAACAACTTCCTTTTGGCTAGCAGCATTTAAACCTTTGGAGGGGAACACTGACAGGGTTGCGCCTTCCCCCACTTCGCCTCTCCCACCAGACCAGTCCAGTCTTTCTGCCCTCTCTCATCAAATTCCCCATCGCCGTAGACCAAACCACTTCACCACCACAACTTCTCTTTCGCCTTCCTCTTCTTCCTGGTTGGACTTGATCCCAGTTCAACTTTTGTCTCGCACCACTCAATTCCGTCACCATCTTCACGCACCCGTCGCTCCAAAAGCACGACGTGCAACATCTAAGAGTTACCGGCCTGTGACTTCAGCGCCGACCTCCCCATACTTAACCTCATTCTCTAATCAGTACCGCCTTTTTTTTCTCCATCGCCTTAGGTTTTTTTTCTCCGAAGGTCTCCAGTCCCCGATCAGACCTTGACAACTTCATTTGCGAACAAAACACACTCCGCAACTTCCGCGACAGACACATCAACAATGGCGGAACCGATTAAGAATCGACGTGCAGAGGTCCCTGCTCCGTATGTAACACTATTGAACTCAGTTGTAATTTTTCTTGGGACACTGGCAGCTAATTTCCTCTCCGCAGTACTCCGCAGAACACACCCGCCAGCAATGCCCCGATCTCCTCTCATGCCCAACAACCGGGTGTTGCTAGCATCAAGGAAGGTAAGTCGATAGATAACCGTGACGTAAGGTTTGTTTTGACTTACCATTGCTAACCTCGTCTGCGGTACAGAGGATCTCGATCGCGCCGCTGCTGCGTCTATCTTTGCCCAGAACCCTAGATTGGTTCAGATGATCCAGGGCCGACTTGGCTCGCTGGTCGGTCGATCTTCCGGTTACATCGAGTCTCTGCCTCCTGTTGTCCGTCGCCGTGTTGCTGGTTTGAAGGGCATCCAGAAAGACCACTCGAAACTCGAGGCTGAGTTTCAGGAGGAGGTTCTCCAGTTGGAGAAGAAGTATTTCGCCAAGTTCACTCCCCTTTACGAGAAGCGCGCCGCAATCGTCAACGGCAAGGCAGAGCCTACTGATGAGGAAGTGAAGGCTGGCGAGGAAGACGCCGAGAAGGATGAAGCCGAGGGAGAGAAGGCGGAGAAGGCAGACAAGCCAGCTTCTGAGTCCACCGAGAATGTCGGAGGCATCCCTGAGTTCTGGTTGTCTGCCATGAAGAACCAGATCTCGCTTGCCGAGATGATCACTGACCGTGATGAGGGCGCTCTCCGCTATCTCACTGACATCCGAATGGAGTATCTTGACAAGCCTGGATTCCGCCTGATCTTCGAGTTCGCCGAGAACGAGTACTTCACGAACAAGACCATCACCAAGACGTACTACTACCAGAACGAGAGTGGATACGGTGGCGACTTCATCTATGACCACGCTGAGGGTGACAAGATCAACTGGAAGGAGGGCCAGGATCTCACTGTTCGCGTTGAGAGCAAGAAGCAGAGAAACAAGAGTAAGACAATTCTTCTAGTGCATTCCACGAATAATACCTGCTAACCTTGGATAGACACTAAGCAAACCCGGATCGTCAAGAAGACGGTTCCGACTGAGTCGTTCTTCAACTTCTTCTCGCCTCCCAAGGCACCCACAGACGATGACGACGACGCTGCCTCGGATATCGAGGAGCGCTTGGAGCTAGACTACCAGCTCGGTGAGGATATCAAGGAGAAGTTGATTCCTCGGGCTATAGATTGGTTCACCGGTGAAGCTTTAGCTTTTGAGGAGATCGACGACCTCGACGAGGATCAATTCGACGACGATGATGATGATGAGGACGACGACCTAAGCGAAGACCGTGACGATGACGAGGAGGAATCTGACGACGATGTTGGTTAACCCTTTCCTCAAATTATCTAGAAAAGACGCAGCTAATTCTCGGAATAGGACGATGGTGCGAAGCCGAAGCAGGAGGCGCAAGAGTGCAAGCAAAGTTAAATCTTGCCATCTCGCCCCTAACGCTTTTACTTAATTCACAACACGGATCCTGCTTGGGATGGAAGAGAAGGTTGAGTAATGACAGTCTCATCCTCTCCAACTCCTCCTATGTTCTACCGGCCATGGCAAATTTAATATTGCGGATTTGTCGATACTCTACAGAGGTCATTACAGCAAATGGTCTGTGAACTCAGGTGCAAAATAGACTGGCCACTCCCATTAGGTTCTAGGCTGCTTTCGGAATCTCGTTCTGTATTGATTGGTAGTTCTCTTCGTCGTTTTCCTCCAGCATGTGGCTGGTCTGGAGTAGTTGGTTGGCCGGACAGGGTGGCAGCATATCGCGAACAGAGAGACATTGGAGGTGAGCCTAAAGGGCAAGCCTCATGCTGGCATCAGGGGAGGCAGGTAAAGTTGCTAGCTCGTCAATAATGCATTCAGACAGAGGATCAACACGAAGTTGACGACAGTTTGCGTCTTGCATGAAATATGTAGATCGTATGGCACATGGGAACCTGGCTGTCCATCTGCTGCATAATGGGCTCCACGCTATGCACGTGTAAACGTATATAGAAGTCCCCTATCCCCTTAGCTTACCAACTCGGTAATTCGTATTTTTGAGCAAGTTTTAAGAGCTGGATGCACCCGTGATATGCCCTATGCACATTACAGTCCGTCGCACAGAGAGTCGAAGCGTGCTTAGTCTATTTCGTGTTGTAGTCAAAGTAATCTGGGGAAGGTTATAGTTAGCGGCCGAGTTGGACGGGTCATCCATATGCTCATCTGGCCCGTGACTCACGGGGCGCCATAGAAAAGTCCGATGACGGGATCTGACAACGAAAGATATTTTTTCCCTACCCCTTTCCGCCTCCTGGGCGTTCATAGCACTCAATAAAAGCTGGGTCTTGTAACTATTACGTGTACCGATAGGCTGATTTGGATGGGGATCGGTATAGCGAATCATAAGTGCGCTAGCCAGAATTGTGGTATAACACAAGATTCCAAAAACTAACAAGCCAGCAAAAGTTTTCCCGAGTTTGAGTCAATTTGCACCCGTTTTTGGCTATATTACGTAGTCGTTCCTCTTGACACCCTCCGTCTGCAATTCTCGAGTCGGACACTGATCAGTTGTAGAACAATGGCACAAGCACAGAACATCCTGAGGACGCCCGAGGCCGAAGCATCCCACCGCTTGGGGGTGTCGACTTCACCATCAGCAGCCACATTTCATTCCCCGCTATCCAGCTTTGGCGGGGCACTCCCTCAACGAGGTCAACCAAAGCAATTGAAGCCTTTCAACACTCAGGACATCAAGATCCTCTTGCTTGAGAATGTCAATCAGAGCGGAAGAGACATCTTGACCGGTCAGGGCTATCAGGTCGAATTTCACAAAAGCTCATTGCCCGAGGATCAATTGATTGAGAAGATCCGGTGAGTTCGCGCTGCGTGTAACTGTAGCTATCCTGGGCCCTAATGGAAAACTGCAGGGACGTCCATGTGATTGGCATCCGATCAAAGACCAAGCTGAACGAAAGGGTCCTCCGTGAAGCCAAGAACCTCTTGGTAATTGGCTGTTTCTGCATTGGTACTAACCAGGTTGATTTGGAATATGCTGCTCATCATGGCATCGCCGTTTTCAACTCGCCTTTTGCCAACTCTCGAAGTGTGGCTGAGCTTGTCATTGCAGAGATCATCTCTCTGGCACGCCAATTGGGCGACAGATCCAATGAGATGCACAGAGGCACGTGGAACAAGGTGAGCAACAAGTGCTGGGAGATTCGTGGCAAGACACTCGGTATGTGCTACAACACTTACACCCGCCCTCGCACTGAAACCGGCGGCTAATATCGGCCTGACCGAAGGAATCATCGGGTACGGGCATATCGGCTCTCAGCTCTCAGTCCTCGCGGAGGCCATGGGGATGTCAGTTATATACTACGATGTCGTGAGCTTGATGGCACTAGGAACGGCTCGACAGGTTCCGACGCTAGAAGCTCTCCTGGCGGATGCTGACTTCGTCACCTTGCACGTGCCAGAGCTTCCCGAGACCAAGAACATGATCTCCGCGGCACAGCTCAAGCTGATGAAGGATGGCTCGTATCTCATCAATGCTAGTCGTGGAACCGTGGTTGACATTCCGGCGCTGATCAACGCCATGCGCAGCGGCAAGATTGCCGGGGCTGCATTGGATGTGTACCCGGGCGAACCACGCGCAAATGGCGACTACTTCAATAACAGCCTGAACGGCTGGGAAGAGGACCTTCGTAGCCTGAACAACATCATACTCACCCCCCATATCGGTGGCAGCACCGAGGAGGCCCAGCGGGCAATTGGCGTTGAAGGTACGGAAATTCTAATGCAACGCCTCTTGAATGAAGAACTAACACCGCCATCTAGTTGGCGAGGCTCTGGTTCGATACATCAACCTAGGCATCACTTTGGGCAGCGTCAACATGCCCGAGGTTAACATGCGTTCACTTACGTTGGAGGAGCCTAACCACGCACGAGTAAGAAGTCCTCAGCCGCACAAAAATCCGTGACAGCCTCTAATTCGCCGCAGGTCATCTACATCCACAACAACGTACCGGGTGTGCTTCGCAGGGGTTAGTCATGTAGCAGTACAAACAATCGCGTTCGCATACTTACACTTAAGCAGTTAACGAGATCCTCGGCAACCATAATGTTGACAAGCAGATCAGTGATAGCAGGGGCGACGTGCGTTTCCCGTCCTTCTCACGTGTCTCGTTACCCCGAACTAACATGTGCACACAGCTTGCGTACCTCATGGCCGACGTTAGTGACGTTCAAACAAGCGATCTTAAGGAAATCCAGGATTCGCTTGAGGCCCTGAGCTGTAAGTGCTGATTCCGAGTTGAGAAAATGCACGACTAACAAGATCCCCACAGCTCGCATCATGACGCGTGTGCTATACTAGGCAGATTGACCTACGACGGCGATTGGTGGCGCATGGCAAATCAACTTTAGGAACCGGAGCGAGGGAAAGGCGTTCAACCAAAATAGAAACTAAGTCTTATTGAAGGGTATACACACACACAAAAAAAATTCAACTTGTGGCATCCGGATACCCAGGAAAAAACAGCATATGTATGGGGTTAGACAAAGGGTCGTGAGGTTCAACATGAAAAGGGCCCCCAAGGCGTAGTGTGCAAGCATTTTATAGCATGAAATTCACTCAGATTCTATTTCCGTCTCAATTCTACTACGTGCGCAGTTTATATATAGTTGCCTCGGTTTTCCCTCACAGAGCTGCATAAGCTTATTTGACATCTCTAATAGTATTAGTGGGATCTAGAAGACCAACGGCCGAGGACATGAGATAAGATGCTAAGATTGTTGGAAACATGGGATCGAGACTTCAAAAGGTCACGAACTTCAATGTTGCCGCCCACTTGTGACTTGTTGGTTGAGATGATCCGTGCAGGGAAGAAAAAAGTGCCAGATTACCGAGATGAAACGAATTTTGGCAACGTCAAGTAAAATGTATTGGACTCCTGATTCCGATAGCAGGACATGTTATGTCAAGCCAAGTATGTACGGACGCCACCCTGTTGAACGAAATAAAGCGGCGTTCTGTATGTACATCTGTACGTTTCCAAGTTAGGCGTTGGAGATCCGGGGATGGGGGTTGGTCCGTAAAAGTCGGGTTTCTATGCACCGGGTTCGGGCTGCTTTCCCCTGCAGCTACGTGTTTTTGAACCCAGAATGATCGAATGATCGATTTGACACCTGCTTCCCACGATGTCACAGCCAGAAACATCTATCGCGACCTATCGTTGTAGGTCCCTTTGTGACCTTGCAATTGTTGAGAATAAAAGGGTGGTGTTGTTTGGTATTGTTCAACCGAATTTGCAACAACCTTAGTGAACAGGCATGTTAGGGGCCAACTTGATATCCGCGGGAGAAACCTTGAGTCTCTCTCTCACTTCGTCCCCTTTATTAGAGCGTCAAGGGTACTTAGTAGGTGTTGGCATAAAACATTGAAGCTAAGAAAAGGAGGAGGAGCAGGGAGGAAGAGTTCCGGGATCGAAACACCGGGTATTCTTGCAACTTTCCGAGTGTTTTATTTCCCTCTGATGGGCGTGTGTAGCAATCTCTCGGTGTGATATGGATCATTACACAGGGCGAGTACAGAGCCAGGAACGCCATTCGGGCTTGAAATCTAGGTGTTTATGTACTGCATAGTAGCACCGAGACTGCAACATGGCGTATATGTGGTGTACTGTGATGTATGCAGGTACATAAGTTTATAAACGGTGGTCAATATCCAAAGATCCGCCAAACTGTTAAATCATTTTAATTATATATTTAAACGATATAACACATTTTATTATAAAGATATTTATAACTAATATATATTTATATTAAATTATATATTTATGTAATTATATATTTAATTAAAAAGTTAAAAAAAATATTATTAAGAAAAAGTTATAAATATATATGTTAATATTATTTTTATTCTTTCGATAAAAACTTAATAAAAGGTTTAAAATAATTAATTAATAATATTTGTAAATAAACCCGTTAAATTATCCACTTTAATTTAATATAAAAGATTAATTATCTTTTATTTTAAATATAAGATAATTATAAATTTTTAACGTTTAAACCTTTTTAAATCAAACCTTTAATAAATCCTTAAGCTTTAATAAAATTATTTTTTAATAAAGACGTTAAGTTAAAATTAATATATTTTATTATAAACATTTATAACATTATGATATATTAATTTTAACTTTAATTTTAAGAATTTTTTTCTAACTTATCCGAAATAAAATATATGATTATTTAATCTTTTTTAATAATAAATTAACTCTTTAATTATAGTTTTAAATCTTTATAATTAACTTTTAATGTTTAAGTTCCTTAATTTAATTTATCATAATAAATAGTTAAGTTTTAAAGTTTTTAATTATTTAAGAAATGATATTTAAAGTTGGTTAAAATAATTTTACTTTATTAAATATTAAGGATAAAATAAAGATTATAATAAATATACCGGTTATTTTGATATATTTGTTTATATTTATTATGGTTAAAATAAAAACCTTATTATAATTAAGGTAAATAAATATATATTAAGCTTATATAAACATTTATTACCATAATTATTATAATAACATTTAATATATATATTATTAAAATAATTAAATAAAATAATATAATGTTAAAATAAGTTTTAATTCGTTTTATAGTTAATATAAGTATGATCTTATGGTAATATAATGTTAATTATTATTATATAAATAATTAAATTTATTAAAAATAATATTTATAAATAAAAAGATATATTAAGATAAATAAATCGGGAAAAATATAAGATTTACTTTTATAATTAGTGATTAATAAGTGATATTAAATTAATTTAAGTTTTTAGTTATAATAATTTCAATTATATATATAATTATTAAAAAAGAAAGTTCATTTAACTTTAAATTATAATTATTATTAATTAAATAATTATTAAATATATTTAAAATGATGATTAACCATATATTTAAGTTTTTAACCATCGAAATAATAACCTTACTCATAAGTATTTTCTTTACTTTTATTAAAACTTAAATAATATAATCCGTAAAGTTATTATTATCCGTTATTTTTAATTATTTATTATCATTATTAATAAAAGAATTATGGATAAATAACATAAATAAAAACAAGAATAATCCCTTCTTATTAAAATTTTAGTTAAGAGATTTCACTTAACCTTAATTAAAACTTAACTTTTCATAAACAATATTAAGAATTTTAAAACTAATTTTTATAAGGTTTATAAATTTATATTATTACTTAAAATTAATATTTCGGTTTCGGGGATAAATTTTTTATATAAAACTAACTTAATATTAATTTAACTTTGTTAAATATATCTTAAAAAATAGGTATTATAAAGATTTCGAATATGTTGTAAAAGTATAATAAATAATAATCTTTAAAAAATCATAATTAAAATATATAATATTAATAAAAGAATTAATATTAATAAGGAAGTAATTAACGTTATAAAAATTAAGATATTATGGAACTTTTACTTATTTATTAAATGTATTTTAAGTAAATATTTATTTACTTTTTACTTTATAAATATTTAAATAAATAAATAAATTTCGAAAAATAATTAATTAATATCGATAAAATAATATTATATAACTTAATTTAAGGAGATGTAATTTATATAAATAAGTATTCATTCATTAAGAATAATGAAATAAGAATTAATAAAAGAATTAAGGGATTTAAGGATTTATCGCGGTCATTTTATTATATAAAGTTTAAAATAATTTTAGATTAGCATAAATTATTTCATAATTTAATACCCATTAATTATGTTTAATTTTACCATATATTTCTAATAATATAACATTAATTAATAATATATATAACTCTTTAATAAGAAATTAAGGTTAAATAAGTATTAATATTATATAAATTAATAATAATATAAATTAAAAGTTAAAGGTACGCATTTATTTATATAAAGTTAAAATGAAATTAATTAAACCTTTTCGAATTACGTTTCGAACTATCTTAAATCATGATAAAATAATAAGTTTATATTAACCATGCTTTAAATTTAAATATTAATATAATTAAAAGTAATGTTATTATTTATAAATATAAATTTCAACCATTATTTAAGTAAAAAATTAACTTTATCAATTAAATTAAACTTTATATAATAATCCCATAATGATTTTAAAGGATTTTAATTATTTATTACATAATATAATATATAATAAATAAAATATATTAAATATTTAATAATATATATATAACACTTAAATATATATATAAATTTATAATATAAAAAATAATAAGAAAAAAGGCATAAAATATGTATATCATCTTAATAATAAATAATATATTAGTAATTATATTTTATTATCATATAAATAATATAAATAATAATATTATTATGTTTATAAATTTCCCCTTTTTAAATATAAACCTTTTATACGATAATAAAACCAAAAAATACGTCATATTAACAATTTTATCCTCATAAAAACCTATACCTCCATTATATTAATTTATTTATAAAAATATTCAATTTAACTTAATATAATAAAAATACTTACCTTTTTCTTAAAATGATATAAATACCTTTTTATCCTAAATATATAACTTTAATATTATTAATAATAAAGAATATATAAAACATAATAAAGAAATGATAAATAATGTATTCAAAGGTAAAACTTTCAATATTATCATAATTTATTAAATAAAAAACCCGTTTCTTTACGTTTACTTTATTATAATATAAATTAATAAAAACATTTTTATAAACGTAAATTAAATCGCTTAATATAAGATATTAACTTATATAAAAAATGACATAAAAATATAATTCCATTTATAATATTAATTAAAGACATTTTCATAAACGATTTTAAATATAAGATTAAACATAATAATGTTATAATGGTTATTAATATAATAATAATCATTATATTTAACATTAAATATAATAATGTTATAATGGTTATTAATATAATAATTATTATCATGAAAATATTAAATATAATGATGTTATAATAATTATTAATATAATAATTATCATCATAAAAATGTTAAATATAATAATGTTATGATAATTATTAATATAATAACTATTATTATAAAAATATCGAATATAATAATACCATAATGGTTATTAATATAATAATTATCATTATAAAAATATCGAATATAATGATATTATAATAATTATCGATATAATAACCATCATTATAAAAACGTTAAATATAATAATGTTATAATAATTATCAATATAATAATTATTATAAAGATTATTAAACCTTTTATATTTATTTCTTTTTATTAATTATTATTAAGCTTTATCCTTTTAAGTAAAGGTTTTTAATTTATAAACATATTTTTAAAATTAAAATTAATAACTAATTTTTTAATAAATTATAAATATAACTTTTATAAATAATAGCCGTTATTACGAAAAAGGTATATCACCTTATATTAAAGGAAAACCACATATTAAAAAATATATAAAGGAATAAAAAAACATTTCTTATATTAATAAATAATGTTTAAGTTATTAACTTAAATTATTAAACCATTTAAAAATAAAATTAATACTTTTAATAAATAAAAGAAAACATTAAAAATAGAATAAGAAAATAATAAATAATTATCATAACCATTATAAATAAAAACCTTAAACCTTAAAAAAGATAACCTTAATTTAATTAAATAAATAAATTACTTAAACTTCCCATTCCTTTATAACTTATACTTTATCCCTTTAATAACTTTTATTAATTTATACTTATTATCATTCCAAACTTTATTACATAATAAAAAATTAAATATTATTATGTTATTTATTCATGGTTAATATTAAACGAAAAAACTTTCCATTTTAATTAAATTCCTAAAATTCCGAATTCTCTTTTTTTCATTTTACCAATCGGCACATATTCTTTATAACTTAACTTATAATAATACGATTTATTTAAATAAATATCGATTATTTAAGGGAAGCTTATGTTTGGAAATGACATTAATAATAAAAGGACGATATATTTACGCTTATACTTTTATATATACTTAATAAAATATTAAAATCCGGGAAGAAATAATAAAGGTATTTAAACAATAACGATAATAATATTGAAAATAAAGTATTATCCCAATATAATTAAAAACCATATCAATTTAACGAATGTTAAATATTATATCAATACTTTAATAAATATTATACATTTAATTAATAAGCCGATTTATATTTAAAATTTTATTAAGGTTTATAATCGTTATTAATTTAAAACGGTTCTACAAGTTTAATTTTATCGCTCCTATTTAAATTGGTAAAAGGTTTAAATAATAATAAAAAAGGTAAAAAATAAGATTAATTACAGCCCTATAAATCCATGCCTTTTTTTTCCCTCTTTTAAACTTAACTCTTTATTAATTCACCCGCTTAAATAATCATATCATCTTAATTTTATATGGACGTAAATTAAGAATTAATAAATATTATAATAAAGATATTTTAATAATAATAAAGGATAAATATATAAATAATAATTAATAAAAATTTACCTTAAAGTTAAAATAAAATGATTATAAAGATATTACATTTTTTATATATATTAATTATTTTTTACAAAGATATACATATATATATACCTTTTATATTAAATATAAATGATTTTATTATATATATTTTTAATAAATTTTAACATATTATATAATTATTATTTAATATTAAATATATATATATAAGTAAACATTATATATTTATATTTTTATATATATATAAATATATATTTACACGTTATTAATTAATAATGTATTTATATATTATCACTTGGAAATATATTTACATATTACCATTCGGTAATAATATTTCTAACCACCATAATTATATACGTAACTTATTTACATAATCACGTAAGTTATGAATTTAATCATAAATAAATTTTATTTTAATATATTTACCGTTTTTTCTAATAAAAATATCCCTTTTTATTTTTATTTTATATAATCTTTTTCGAAATTATTTAAATAATATATATATTTATAAGATTTAAGTTATATATTTCCATAATTAATAATTAATTATAGCTTAAAATAACTTATTAATAAATTATTTCGCATGATATAAATATAATTAATATTAACTTTATTTAATTAAGATTTTTTAAAATTTATAAAATTAATGTAATAATGGAATATATGTTAAGGTAAATATTTAAATATATAAATTAAAAAAACTTAATAAATATAAATTATCATTGTTAATTTATGGAATTTAGTAATGTATTAAAAATTGTAAATTTAAGAAATTTAATATATTAATTATTATATTTTGTTTACTTCTTTAACTTTTATTAAAAGTTTAAGAAATTTGATAAGAAATGGAAAATTAGGTAAAGATTACTTAATATTAGTTATATAAATATTAATATTTTAATTGGTTTAATTAATCTTAAAATTTTATATCAGTTAAATTTATTATATTTTTATAAGGTATTAAGGTAAGTAATATTCTCAGTTAAATTTCTTATTATAATTTTATTTAAGCTTATTAATTATGAATTAAAGATTAACGAAAAGAGGTTTTTTTATAAAAAGTATACTTAAATATGTTTTAAATTCCCATCATTAAAGTTAATATTATAATTCGATATTAAAAATGATTTTAAATATGTTAAATATTATAATAACTTACTTTAAAAGAATAAACTTATTAATTATTAGTTGCTAAATTTTAGATTAAATGTTAGTTTTTACCTTAATTAATAATGTATAAAGGATTATTTCATTTATTCTTAAGAATTTAAATTAAGTATATTTAACCATATAAAGCTAATTATAAATATAATTACCGATAAGGTTTTTATTATTAAAATGATAATAAGTTAAAATAAGAAGGTTATAACATTAATTTATAAAGAGGCCGTTTATTTTATGTTATTGAAATATGAATTTATTTTAAAAGTTAAGGAAACATGATGTAATTATTAATTTAAACCATTAGCATGTTTCTTTATAATTAGTAATAAATATGATAAATATTTCTTATTTATATCGATATGTTTATGCAATTTCTAAACTTGGTTTAGAAAGTTATGAAATTAAAATTTCGAGAATTATAATATGTTCTTTTTTAACGTTTTACATAAGTTAATTTATATTTATAAGAAAGGCTTTATATATTAAGATATTTTAGAAAGGAATTTACTTATTACATAAAATTTAACCGAAAGAAGATTTAAAGGAGTAATTTCCGATTTTAAGAAAGCTTACCATAAGTTTTCCAATAATTATTAATATTTTAAACCCGTATATATTGTTACCCTTAAAATTATTTTTAATTAATATTATATTAATTCTATAAATATATTTTCTTTAATGGAGGTATATTTTTATATTATTAAGTTTTTATTATTTAAACTAAATATAAAAAATGATAAAAGCCGCTATGTAAATATTATAAAAGATTTAGATAATTATGCCCGGATACGTTTTTTTAAAGAATATAAAATCAAGTATTTTTATTTTAAGTTATAATAAAACCTTAAAAAGAGATATAATATTAATGAAACTTTAAGATATTTAATTTAAATTAATGTTAAATATAAATGAAACATTTAAACTTATCCCTTTAAGTTATTAAGTAATTAAATAATAAAGATAATAAGATATAAAATATAAAACAATTAAATATAAGGTAATTAAATATAAGGTAATTAAATATAAAATAATTAAATATGGAAATATAAAATAATGGTTAACTTAATTAATTAATAATATTTTAAATGCCTTTTATATATATTTATAATTAACTTTATCATTTAATTTCCTTTTTAAATATCTTTTTTACCTTAATGAATAATTATTATTATGAGTTTTAAATTGTGGTTTAAGGAATTTCTTATATAATTAATTAACGTTAACCTTATATATCAATTTTATAAACATAAATTAAGTAAATATTAAAGCGTTAAATAATGTATATATAAAATATTTAATATCTTTAATTATAAAATGTTATTTAAAATAATAAATTTAATTAAAGAATTATATTTAATAAAGCTTAAATATATTTTTAATTATATCATTAATATTGATATTTATTAATATTAAATGTGTATATTTAAATATATCCTTTTTTACAATTTTTAAAAAAATTAATATATTAATGTTATTTTAATTAATTTAGTTAACATAATTAAATTTAAATATACTTAACTTTATTTTAAAGAAGAATTCACGTTATAATATTATATTCTTTCCAATTTAAAATTAAGCTTAATATTATTATTAAAAGATAAATAAGGTAATTTTCATGGTTAAATTTATAAGAAAGATTATTATAAAGTTAAGGAATATTTCCAACCTTTAAATTAAATAATTTACGTTATAAACTAATTAAAAATATTAATAAACCTTTGGGAACTTATAACGAGAAAAATCGGACAATATAACATATTTAAAAACCTTATAAACATGGTTATTAATCTAAAATTAACCTTTAATTTACTAGAAACTAAGGTATTTAAAAAAGAGTTATAATAAATATACCATTTTAATCTTTTAAAATTCCATGTGTTTTAATAGAATTAACCTTTAAATTTATAATTTCTACTTTATTTAATCATATAAATAAATCGATTACTTTGTTAAAGTTAACTAATTTTATTAAATCGGTAAAAATTTTAAAGAGTTATTTACATTATATAATAAATTTCTTTTAAAGTTATTTTAATCATATTTAATTATTCCATTTAACTTAATATATTTAACATAAAGGATAATATTATAATAAGATTTTCCATTTTTAAATCTTCTTATTAAAATGATAAGGTTAATGTAAATTATCTTTAATAATTAATTATTAAAATATTTAAATTTATTATATTAAGCTTTATTATCACGAAAGGGTTTATACATTATCTTTTAATTACCCCTTTCTTAAATATTAAACTTTTTAATTAAATAATATTATTGTATATTTATAAATTTAAGTTTAATATAAGATAACATTATAAGTATTTAATTTAAGGTATTATATTAATAAAAAATTTTTATACCTTTTATTCTTATTAATATTTAAGTAAGTTTCTTATCGTTAACCTTATTATTATTCTTATTGTTACCATGGATGACACTTTTCTTTTCGTTAATAATAATATTAAAAAATGGTTATTTTTTTATAATAAACCCTTTAAAATATAAAGACGTTTAAAGGAATTATTAATGATTATATAAGGAAAGAGAATTATTAATAAGTTAAGGCCCTTATTTATAACGTTAATAATAATAATAATAATTAGGTTAAGAAAGATTATAAAAAGGCGATAATAAAGTTATGAATAATTTCATTTAAATTAAACATTAACATATAAAAAAAGTATAAAAATCTTTATTAAAATTATATTTTAAATTAAATATTTACACTTTTAAGTTATATTTAACTTAATATAAATAAGTATACGATAATATTATTTAATAACACGATGATTTTATATAAACCTAAATTATTCATTATATATTTACATTAAGTTTGAATTTTTCAATATCGTCATTTAATTAATTCATTATTCCTTTTATAAAATAAGGAAGATAATTAATCACACATTTAAATTATATTAAATCATTAATCGTAAATATTAAATCTTTTCACCGTTAAATTAATAATATTTATATTAATAAAAATAAAATAAGAATAATATTATTAAAGAATCATAAAACCCTTTAATTAATAAAACATTTATAAACTTTATATATAAGCCATAAAAAAAACTTTATATAATTAACCATTTTATATAATAAAGGTAAAATATATAATATTTAAGTTATTTTTAAACCTTTAAAACATGATTATAAATAATATCTTAAAGTTTATATTAACTATATTTTTATTACTTTTTATACTTATATTATTTTTACTTATTTTATTATTTATATTTATTTCATTATTTCCGTTATTATTAAAAAACGTAATTAAATCTTAGGAATTTCCCTTATTATCCGAAATAAAAAAATATAAAAGTAATATATTTTTTATTTACTTAACCTTATAAATAATACTTAAATAATTGGGATGTTAAGGATATTTAAATAAACCGCCTTATTATTTTTCACTTATTTTATTATTATCATTATTATCATCCTTAAATATTAAATCGAAAATTCTTTTTAACATTCCATACTTTTTTAAATATTTTACCCATAACTTAAGTTCATTATTTAATCCTTTAATAAAATAATTAATAATTAAAAGCCATAATTTTATCAAATAATCTATCTAAGATTTAAATTTATCATCATTTAAATCCTTAACGAAATAATTAATAATTAAAAAGAATTATCGGTTTATAAACTCGATATATAATTTATACTTACCATTTAACTCTTTATCGGAATCGTTAAAAATTAAACCGGAATATTTCTTTAACATTTTTATTTATGATTAAAATTAATAATAATCATGATTTATATTATTATTATTATTTTAATTATCGTTTAACCATAGTTATTTAATACTTATCGAAGGCTTTAATATCTTAGATTTATTAATATATCTAATTCATAATTAAGGAAAGTTAAAACTTCTTATATACTTTCTTTTTTTAATTATACCATTATTAATAATAAAGGATAAATAAAAATCTTAATAACCATTCTTTTTTAATCGAAAACTTTGAAAAAATAATATATATATAATATAAAAAATAATTTAAGTAAAATAAACAAATAAATATTCGTAACAAACTTAATAAATTAAGTAAAAGTAATAATTATGAAACTTATATATTAACTTTTATATACCCTGAATTATACTATTCGTTAATTAAAGTATTATATATATAAATAAGTATATATTAAAATTATCATAAATGGGTTTCGGCATTAAAATAAATATAAAAATATTAACCAAAATATAAATATTTCCACGTAATAAAAACATGTTACTTAAAGAATCTAAAAACTTATTTATTAACGTTATTATTTATATAACCATATTATATTAATTAAACCATTCATTATATACCATTAGAATTATATAAGTAAATTTTAAACCATTTAAATAACTAATAAACTTATAAATATTCATATCATTTACGTTAAATAAGTTATAATTAAATATAAAAAAGTTTCGTTATAATTTTAACATTCCTTTAATTATTAATAAAAAAACCTAATATTTAAAATATAAAATAACGGGATATTTTAACTTAAAATTACCTATTAATATTAACATTATTAAGAAAATAATAAAATGATGAAATAAAGTAACTTATAAATTTAAAGTTTATTAAGAATATTTTTTAATATATAAAAATATAATTTAAATATCGCGTTAACGTTAATAATGCCATTCATAAGTTAAAAAAAGCGATAATTAATATAATTAATAAGCTTACAACTCATAAATAAGTACATATATTTAAATAAATTATCATTAAACAATATACTTTCATAATCTTCCCAATAATTCCCGGTAACGATATAATAAAAATAATAAACCATAAGATATAAAATACCCTTATTACTCATAACGAGAAAAGTTAATAAAATATTAATATATCTTTTAAAAATATTTAAATGAAAAATATTAAATTTATTAAGATAATATATTAAAAAAAGGTCGATAAAAGGTATAACGTCTTTATTCTTTAAAAGGTTATTTAAAATTAATATTACCATAATATATCGAAATATTATACACGTTAAATTAATAATGATTAAAATTAAAATTATTAATAAAAGGGGGAGAAAAGAATAATATTTAAGAAAAAGGGAAATAAAAAAAAGGATAAAATAGATAATGTCATAAAGAATAATAAAAGTTAAAAAAGATAAAGTAAAAAGTTTATAAAGAAAGGTAATTATTTATATAATTATATAAATAATTTATCTTATATATAATCAACTTAAAGTATTTATTAATATATATATTTTATATATAAAATATATATAATTTTTTTATAAATATAACTTTAATAAATATATATATATTAATTTAAAAAATATAATAACTCGTTAATACTTTAAAATAAAATTAAAATGTTAATAATATTTACCTTTTTATAACTTTAATTCCTTATTTTTCTTTTATTATAATTATCATAATTATAATAATAATTATAAAGTTAAATTATTTCATTTAATCCCATTTTAACTTATTTTTATATTTATTATAATATTTAACGAAACTTTAAGTTAAAGCAATAATATATCGTATAAATTAAGTAGCCACCCTTTCTTACCATCTCGATTTTATTTATAATAATTTAACTTATTAAGAATAAACTTAAATTAAAGTTTTATACTTTTAATTTATTAATTATAAAAGATTTTTCACTTTTTAAAAAGCGTTACAGCTTAATATAAGAGCTTAACTTATTTCTTACGAAAAAACTTAAATTAAATTATTAATAATTAACCTTTTTTTTATTTAATAAATTATATTTATTAGGAAATAAACCTTAAGAATTAATATCCTTACCCTTTTTTATATTTATATAATTAAAGTTTTTTGATTTAAATTATAAAATAAATACTTATTAATTAATTAATTTAAATCCGAAAAGTCTTATATAATTACCGCCGGATTAACTTAAAAAACCTCTTCCCGATTTTAAAAATTTTATACTTTATTTTATATTTTCATTTAATGATTTTAATATAAACGATAATAAATTTAATAAGTTTAACATGAAAAAATATCGTAACTTAATTTTATAACCTTTTTTTCGAGTTATAAAACTTAAATATAACCATATTCACTTACGTAAAAATCTTCGCGACATATTTAAAAATGTTAAAACTATCCTTTAAATTATCATATCTTTATTTAACTTCCCCGAACTAATAAAAAAGGAACTTAAATATATAAAATTATTTACATAAGGTTCCGAATAGTTAAATTATATTATTAAAATTAATAAATAATAAAGGGTTAATTTGGTAATATTAATTAAAGAAGTAAATATAATAATAAAACATAAAGATAATAAAAATAATAATAAAGATTATAAGGATAATAAAGATAAAAATAAATAGGATAAAATAAAAGTTAAATATTTAAAAGATAATATAAAAACCACCTTTAATTAAACTTTATTAAGCTTGGAACTTATTTAAAATTTAATCTTTAAAATTATTAATAAAGTTTTTATTAATCATTAAATTATCCCTTCCATTCATTTCTTTATAAAATTAAGATTTCTTATTTTAATATTAAACACATTCTTTAAATATTTATGTATATTCTTAATAAGTTATCCTAATAATAAAAATATAATAACTTAAGTTAATGATATATTTTACTACCTTTTCTTTATAATGAAATTTAAAGGTTTCGACATTATTTATATCAATACTTTATAAATAGTTATAAATTAATATATAATAAAATATATTATTAATTTTAATATTATTAAGAAACTTAATGATTTATTAATTAAATTAGGTTAGTTTCTTTTAATTATCACCTCATTTAACATTATTTTAAATAATTTGAAAATACGATTTTTCATATGTTAATAAGAATAAACTAATATTAATAATAGTTATAAGTTTATTATTTATTTAATTAAGGATTTCTTTTTCTAGAAGGAAAAGGATTATTTAAAGTTTCATATATATATATTAAACGTTTTTAAATAAGTAATAATGAAATAGAAATAGTTGGTTAAATTTATTTAATAAAAATATTTTAAATAAATGAAGTTATTAAGAAATTTATAATAGATAAGAGAATAGTTAATATAAAATTTAATAAGTATAAGTTTATTATTTTAAGCCTCGCCATTTATTTCTTTAAAAACTTTAATGGTTTTAAATAATCGGAAATATAAGTTAAATTAATTTAGTTAAAGGAGTTATAAATATATTTATAAAAAACATTAATTTACGTTATTATAAAAAGTATTAATTTTAATTTTTAATTTATGTTAATGAATATATTATTTTTTTTAAATATATAAAGGTATATTAATTTATCCTTAAATAAATAAATATTAAATTTTAAAATTAAAAAAAATATTATAACTTATCTTAAATTAAATAAATATTCTTTTTCGCAAAATTAAAAGATTATTATAATTCATTTTTATTTAAATATATTACTTTTCTTAAAACTAAAATGTTAAATCATGGTCTTATTAATAATACCATTTTTAAAAAGTTTAAGAAAAGAAATATTATTCCTTATTTTCAAGAAAATACATTATATATATAAGTTTTATTAATTAATATTTTATTATTATTAAATAAGATTATAAATTATAATTATATTATGAATAAAATTTAAAGAAGATATAATAACTCTTATAAAATTTAAGTATATCTTTATCACTTAAATAAGATAAATTAATTTAAAGATATTTAATAAAAATAAGAATTTAATAAGGTTAAATATAAAGGATAAAAGATGATTTATAATTTATTTTTTATTTAATAAAGGAATATTTATAATATATAATTTAAACCTTTTATATATTTTTTAATATTTATTATAAAGTTAATAATATAAACTTATTTAAATTTCCATTTTAATATTTAATTAAGGGAAGAAATATTATTCTTATTTTAATTTAAAATAAGGATATAGTAAACTTTAAACTTAGGTTTATGTTTAAATTAATTACTTTATTTAGAGGATAAATAATTCCCGATAGAAATTGGTTTATTTTCGTTAGATTTAAATTAGGAACGTAAATAATAATATTTTTTAACGTTATTTTTATTTATCGATAAAAATTAAAACTTTTTATAAAAAGGTTTTAAATTATCTAAAAGATTATTAAAAGGATTATATGAAGAATATAAATTAAGAATATAATTCTTAAACTTAGCATTATTATTAAAACATTTTATTTATCCTATATAAATTAAATAAATAAAGTTACTAATATTATCTTTATTAATATTAAATTTATTAACATTAATATTATTAATATTAAACTTATTAATATTAAGAATATTATTATTATTATCGCCGATATTATAAATAACGTTATTTATGTTTAAAAGTTTAATTTCCTTATCCATGTTTAAGATTTTAGCTTTTTTAATAATGTTTTTTAAATTTAAATAACCATATTTCTCACCGGCGATATCTTTTATTTAAACGTTAATTACTTTATTAAATAATTAAAGGAAAAATTAAACCAGAAATATTAATTTAATTATCTTATCCTTTTTTAAATCACAAAAGAAAATAAAATATTTAAATTTACTATTATCATTTATAAATAATATAATAATAATATTAATAAATAAAAATTAAACAAACCAGGCAAAGAGAAACTTAAAGAGATATTAAATTAATAAAATGGGAATATTATAATATAATAAATAAATTTTTATATCGGAATTAATAAATTTCCTTAAAGGGGTTAAAACGTGATAAATTAAGTAAAAATGATCCTTATTATTTAAGTTAAATTTAAGAACGAAAATAATAATATTTAAATCTTAAAGAATATAAACGTCTTTATAAAAATAAATAAGATTTTTAAAGTTGAAATATATAAATACGTTTTTATTAAAGGCAAGAAACCGATATATATTATTATTTTTTATAAAAATTTTCATTATTTAAAGGAAAATATAATTAGATTTAAAAATATTAACTTAACCTATAAAAAGATATAAGGTATATTTAGAATTATATATTAAAAGAGTTTAAAGATATATTACATTATTAACAAATATATTATTAATAATTAATATAAACGTATTAATAAATATAAAAATATCGATTATAAAATCATTAAAATATAAACGCCTTTAAGATATTAATAAAGTGTTAGGAAATTTCTAATGGTTAAAATAAGATATAATAAGATATAACTTCTTTATAAATAAATATTAATGATTCGATAAAAAAAATGTAAAGATTTAATTTAACTTTTTTTATAACTTAGATAATAAAGATAATAAACTTTAACTAAGATTATATAATCTTAAAATATAAAACATTTATCTTTTAATTTAAGTAAAATAAATAAGAATGGTTTAACTTAATCCATATTATAACTTTTATCGTTTATTTATATATTATTAAGGATTATATAATAAATAATATAAACCATATTATATAAAAATATATTATTATTAAAAGCTTAAAGAATAATTAATAAAGCCGATAAGATATAATTAAGGTAATAAATTTTAATAAATGATTAAAGCCATTTTTTTTAAAAATTATTAAAAAGTTAAATATAATAAAGAAAATCTTTAAACCTCATCTTAATAATAATAAAACCTAATATTAATTTTTAAATATAATATATGAATTTTAATAATAATAAATCATATATTAAAAGTTAATAATATTATATAAGAAATAAATAATTAAAATCATAATTAAAATAAGGTCGAACATTAAGTTAAATTATAAATATTTTAATTAATTAATTATCTCATTTAATTATATAATTACTTACCTTAATATTTTATCTTAACTTTAAAAGATAATATTATTTATAATATTAAATGATTATAAAGCTTAAATAATATATGATATTGATAATATAGTTATTATTCCCGGTTTATATAATAAGCATTTTATTTTAATATTTGATTATATTTTTAATTATTATCCGGCATCTTTAGTTTAAAACTAATTATAAATTATTAGTTAAATTTGAAGCTTTTAATAATGGAAATATTAATTACGATTTAATATATAATACTTATTATTTTTTGGTTAAGAATATATGGAATCGGCTAAAAGCGAATCAACCTTATTTCTTATTAATTTATAAGTTAAACGGTTAATTTATACTTCCGGTAAATAATGTTTTACTTATAAATATATATTATTTTTACAATTTTTTATATATAAATTTTAAAGGTAAATAATTTATATGTTTATATTATTAATATATTTTTAATATTTATATTTATTTTATAACCCTATATCTTATTATATTAAACTTTATTTATTAAATATTTTTATATGATAACTTATTATTATAATGGCATAATTTTTATATCATTTTAATCCCGGCCGAAAAGTCCAATATTATATAAATTAGAAATTAACCGGCGATCATTATATATAATGAATATTACCATTTAATTTTAACTTTAAATAATTTAAAAAAAACATATATTATTCTTCACGCCGAAAATCTTTAATTTATATAAAATGATATAACTTAATACATTATAACGTTAATTATAACAAAAAAAGTGGATGAAGTTAAGAATTTTATAACTTTCCATATTAATATATATAATATATAAGATTTAAAAACATTTATAATATTACTTAAATTATATAATAGTTAATATATTTTAACGACATATTTATTTTATTTTAATAATTAAACTAAACATAAATTAAAAGCATTATATTATAATTAATCTTTATATTAATTATATAATATTTTTATTAAATATTTATTTATACATTTTATTTAAATTATATTAAAAAATATTATACTTTAACTTATTAACGTTATGAAAATAAACTTAATAATTATTTAGATTTATAAAAATATATAAAATAATATGTAATTAAATTCGTAAATTATATATATAATTTTAGTAAATTAAATATCATTTATTATTAAGTTTATTATTCTAAATGGTTTTAAGAAATATTCTCGGTTTAATAATTAACGTTCTTAATTTAGTAATTAAGCTTTTTATATATATATTATTGAAGAAGATTTAAATATTAAATATAATTATTAATAAAATTCAGTTATTATTAAAATTAAAAAAGGGGATAATAATAACGATATTAATAATGATTTAAAATTTAACAATTATAATTATTTTATTAAAAGAAATTATACCATTTTTCAGGCTTTACTTAGTTTTTTATTTTATTTTATAATACTTCCTTTACCTAATTTTATCTTTAACTCTTTAAGAATATTCCCGGATAATATCTAAAATAATAATATCATAAAGATTAAAGTTAATATAACCTTTAATCCGAAAACTTTTAATTATAACGTTAAAATTAATTAAATTATTCTTATAAAATATTTAAATTAAAATAAAGATTATATATATTAATATTTACATATTATTTTTAGGATAATATTAATATTTTAAGGTAATTATAATTAATATTAAGTTAAATTATATTATTATTACATTAACATTTTTAAACATTATAAAATAAAAATTTTTATATAATATATACATTATTATTAATTAAAGATATTTAAATATATAATAAAAAAAGTAACAAAAAAAAATAATATCCCATTTAAATAATAAATATATAATTAATAAAGATATATTATAATAATAATATGTTTATTTTCAAATAATATATTATTAAAGGAATAATATTTAACATTATTTAAGCCGAAATACTTAAGTTAATATAATAATAATAATAATATCTTTATATTCTTATATCTTAAACATTAAACCAAATATAATAAAACACTTAAGAAACTTAAAACCTTTTAACCCATCTAAAATATAATAACTTATACATATAAAACATATATAAAATTAAGTTAAGGTAAAAGTTTTAAAAAAATAATCTTCTTAATCCCGAGGTTATACTTTAAAACCTTTAGGTTAATAATAAAATTAACCTTAATTTCCACGTTATTATTACTTCATAAATTATATAAAAAGGTTATTAATAACTTAATTATAAAAGTAAGTAATAAAAATCCGGCTCGAAATAAAAAATAACTTTATTTAATTAAACGACGATTAAAAATTTTATCTTCCGAATTAATATTACCCTTATTATTATTATCCAAGTTATATTTCCTACCAATATAAAAATCCCACCAAATATTATAATCTAAATTATTATTAACAAAATCGAAATTAAAATCGGAATTATTATTATTAAGGTAATTTCCGGTAAAGATATTATTATTAAAATTATTATCGTTAAGTAATAAATATTTTTTAAAAAAGGGTTTAATAAGAGATATAATTTAAGATATTTTCCTTATATTATTAAAATTAACGACCCGAAAAATTAAAAATTAATTACTTTTCATATCTTCATAAATATAAATGACAAACGTTATTAACAAATTAAACTCGAGGAATTATATTATATAACTTATTAATACGTTCCACATAAAATAAATAAAAAAGAACTTAAGAAAAACGTTATATAATTAATATAAAACGTAATTATAATATAATGCCTTAATTTTATATATCATCTTTAATACTTTATAAATCATATATATTATTAATATATATTAACCATTATATAACTTAAGGAAAATTATAATATCTTTATAATTAAACATTTTATACACGTCGACGTAAAAAAGGAAAAAATTATTAACGTCGTTAATTTTTTTAAGAATATCCGACGCTTAAACATATTAATCCATATTATTATCGATAAATTAAACCATTTTAACTTTCAAAATAATATACGCTTTATCGATCCTAATAATAACTTACGTTATATAATAACACTCATTATATATCATTATTAAATTATAATTTTTAATTCGTAAAGGTAAAATTTTATAACTTAAAATTAAAGCGATATTAAAATTACGCCATAACGATAATATATTACCATATAAAAACTCCTAATGAATAAAACTTAAGATAATCGGATATAACTTTATATAAAACTAAGGTTAAAAAAATCATTAAAAAGTTAAAAAATATTAATCATTAACATTAAAAAACGTAAAATTAATAAAATAATAAACATTTAAAGGCAAAATATTATCATCGCAACATATAATACGATTTACCACGTTTTAAAAATTAAATAAAAGCAAGAAATAAAATTAATTAACTTTTAACTTAATTTAAACATTTTCGATTAAAAAATAATAAATATAATAAATAAAATCATAATAAATACCCCTATTATCTAAAGTAAAAAACATTATCAACGGTTTATATTTAAATAAATAACTAAAATATAAGATTTTAATAATAAAGTTTTAAATTATTTATAACGCGGGAATTATTATATAAAATAGGTAAAAAGGCTAAACCGTTAGGTTAAAAGATTTTTAAAATTATATATTTCTTAATTAATATTAAAAAGGTTTTTATAATAATTAAATAAAAAAAAGAGAAGTTTATAATTATAATTAACGTTATATTTACCTAATTAATAATAAGTTAAAAATAAAAAATCTTAACTATAAATTAATTAAATAAAACATAATAATTATATAATAAATATATAACATTAAAATAAACATATTCATTTAATAATACATAACTTATATAATTAACTCACACTTCATTCTCATCATTATTATCATTATCATTATTATTATCATTTTTATTATTATTATTATCTTCTTTATATAAACTATATAATAACTTATTTAAAAAATTATTCTTATAAATATCATAATTTATAATCTTTATTTACATAAAATATAACAAAGGATAATATAAAACTCTCATATAATTAAAAAAAGCATTAAATAATAAACCTCTTAACGTAAACATTTAAAACATAATTATATAAAAAAAACCGGATATAAATTCGGGATTAAATATATTACATACCACCTTATTTAAAATTATACTTTAAGACTTATATACTATAATTACATAACTAATAATTAATAAGAATTATTTTTAAAAATAAATATTATTACGAAAAGTGAAATCTTAATATACACGTTTAATAAAAATCATAAACTTATTATAAAAGTTATATAATTCCTTACTAAAAGATAAATAAAAATATTATTTATTATTAATATATATAATTTATTAAATTAATAATTAAAAGACGGTTATCGCTTATAAATTAATTATTTTAAAAAAACTTAAGAATTTTCCCAAACCATAAAAAAAGCCTCCATTTATAATTATAATAAATCATTAAAAATATTAACCACTTACATTAAAATAAATAAAAATCTGAAAATTTCTTCTTATTTTAACCATAAATTAAATCCTAAACTAAAGATTTAATTTCGGCATTAAATTCAAAACCAAAAATAAACTTCAAAATAATATATTTCATCATGCCATATCTTAACTATAAGAATCGTAATCCTTAACTTAAGACTTATAATATATCTTAATCCTTTTTTTTTAAAGTTAAATATCGCACTTATTTAATCAATTATTACTTTTTATATAATATATTAATAAAAGATTTTACCTTATATATATAAGGTTAAAATAAACCGATAAAATTTTATTTATTTTTAGAAATATATATAAGAAGAAACAACAAAAAAAGATAAAAAAAGGAAAGAGAAAATTCGAAAGTAAATAAGCAATTACAAAGATAAACATTACAAAGGAAAAGATATTAAAGTTAAATAAATTAAATAAATAACATCATTTTTAATTAAGAATTAAATATAAAAGTTATAAAAAATCTTAATATAAATATATAATAAAATATTAAACTATCTTAAATAAATATTTACCAAAATCACTTAATAACGTATCAACATAATTAAAAAAGCTACACTTTTATTATTAAAGATTAAAATCCTTACATAATTAAAATAATAAAATTTCAATTAATAAAAAGGTTAAAACCTTCTCAAATTTAAATGATGGATTATTCTTCAACGATAATAAACAAATTAAACTTATCTTTAAATTTATTTCCGGATTTTAAATTAATTATAATTAACGTTTAGATAATAAACTCTTTAATTATTTAAATAAATAATAACTATATATTATATCTAAGGAAATTAATATAAGCTTTAACATAATATACCTTTTAAATTAATTACCATTTATAAAAAACATAATCTTTTCTTTTTAAACTATCCATTAAATACTTAAAAAATTATATTTAAATAATTAATAATAAACGGTAAAAATGTTTTATATATACTTTATTTTTAAACTATATTAAATCGGTTACTTTAATTAAAGATTTTAAGATACTTATTTTAAACATTACGAAATAAAACTCAATTACTTTATTATGCCAAAATTCCTTAAGTAAATATAAACGTTTAAATTAATCGAAAAACTTTTCTTAAACGTTAATTATCTCAATTATTTTACTTATTATTTCGATAAAAAAAATAAGATCTTAAAAAAGTTTATTAATAATATTTAAAAATTTTATAATTTTATTTAAGTAAATTTTTAAATTACATATTTCAGAACGGTTTTAAAGTAACATTTTTAAATATACCTTAAATATAATTAATTTACTCCTTAATTTACGAATAAAATTAACCACTTTAATAAAAAAGTTATCGAAATCTTTAACATTCTTATATAAATCGATAATAGTTAATCTTATACATTTCGTTAACCTTTTTTTTTTAAACTTTAATAAAAGTTAACGCTTTTTTATTATAAAAAGAATAAAGTTATTTAACCGGAAAGATTATATAGGAAATATGGGAAATATATTATAATAAATATTAAACTTACCATAAGATTTAAGTAACGTAAATAAGGCAAAATTAACGTCGTTAATGTTATTTTCAACCTCGAAAATTAACATAAATATAGATAAAATAATTATAAAAATCTTTATTATATATGAATTATCTTCTTTATTATAATAATATAAATAATCGTTAATAAATGATTAAAAAAATAATAAAGGTGAAGATTAAGTAATTATAAGTATAATTTCATTATTTTTATTACTACTCATTATATAAAAATAATCCATTATAAAAAGCTTAAGTATAAGAATATATAAAAAAAATAATAAATAATAAAATAATAATATATAACATATTATGGTTAAGATATTTTTATGATATAAGAAATTTAAACGTTATTAAAAATTATGATAAGTATAAAGTTCTTTACCTTTTACTTAATAAATTAAAGCTTATATAAAATCTTTTCTTATATAAATTATATAATGAAAATATAAAATAACTTATATTTTAACTTTTTAAATTATCAACTTCTTTTTATTATAATATTTTAACCTTTATAATATAAGATAAGGAATATTTTAAATAAATAAAGATTATTAATTAAAGCCTAAAAGATAACTTATATAAAATCTAAGGAAATATGATATTCCTTTAATTTTATTAATTTTAATGGTTAAAGATATATGAGAGAAACTTATTAATAATTTTAATATTTATAATTATTTAAGTTAAATATTTATTTTAAACATTATTTATGTTTATTTTAAATTATAGCTTATATTTATTTCTATTTAATTATATATTTTTTCAAATAATTTTTAACTCGTTTATATCTTATTATATTTAATCTAAACTATACCGGAATTAATTAAGTTTTTTATAATATCACTTTATATCATTATAAAACATTTTATTTAATGATAACTTTAATCCTTTTCTTTTAATCTTATATTACCTTAAATAATTTCTTAAGTTAAGAAAATTATCTTTATATGGCATAAGGTTATTATAATAAATAAGTTATAATAGATATTACATAAATCATTTATTATAAATTTAACGCATTTTTAGCTTTAGAAAGTTATTAAGATTATACTTAATTAAAGGCTCTTTAAACTTATATACCAATTACATTAATTTAACATTTATTTAATTGTAAATATCCATGACATAATTTTGGACATTGATATTATTTACGTTTAATTATATATAATAAATATAACTTATTATAACATGATTTTTACTTGATTAAAATTTAATCCGGTAATTATTCTATTATTTTATAAATTAAATATACTCTTCCTGAATAATATTACCATATATAATATAAAACATTATTTAATTCATAATTTCATCTTTATCGAAAAAGCTTTATTTAACTAAATTTTTAAAATAACCTTATCATGATATTAATTTAAATTTAAATTATAATAATTAATATAAAGCTTAGGTAATTTATAATTTAATGTTTTATTACATTTTTTAATAATTATGTTTATCATTATTTAATCTTTTTATTCTCCTTATTAATCCTTTATTTATAAGATTTTATGATATCATTACCTTAATATATTTTAATTATTATTTTATTTAGATTAGCCATAATTATCCTTGGTTTATAAAAATTAATTAAATAGAATTATGCTTAAATTATAAAAGGCATTTCGACTTTATAATTTATTTAAGTTTAAACCAGTTAAAAACTTAACTTAATGATAATAAAAAGATATTAATTTAATATATTTATGGATAAAAAGTTAAACCAGTTAATATTAATTTATAATATTTTATAAAAATATATGTTAATATTTACATAAATCTTAAAACCGGTAAAATAAAATTTTTAATACCTATTTATAAATCATATAAAATTTAAATTAAAGATTAAAAAAATTATATCCCATAAGTCTCATTCAAATCATTTTCTTTCTCTATATTATTATATAACTTATAAATACCATTAATAATATATTTCATAAGCTATTTCTTTTATAACATTTAACTTTATATATTTTTAAACTAATTTATAAATTTAATCTTTACCTAAATTCTCAAGAAAATTTATTACTTTATTATACCATTTAAAAAAGTGATATAATTTAACCTAGGTATATACTTTTTCAATTAGATTTATAATCCTCTTTATTATATTATTCTTAAAATAAATTTGGATAATAAAGAAAATGTTAACATTAAACGCTTATATATTATATAATTATTTAAAGATTTCCTTATTATGGATGTTTTAATGGTATATGAAATATTATATATATTCCATAAATTTAATTAAATAGTTAACCGGTTTATAATAATTTATTTACCATTATTATAATTTACGTTTAAAAGATTATTACGAGATATTAATCTTAAATTATTCCTTTCTTAAATATATAATAATGTTAAAATATAATATCCTTATTTTAAAAAATTTAAGGATCTTAGCCTTAATAATGTTAATATTCCATTTTTTTTAATATAACTTCCACTTTATTAAATATTATTGGAATATTTATTAGTTAACGTGGAAATTATATTTATTTCCAAGCTTTTAAACGATTTTTGTTTGCGAGATTTAATTGTTTAAATATTATTATATAATTTGGTCTTTAAAAGGTTTAAAATCGGCTAGGATAAATGACATATTAATTTAATTAATAATTTATAATTGGTAAGTAATAATATTGTTGAAAAGTAAAGAAAAATGTTTAAAAAATGAGGACGTAAAACTTAATAATTTATCTTAACGGTTATTTTATTTTATATATTCGGAACCATTATATAAATATAATTAAACCGGGATTAACTTATTGGGTATCGATAATTAAGCTATATATATTATGATAAAAGGCTTTTTATTTTATAAATAATTAATTCTTTTATATTTTAAGCCATTTTTAACTTAATCCTTTTATATATGGTTAAGATTATTATTATTAGTTAATTTAAAACTTATAAACATTATAATTAAATTTTATAACATTAACCGCTTGCCTTTAATATTTTTAACTTTTAATAATATAAATGATTTACCAAGCTATTTAACCTTTTTAAAGGAACTTTCTTCAATAAGATTTTAGAATTTTATTTTTATAAATGGGAAGAAACGGTTTATTTTAAGTAAGGAAGAAAAAGAAACTTAATCGAACATATAATATTAATTATAATTAAGTTTAATAATATGATCCATAATTTATATAATAAAATAAAGATGTTTATAATAGACATTAAAGATATATTGTTATTATTATTTTATATATTTACTTATTTAAACATATATTTAAAAAAGTTAAAAACTTTTTTAAATTAAATTAAGGTACTTTCCGCGAATTCTTTAATCATAAAAAAGCGGTTATAATTATTCTTTAACTTTATCGAGAGTTAAGTTAAATTATTTAAAGAATTTAATTAACTTTATTTATTATTTACTTTTTAAGGAACTTAAGCGAAATAATTCTTTCATTAATTTGTCGTTCCCGATCTTTTATATATTTTATTTAAAACTTTTAACGGATAAAGAAAAGATATATAATATAATATTCTTAAATAAATTATATAATGAAAGTTTTATTAAAACCATTTTAATATAATATATAACATTTTCATTAACCGATTTTATTTATTTATTTAAATAAGTAAATTAATAAAGTTTAACTTTTTAAATGTTTTCTTTAATATTAACCAGCTTTTTATATAAAGCGTTATCGAATCTCATTAAATCTTACCGGTTATCCATTTTTATATCGTAATTATTTATATTCTTTATTAAAATATGAATAACCGGTAATATTAACTTTATAAAGCTTTTTATGACAAGGTAAATATAATAAATTAATTGGTAATTACGTTTAATAAAACCGTTAAAGGCGTGTTTTATAATATTTTCTTAATATTATTTACATAATATTAATCCAGGAATGGAATAAAAAAAATTAAGGCTTTTTTTAAGTTTTATTTTATAACGAGATTTTATCTTATAATATTTAATATTTACCTTATCGATTTCTTAAATAAATTACCCGAATTATTTAACATATAATTTATCTTAAAGTTTTTATTATAAAAGTTTTTTTTCCGTTACTTTTCTTTTTTAATTAATATCATTTATGTTAATTCCGTTTTTATTATTTATTATTTATCTTTTTAATTATTTTAAGATGGTTTACCGCGACATATATAAAAAAAATGATAAATAAACATTGTTTAATATATGTAAAAATAAAGATAATTTATTTTATAAAAAAATCATTTAATTTAATAATGAAATAAACCATATTATTTATTCTTTTTATTATTTACCTTTCCACGTAATTATTATTAATGAATGAAAGGAAGAATGTAATAATGTAAATAACTTATTATATCCTTAAAACTTTTTACCATATCCTTAAGGCTTTTTATTATATCCTTAAAACTTTTTATAACATCCTTAAAGCTTTTTTTAACATCTTTAAAAATCTTTATAACATTTTTAAAAACTTTTTTAACCTCCCTTAAAGCTTTCACTTATTATATATTATAATATAAAGGTCATTTATTATATAGATTAAGATAAGTTTTAATATATATAACTTTTTATTAATTTTATTTAAAGTAATAAAATTAAATATATATTATCACTTATGTTTAATAATATTTTATTAATTAATATTAATATTATTATTAATAATATATTGGTTAATTATAAAAAGGTAAAAAGGATGAATGTTAAACAATAAATAGTAAAGAATTTATATTATATTTAAGATAATACGATAATTAAGTTATGAATTTATATATATTTTTACTAATATTATAAAAATAAAGAAAGCGAAAAGGTTATATTAATATTAATAACGAAATTTACATGATATAAGTTTAAAAAGAGTTAAATTAAAGAATTAATTTAATATTTATATTTTAAAAGTTATTAATATTATAATCTTTTATATAATAAAACATACTTTTCATATGTTAAATAATTAACTTAAAAAAGATATTATTTTAAAATATAAACTTAACGAATTATTAACTTATATATAAGTTAAATTCCATATAAAATTTATCTTTTATTTAAAGATAATTTAAACATTTAAAATTAAAATAATATAACTTAAGGATTATAATAATATAATAATAAGTTCTTTATTTAATAAAAAGATAATGTCTTAAAAATTCCTTAAGAATATCATTAAACATAAAGTTTATACCGCTTATATAATTATATATTAAAAATAAGTTTTACCCTTAATTAAAAAATTTAAAACTAAACCTATCTCAATCCTAATTATATTAATTAAAATATAAGATAAAAAAGAAAATGATAAACATCTTTTTATTAATAAAAATAAACGGAAATATCCCGGAAAGGTTTATTACTCAAGTAATTTCTAACTACTTTATCCCATTACATTAAATAAAGATTAAATTAAGGAAGAAGATAACTTATTTTTAAATGATAATAAGAAAAAACGGCCGAAATAAATTCGAATTAAAAAAGCTTTCTTTTTTCCCCCCTTTCCTATCTTAACCATACCAACGCATAAATAAGTAAAAGAATTAAATAACAATTTATCTTTTAAAGAAAATAAACAAAAATATATAATATAACGCTAACTTATAACAAAACTTATTTCATTTTCTTTTAATATAATTAAATTAATAAAAGGATAAATTAAAAAGTTAAATAATAACTTAAATAACATAATATAAATCCATATTTAAACATAAAATAAAATAATAAACTCTATTAAAACCTATTTTATTAACTTAATTATTAACACTTTATAAAAAAATATTAAACCTAATATATATATTCCGTTAAAAAAAATCATCAACCTTATTTTTAAATTAAATAAATTTCTAAATATTATAACTATCGTTAAAAAAGAAAGGTAGTTTTCCCCATCCCATAAATTAAAAAAATCGGAAAATCATAATCCCATAAAATTAACATAAGAAAATAACTAAACCATAATTATCAAAAAAAAATTAAACATAATTAATAACCCGAAATTAATAATATAATAAAAAAGATTTACCACCCCTCCTAATAATTAAAGCCGGATTAAGTAAATTAAAAAAAATACGTAAAAAAAGTAAACCGTTATTCCATTTAAACCTAAAGATAAAAACATATTTACACTTAAAACCATAATTACTCCTTCCATAAAATAAAATAACGTCTTTTTATAAACACATAAACCATTAAACATATAAAGAAATTACATAAATAATTCTTTTTTACATATTAGAATTAAAAATTTTCCAGCACCCACTTTAACACTTAATAACAATAATACCTTAATAACGTTAAATAAACCATCTCCTTTACCACTTCCTTTTATATACTTACTATCATTTAATATATCCTAAAAATGGAAAGTTAATTAATTACTTATTAAATTAAAAGATAAGAATAACCTTATAACCTATTAAAAAGCTTAAGATTTATAAATAATTAATATAATCACTAATAAAAAACCTCTTATAATTTTATAAAAAGACAAAAAAATTAAAACATCTTAAACTTTAAAAACGCTAAATCATATATATAATAACTATTAATAACCATCACATTAACCTATTTAAATAAATATAATTAAAAACTTATAAATAAATAATAATTAAATTTTTAACCTTTAATTAATAATAAAATAACATAATAAACATTACATAACATGATAAAATAATAATTAATAAATATGAAAGAAATATTAAAAGGTTATAAAGATAAGTTAATTTAATCTATTATTTTAAGCTTTAAATAATAATAAACATTTAAATACTTAAATATTTCAATTAATAAATAATTATTTCATATTAACATAATAAATAATGAAATAATATTATAGAATTATAAATAAATTTAACGCTTTAAATCCTTAACTTAATTCATAAATACTAATAAATAACTTTTAATATTATTTATAACTTTAAATAAAATATTAAATATATATTATTATTATTTTTTAATTATTATAATAACTTTAATATATTTTTTCACGTTTATAAAAGTTAAAATATTACTTATATTTTAATCAATAATATGAAAATTAATGCTTAATATATTAAATTTATGAGAACATTTATAACCCTCGTTATTATAATAACATATAACGTAAACATTATTTAAATAATTTGGTAAAATAATATAATATTAAAATGTATTCTTATTTAATTAATAACTTTTATAAGTATATTCTAAAAGTAAAATAATGCCAACCATTATTATATATATGATTAAGATTTATTAAAAATTAAATTAAAAAAGGGTTAACTTAAATTTACCTTTATAATTAAAAATAAATAAAAGTATAAACTTAATTTTTTAATATTAACATATTTAATTTTAATAATATTTATTTAAAGAAATAATCCATTTAATTTTAAACTAAAAATATTATTAATTAACTTCTTTAATTAATAGAATATAATAACATATATATTTATATATTCAAATTATTAATCATTAAATTAATAACGTTACTTATATATATCTTTTTTACTTTAATTAAAACTTAAACTAAATATTAATTAAGGTTTATATTATCCGTTAAATTTAACTTATCATCATTATTTCCGAGAAAAGATTTATAAATAAATAATTTAAATTAAACCAAAAAATAACTTTATCTAATCATATTTTAATTAAAATAACTCATTAAATTTTAATTAAAACCTAAATTATTAATAGTTAATTTAAGTATAAAGTTTAAGATTTCATTATTTAACTTAAAGAAATTAACTTCTTACCTTCGAAAAATAATATTACGCCTAAAGTTAAATTTAGATTAATTTAACTTAAAAAGGTTAACTTTTTATTTTTAAAAATTAACGTTTTTAATAAGACTCGGTCGGGACCGATTTAACCTTTTCAAATATATTATAAATTATTTAAACATAATTAAAATCTTCGAAAATTATATAAATTTATAATAAAAATTAATAAGTAAAGAAATATTTATAAATAAATAAACACCATAAATATTAATAAAAGTTTTATTAAAGGAGTAAAACTTTCCTTAATATATCCAAATTAACAAAATTTAAACTAACCATTTAGAAAAGGAATTAATACATTCTAAATGTAATTATTAATATATATTAAAATATTAAAAGCTTTAAGGAAATATATAAGTATTTTTTAATATAAGTATTTTTTAAAGTAATTACTTATCCATTTTTATACCTTTTAAAACTTTATAAAAGATTTAAGGTTACATTATTAAAAAGAAAAAAATACCATATGTAATTACCTTATGTAACATATAAATTAATCCTAAATTTATTAATTAAACGTTAAAAACGCATGTAAAAATAAGGTTAATCAATAAATATTAACATAATATTAAAAAATATATCATATTTTATCAAATATAAAATATAATATTTTCTCATTAAAGTTTAATTAAAAAAGTTAATAAATTAATTCACTTTATTTAAATTATTTACGATTAAGAAATAAATAAATGACATTAAGTTAAAAAGAAAATATATAAATATAACTTAAAATGAAAATACCTATATATATAAATTTATGATATGGATTATTAAAATCAATAAATATAAAAAGAAAAGGTAAACTAAAAAACACGCTTTATTTATTTCGCATATATTAAAATATACTTTAATAATATCTTACTTTATTAATAATAAGGATTATATAAATATTCACTTTTATTATATCCATTTATTAATCATTTTCCTTCTTTCATATAATTTATCCCTTTTTTAAACCACCTTAACCATTATACTTTTAAAATTAATATTTAACCACTTTATTAAATGATTTCATTAATTATCCCAAATTAATATTTAACAATAATTACTTTAAAATATTAAGCATTATCCTAAATCTTTTCTTTATAAATAAATGTTACTTTAACTCATTTATACACATCTTAAATACCTTAAGATTTTAAATAAAAGTTATATCTAAATAATAATATTTATCTAAAATAAATAAGCAATAATATTACATATAATTAAAAGTTTAAAACTTTTCAAAACGTTAATAAAACCTTTAAAATTTAAGATAAATATATCATTACTTATCTATCTTAAATAAATTATCATTTAAATTAAATCTACCTTAAACCCAATAATATCTCCATAAAATTAATTAATAAAATTAAACACTAAATCCTTCCCATCGAATTAACCATTTATCTTATTTAAAATATATAACATATAATAACCCTTATCTTAAAAACTTATAATAAATAAAATATTAACGAGAAAATAATAAATATAATAAGAAAATATAAATAATATAATAATAAATATTACCGATAAAATAAGTAATTATAAACTAAAAATAAAAATTTCAAACTTATAAATTATTAATTTATAATACGTTACCTTCTTAACCCTTTAAAATAAAATAAAGCTTCTTACTTTCCTTCTCTTTAAATATAAAAAGATAATATATTACCAAATAATAATCTTTTAAATATTTTTTATCTTACCTTTTCCCATTATTTATTACTTAATTCCGGCTTTTATAAAAATGTTTTAACATATTAAACATCTTTTTACCATATTTCTCACGTTACCACATCTTTTATAAAAATATTAATATTTAAAATATCCTTTTATTATAAAATTAACATTAACTAATTAATAATTAAAGCATTTATAAAGTTATAAAATACCTTATAACACATATAAATAAAACCCCCTTTTCGATATTCTCTTATATAAATTTATCATAAAACTTAATATCATTAAAAAAAACTACTTAATCTTTATTTTAATAAATAATGGATAATATAATTAATTATATACTTATATTATACCGGAATATTAATTATAAATATTAAACTTTTAACCATTAAACTTAATATCTTAAATTAATAAAAAGAAATAATAAAAAAGATAATAATAAATAACCATACCTTTTAATAAAATGTTTAATATCTTAATATATAAACTATAAAAAACATTTTATATTAACTAAATTATCCTATATAATAAATTTATAATAAATAAAATAATTTATAATACCCGAAACATTTTTAAAATCATTAAATATAACCATAAATATAATTCCATTATAATTTTAAATAACTTTACTTATATTATTTTTATTATCATTAATACTTATATTAATTACATTACCTTTATTAATCACGTTACCTTTATTAAACTTATTATCATTATTTAATTAATTATTTTTATAATTATTAAATAAAATATATAAATTTAACCTACCTTTTATAATTAAACCATTAAAAAAAAGAAATTTAACTTAATAAATAATAACCGAACCATTTAAAAAATAAACGCGTTTCGACAAACGGCCACATAACTCCTCATCTTCTATATTAATATTTTTAAATATAAAAAGAAATTTTTTCTTTATATTAAACATCGATAATCCGCCTTAAGAATAATCAAATTCTTCATTAAAAAGTAAAAATAACCCATAAATCTTATTATAATACTCATTAATATCTTCGGTAATATAGTCATTTTTAAACTTATAATCCTTATCTTAATTATTATTATTCCCCCTTTACTTAGTTTTACCGTAACTTAAATATAATTTAAAGAATTTAAAATAAAAAAATAATTATTATTTATATTTTATATTACTATTTTTGCTAAAAATAAATAAATAAATAAAATAATTTTATACTTTAACATTTATTAATTCGAAAAAAGTATAATATATAACATAAAATTTAAACTATATAAACTAAATAAAAATATATTCTTTACAAATCTAATTAAAATCTTAATATTGAAAATGTTAATATTTTTTTATTAATTCTTAAAGAAGTTTTAAAATATTTTTCGTTAACATCTTTTAAACATATATAATTAATATAAACATATTATTTAAAGAAAGGTATAAAAACGGGATAATTATACTTTAATCAAAAGTTTTATAAACTTTTTTATATAACCTAAATATATTTTTATCACAATTAATTATAAAATTAATAAAAATAATAACCATATCATTTTAATTTTATCAAGTTTTAACTATTTTAAAAATTATATAAACTATTTTTACTTACTTTAAAAATTTAATCAAATAATAATATCTTATATTTTCGTAACATAAAAACTTTTTACGCTTTAAAAAATTCGTTTATAATTTAAACATTCGACCATAAAAAAAAACTTAATCCCTAAAATTTATTATAAAAAAATATTTAAATATAAGGTAATCTATTAATGATTATCATTATTAACATATATAAAGTAATAAAATATAATAACTTATAAAGAATATCATTATAATTTTAAAATATATAAAAATATAACTTTATTTCCTTTATTATATTATTATATAATAAGATTTTAATAATGTCCATTCCATTTTTAAATCTAGAAAAGAATAAATATAAAAGCGTCATAATTTTTAAGGAAACATTTTCTTAAACCCATTTAATATTTAAAAATCAAGATTAATATAAAGCGATTTATTCTTATCGTTTTTATTAATTTTATTAATTTCGAGATTTATTACATAAAATTCGTTTGGTTAAAAGATTTTTATGTAATATTAAATCGGGTTAAAGCGATATTAAATTAAATTAAAACGATATTAAATCACGTCAACATAATATCTATTTAAGTTTAAAATTAAGCTAATAATTATTAATAATAATATAACATAAATAATATACCAAATTAAAAATAATACCTCCATTACTCATATAAACAAATATTAATATTAAACCATATTCGAGGTTTAAATAATAAACATATAAATAATTAAAACTATCCTTATCTAAAAAATCCATTAAGAACTTTAATCCTTAACTTTTAAAAAAAGATATAAAATCATCATTTAAGTTAGGATAAGGTTTAATTAAATTAAATAAAAACTTTAAAAGGTTTAATAAAAGGTATGAAAAATTATTAAATAAAATCATAATATATAAAAATATTATACACGCCATATTAACAACAAATAAACTTAATAAATCTAATAAATTTAATATAAAAAAAGATATATCTTTTAAAGGGTATATAATTTATAATAACAGATAGAAAAGGGGGATAAAATACTCGAAAAAAGCTTTCTTTTAAATAAAATATTCATAAAAAGCTTTCTTTAAAAAAAGAATAAATAAAGTAAAAGGATTATTAAAGAAAAAGGATAAGGAAATAACAATAATACTTATATAAATAAACTTTTATATCAAAATATTACCATTTATTATAAATTATATCTTACCTTTTAATTTATCATTTTTACCTTTATATACATTTCACATAAATTTTAGTTAAAAATAATTATATTACCCCCTTTAAAAAATTATCCATAAAAGATAAACATTTTTAAATAAAAGATCTAATAAAATTAATAAATCATTATTCTCCATACCAATAATAAACATTTAATATATAATAAAGTGTTTTATCTTACCCATTTTAAGATATTAAACAACATATTTTTACATTTCATAATTATTAATATATATAAATATATAAATATTTTACCTTATTAAATATAACGCGTTATTAATATAAAAATACTTTAATTTTTATAAGATTTTTATATAACATTTATATACTTTATAACAATAAATCATAACCTTATAAATATATAAATTTTATTATTAAAATAAAACTTATTTTATTAAAATATTATTTAATTTTATATTTAAATAATTTTATAAATATTAAGCATAATATTATATTATTAAAATTATAAAATAAATATTTTAATTACACACATTTTAATTTAAGTTACATCTTAATGTAACATTTATAACCGGAAATATTTAAAATGAAAACCGGGAGGTATTTTTAAATAATTATATAATACCTTTTATAAAAATATATTAAATAATAAATTTAATAAAATATTTATAAAATATTTAATCGTTATAATATAAGATTTTATAACACTTAAAAACCTTAAAAAAAAAAGTTCTAAAAAATATTATACGCTTTATAAAATAAGGTTAATAAAAATATCTTATAATAACTTATAAAAACCTTTTAATTTCAACCTTAAATAACTTAAGCTATAAATATTACATTAAAATATAACCTAAATTAAAATATATATATTTAAATTATTTATTTTCTTACTTAAATTACATAACGTTATAATTAATATTCATAAAGTTATTTTAATATGAAAATAAAGCTTTACTTTTTAAATTTTACTTATAATTTAACGCAAATTTAAATACCATATAACTTATTTAATACTACTCATTTTAATAAAGAAAAGTAATAAAATATTTAACATATAATAATTATATAATCCCTCATTAAAAAGTAATAACAAAATTAACAATAATTTTATAAAATTATTAAAAAATAAATATTTAATTATTTAATTTAAAATTAATTAATTAATTAACTTAATATTTTATATTATTCAAAATTACAAACTTAACAATTATATCTCAACACATAAACTAAAAACAAACCAAAATTAAAACTATATTATAATATAACCATAACTTATTAAAAACCTTTTTTATCTTTTAATAAAAATCTTAACAATACTTAATTATAATTAACTTAAATAATAATTCACCTTAAAACTTAATTTAATATTAATATTTTATCATTTATATTTCTATTATATAAATTCTTATTAATAAAAACCTTTAACGTTAATATTAATTATTTAAGCTCCGGAATAATCTCATTAATTTCTAAATTTTTAAAAAAGTTTAAAATATTATTACTTAAAAATATATTATTAAAAATATACGTAATAACATTAAAATTATTATAATAAATTTATAATTAATATTTTATTATAAAAATAATTAATAATAAATATTTATTTTATTTAAAAAAAAAAAAAAAAAAACTCATATAACTTTAATATAACATTTTTAAACGATAAAGTAATTATTCATCATAATTAATTAAACTTATATTACTTTAATTACTTATTAAATTATATTAAATCTTTATAAAATTAAAACGTCATTTTAAATTAATAAAAAATTAATATATTTTATAAATTTATCTATTATTTACCTTATACTTTATATAATTAATATAAAATTTAATTAAAATAATTAAGGTTAAAGTTAAAGTTAAAATATAAAAATAATAACTATAATAAAAAGTTAAATTAAATAATAAAATAAATAAAAGATATTTTCAAATATAATAATAAATATTATAATATAAATATTATAATAAATATAATTTAAAAACTTAATATCTTAAAAATAAAACCTTTTTTTACCTTAAAATATTTCGGGTCGACATAATAACATTAAAAAATAATAAATAAATTAAATAAAGTAAAACTTTAAAATATTTTAAACTTAAAAAATTATTATAAAAAACAAGATAATAAGTAAATTAAATAAAATAAAACCTTAAAAAAACGTGATTATATTTCTTTATATACATTTTTTTATTAAATATATATATTAATTATTTATATATTATTATATAATTTTAATAATAATTATAATCTTTTATTAATTACCATTTTATCTTTTTTTTATATAACTTAATTATTAATATATATTATTAAAATAAAAACATAAATGTTAATATATTATATTATATTATATATTTATAATAAATTATATTATTAATAATAAAATATATAATAATATTATTATTATTATATTTATATAAATATATATTTTAATATAAATATATATTTTTATATAATAATATTCATAAATATATATCGTTTTAAAAAAGGTGACATATATAATTTACAAGCATAAATAAAATGATTTAACAATTTGACGGGTGCTGGGATTTCGTCCATTATATTATATAATATATCCATGACACAAACCTACAGGCGCCGACGGCCGTCTCTTCACTTTGATTAAACGGATTAAGCGGCCACAACAGCGCATCGACGAAAATGGACCTGCAGACTTGACGCTTTGTCGAACGGTATGTGCACGCACGCTGGCACGTTCTGCAGGGAAAAGGGAGGATGGGAGGATGGAATCAGTGGCCATTTTGATAGGTATCTTGTATCGTGTACGTTTCGACAGAATGCGCGGCACACCGCTCAATTAAGTAACGGGTACCTAATTAGTCTGTTTCGAAACCCGAACAAGGTAAGCCCGTCCCGTCAAGAACTGAAAGAATTGGAAATGGCTGGAGGACCCTTTTTGACTTGCCCCCCGTTGCCCCCTGTCAGCGGGCTTCGCGCTAGCACGTACTAGGCAACGCGCTCCCCTTTATCCCCTACCTCCTCTAAATTTCAGTCATTGAAGGTTGGCTGGCACCCGCAGCACCTGGCACCGCGACATGGTCAATGAAGTACATGTAATAATCGCTGAGATATTACATTGTACATACAACGGTACAAACTCGACAATATCACAACGCGGACGGCGAAACTGGCCATCACAACTTTTTTTTTTTTCCTTCTCTTCAGTCGTGAGCAACACCACCACCATCTCCGCTGAATCGGCCTGCCATCTGGAGTGAATCACCTCTGGCCCTCCCCCCTCTTTATTCTTTATAGCGGTCTAGTGGCTATAGGCTTGGTTTCAACTAGTACATACCGCCTCATTCGTCGTTCGTATCCGCCCAAATCGAAACGACACGAATGCCTTGTGCTATCGCTTTCCCCTAATAACTGTCCTGACATCCTCACGCCTCTCGCGACGCGACCGAACCTAACTCTTCTTTACCCTCGAACCGACTTCACATCAGCCTCCCATGTCGCATAGCTACGATGTCGGTACGAGAGCTTGGCAGCCAGATGCCACCGAGGGCTGGGTGGCATCCGAGGTTGTCAAGAAGACCGTTGATGGCGACAAGGTGACCTTGGTCTTCAAGCTCGAAAATGAAGAGGTACGGAAGATAGAGCCAACTGCTCAAGATTCTCGAAGCCAGAACAGCCTGCTAAATGTGCAATATAGACAAAAACTATAACGCTCTCCGTGGAGGCTTTGCAAAATGCCAACGACCCGTCGTTACCCCCGCTAATGAATCCTTCGATGCTCGAAGCCAGTGACGACTTAACAAATCTGTCACATCTGAACGAACCAGCCGGTACGCATGATAATACCAACTGTTGCGAGCCCAGATTTAGACCCAATTATTGACGATTTTGTGATATGCAGTGCTTCAAGCTATTCGCCTACGATATGCGCAAAAAGAAATATACACATACTCCGGTATAGTACTGATTGCTACGAACCCTTTTGCTCGAGTAGACTCTCTCTATGTCCCGGGTATGGTTCAAGTATACGCTGGCAAACAGAGGGAAACACAAGCACCCCATCTGTTTGCCATCGCCGAAGAAGCTTTCATGTGAATAAACTCCAACCCTCAATATCCAAGCTTGCATACAGCTAACGGGTGTTTAGGAAAATGGTAAAAGATGGTAGGAACCAAACTGTTGTAGTTTCGGGAGAGTCTGGTGCTGGAAAAACAGTCAGTGCCAAGTATATCATGCGATACTTCGCTACGAGAGAATCGCCAGACAACCCAGGAGGTCGATTCAAGAAGGGCGCCGAAGCGATGAGCGAGACGGAAGAACAGATTCTGGCGACTAACCCTATTATGGAAGCCTTTGGTAACGCCAAAACGACACGAAACGACAACTCGTCGAGATTCGGAAAGTACATAGAGATCATGTTTGACAACAAGACAAACATTATTGGTGCTAGGATTCGAACCTACCTCCTGGAGCGGTCGAGATTGGTCTTCCAACCCCTGAAGGAGAGGAATTACCACATTTTCTACCAGTTTTTGGCCGGCGCCACGGACAAGGAACGGCAGGAGCTTGGCTTGTTACCGGTCGAGCAGTTCGACTATCTCAACCAGGGTAATTCTCCTACGATCGATGGGGTGGATGATAAGGCCGAATTTTTAGCCACCAAGAGCTCCCTGAAAACGATTGGTGTGGACGAATCTCAACAATCTGGTATCTTTAACCTTCTTGCCGGTCTGCTGCACCTGGGCAACGTTAAAATCGGTGCCTCTAGGAATGATAGTGTACTGGCTCCGACAGAACCCTCCCTGGAGCGTGCTTGTGCTATATTGGGAATCGATGCTACCACCTTCGCCAAGTGGATTGTGAAGAAGCAGCTCGTTACCCGTGGTGAGAAGATCGTCTCGAACTTGACACAGCAACAAGCTATTGTTGTGCGAGATTCAGTTGCCAAGTATATTTACTCAAGTCTCTTCGATTGGCTGGTGGAAGTTATCAACAGGAGTTTGGCTACCGACGAGGTTTTGAGTCGTGTCGCCTCATTCATCGGCGTTCTTGATATCTACGGTTTCGAGCACTTCGCTAAGAACTCTTTCGAGCAGTTCTGCATCAACTACGCCAATGAAAAGTTGCAGCAGCAGTTCAACTCGCACGTTTTCAGACTAGAACAAGAGGAATACGTACGGGAGCAGATCGACTGGAAATTCATCGAGTTCTCTGACAACCAGCCATGCATTGATCTAATTGAAGGTAAACTTGGTATCCTATCCCTCCTCGATGAAGAGTCTAGGTTGCCCATGGGCGCGGATGAGCAATTTGTTACCAAGCTCCATCATAACTTTTCCGGCGACAAGAATAAGTTCTACAAGAAGCCCCGATTTGGAAAGTCTTCTTTCACTGTTTGCCATTATGCTGTCGACGTCACGTACGAATCAGAGGGTTTCATCGAGAAGAACAGGGATACGGTGCCCGATGAGCACATGGAGATTCTTCGTGCGACGACGAACAAATTCCTCAGCCGCGTGCTCGCTGCAGCGTCTGCTGTTCGCGAGAAGGACGTCGCATCTTCCGGCTCTGCCGTTGCTAAGCCTACGGCAGGCAGGAAGATTGGAGTTGCTGTTAACCGCAAGCCGACTCTCGGTGGTATTTTCCGTTCCTCGCTTATCGAGTTAATGAACACAATCGGCAACACCAATGTCCACTACATCCGTTGTATCAAGCCCAACGAGGCCAAGGTCGCCTGGAAGTTCGAAGGCCCTATGGTTCTCAGCCAACTGAGAGCTTGTGGTGTTCTTGAGACTATCCGCATTAGTTGTGCTGGTTACCCAGGACGCTGGACCTACGAAGAGTTTGCTCTCCGATACTACCTGTTGATTCCATCGAGCCGATGGCAGACAGAGATTAGGCAACTAGTAAAGGAGATTCTTGCTCAGGCCCTCGGTTCGCTCACGGGTACTGGAACGGACAGTTACCAGCTGGGTTTGACCAAGATCTTCTTCCGTGCTGGTATGCTGGCTCACTTGGAGAACCTCCGCCAGAACCGCATGAGTGAAGCTGCCATCATGATCCAGAAGAACTTAAAGGCTAAATACTACCGACGCAAGTACCTTGAAGCTCGGGAGGCCATCGTCTCTTTCCAGTCACTCGCCAGGGCTTACGCGACTCGTGTCAAGGCGCAAGAGCTTCGCACAGTCAAAGCCGCGACGACAATCCAGAGAGTATGGAAGGGGCAGAAGCAACGGAAGGCGTTCCTGCGGATCCGCAACAGTGTTATACTCGTACAGGCAGTTGCCAAGGGTTATCTGCGAAGGAAGGAGATCATGGAAACCCGTGTGGGCAATGCCGTTGTCCTTATTCAAAGAGTATGGAGATCCAGACGACAGCTTCGGTCGTGGAGAAACTACCGCAAGAAGGTGGTCTTGGTGCAGAGCTTGTGGCGTGGAAGACAGGCACGGAAGGGATACAAGACAATGCGCGAGGAAGCCCGCGATCTCAAGCAGATTTCCTACAAACTGGAAAACAAGGTCGTCGAGCTCACACAGTCTCTGGGTACTATGAAGACCCAGAACAAGACTCTGCAGAGCCAGGTGGAGAATTACGAAAACCAGATCAAGTCGTGGAAGAGCCGTCACACCGCCCTCGAGACCCGGACAAAGGAGCTTCAAGCGGAAGCCAACCAAGCCGGTATCGCCGTAGCCAAGTTACAAGCCATGGAGGAGGAGATGAAGAAACTCCAGCACAACTTCGACGAATCAACTTCGAGCGTCAAGCGAATGCAGGAGGAAGAACGGGAATTGAGGGAGTCTCTGCGTACTGCAAATGCCGAATTAGATCGTATCAAGCGCGAGAGCACGCTCCACGAAAACGAGAAGATGACGCTGCGAGAGCAACTGGCCCAAATGGCCGAAGAACTCGAGTTGGCCAAGCGGTCGGCCCCGATCAACGGAGAACTTACCAATGGCAATGCCCCCACTGCGCCTCCCAATGGTCTTATCAACTTGGTATCGTCCAAGAAGCCAAAGAGACGGAGTGCGGGCGCGGAACCTATCGGAGCGGATCGCTTCAGTGCCGCGTACAACCCTCGCCCAGTCTCCATGGCTGTCACCAGCGGCGCTCACCGACCTGGCGTTGGCTACATGCCAGGAGTCGACACCATCGAGATGGAATTGGAGAACTTGCTTGCCGATGAGGATGGCTTGAACGAGGAGGTCACAATGGGTCTGATCAAGAACCTGAAGATCCCATCGCCGAATACCAACCCGCCACCTTCGGACAAAGAGGTCCTCTTCCCCTCATACCTTATCAACCTTGTCACATCCGAAATGTGGAACAATGGCTTCGTCAAGGAGTCCGAAAGGTTCCTGGCCAACGTTATGCAGTCTATCCAGCAAGAGGTTATGCATTACGATGGCGATGACGCGATCAATCCTGGTGCCTTCTGGCTATCCAACGTGCACGAGATGCTTTCTTTCGTGTTCCTTGCCGAGGACTGGTATGAGGCTCAAAAGACGGATAACTATGAGTACGACCGGCTGTTGGAGATTGTCAAGCACGACCTTGAGAGTTTGGAGTTCAACATCTATCACACTTGGATGAAGATTCTCAAGAAGAAACTGCAGAAGATGATCATTCCTGCCATCATCGAATCACAATCTCTGCCCGGCTTCGTAACGAATGAAAGTAATAGATTCCTCGGCAAGCTGCTGGCGACGAACTCGCAACCAGCGTATAGCATGGATAACCTCCTAAGCCTGCTGAATAATGTCTTCAGGGCGATGAAGGCTTACTACCTAGAAGACAGCATTATTACTCAGACTGTCACCGAACTCCTAAAGTTGGTCGGCGTCACTGCATTCAATGATCTACTCATGAGGAGGAATTTCCTCTCGTGGAAGCGTGGCTTGCAAATCAACTACAACATCACTCGTATTGAGGAGTGGTGCAAGAGCCACGATATGCCCGAGGGTACCCTCCAGCTTGAGCATCTTATGGTAAGTTACTACAAACGAAGCTTAAATGCTTTTATATGATAGCTAACACCTGTTTCTAGCAAGCAACAAAGCTCCTGCAACTTAAGAAGGCCACCCTAAACGATATCGAGATTATCCAAGATATCTGTTGGATGTGAGTACAATGCAAAGCGCCTCTGGAGACTCAGTGTGACTAATTTGAATATGCAGGCTCTCTCCCAACCAAATCCAGAAGCTACTGAACCAGTACCTCGTAGCCGATTACGAACAGCCCATCAACGGAGAAATTATGAAGGCTGTAGCATCCAGAGTAACAGAGAAGAGCGACGTTCTCTTGTTAGCAGCTGTAGATATGGATGATAGCGGGCCGTATGAAATTGCCGAACCCCGAGCCATCACTGCTCTGGAAACATATACTCCATCGTGTAAGTTGAGAGACACTAGGCCACCCTGAAAACGAAAAATGACTGACATTGGATGCTATAGGGTTGCAAACCCCCCGACTGAAGAGACTGGCCGAGATAGTATCTGCTCAGGCCATCGCTCAGCAGGAGAAGATGGAAGCGGACGAGTACGATGGTGACGGTGAACTCGCAGAGGTCGACGAAGTTGACGTTGATGATGCGTAGAGCCGCAAATTCAACAGCTTGCGACCACTCCAAATTACGCGTCTCCCCTTGACTACGGCAGGGCTAAGAGACCCAAGCGAGTGAGGGTATAATGCGGATAAGTCAGTGTAAGATTTAAAAGAACACACTTCGACAGCATCGAGTCCTATGGACAGTAGCACTCGCAAGGATTGGGACGCAGCGCCAGATGGGTACACACATACACATTTAATGGATATCAAGGCATGATTGAACTAGAAGGCTCACATGAACCATGGACTGGGGCGTTTGTGATGCTGCCTTATGATGGATGTCGTTTTTTATAGACTAGGCCCGCCGTGTTGGCGTGGCCAGGCCAGAACAGGACAGGAGAGTGTATCAAAAAAAGAGAGAAGATGAGCACGAGCACAAGCACGCGATACTGTAGCATCTAACTAGGTGTATTGGGTTTGTACATGTGAGACGAAGAGAGAATTCGTGCACTACTACTACAACTACTACTTGGGAGGTTAGCGTTCACCTCTCGCCTCGATTATTTGAATTTACGAGACCACTTCCACATACACACACACAAGTGTCTTGTCTGCCTGAACGCTTGTCGAGTGCTTGAACATGTGAAACTTGGAAAGTTGCCTTGGAAATATGTTTGCTTGGGGTTGAGTCGAGCAGGTCGAGATATGTGATTTGATAGGTGCACGTGACCGGGCCCAAAATTTTGCTATTGAATCGAAGGTTTTCATCTGTAAGACGCAGAGGTACGTAGCATAAACCACCTCTGAGGTTCAATCGTCGAAAAAGACTTGCCAGATTTAAAAACTTTGATCTCGCAATTACCTATTCGTCACAGGCGATCAAGTTTTTCATATCCTCTGGGTTTTTAATCTTTTGCGCTCGATATATCAACACTTTTTTTTTCTCATCAAACGCTCAGCTGAGGCCGAAAAGGGAAAGGGTTGAAATAGAGCAATCGGCGAGAATAAGAAGAAAAAAAAAGGGGAAAGGGAAAGGGAAAGCGAAGGAAAGGAAATGCGCACCAATCCTAATATCATCATCACGGGCACGCCCGGCGTGGGCAAGACGACGCACGCTGAATTGCTGGCTGAGAGGACGGGCTACAGACACGTCTCGGTCAACCAGGTCGTCAAGGATAAGGAGTGCCATGAGGGCTGGGACGACGAGTACATGAGCTTCATCGTCGATGAGGATAAGGTGAGTGACGGTTCTGTGTTTTATGGACGTGAGGGGAGACGCTGTGACGGGACTGTGTGGTGTGGCTTGTGTTGAGTCCGGATAGATGGATGGGAAGGGAAGGGAAGGTCTCGCGCGAGTGAGGAGGGGATGAGTTAGGATGGCGTTGGAAATGAAAATGGGCAGTTTAAGGGACGGGCGCTAATCAGAAGAGATTATAGTTGTTAGATGCACTCGAGGAGGATAACGTCAAGGCGGGCGGCTGCATCATAGACTGGCACGGGTGCGAAATCTTCCCGGAGAGCTGGATTGATCTGGTCGTCGTGCTGCGGGTGGACTCTAGTACGCTGTACGATCGGTTATCCGCGAGGTAAATCCCTTCTTCTACTTTTTTCTCCCTTGCGCCTCTTTCCCTTTCTTATATGAGAGGCGCCACCCCCTCTTCTACCCGCATTTCCCATTTCCCATTTCCCCTTCCTCTTCTCCGCATTCTATGGCGCTGATGATGTATGTCAGAAAATACCCCGAAGCAAAGCTACAGGAGAACTTAGACTCGGAGATCATGGAGGTTCTCTTGCAGGAGGCGCGAGATTCGTACGACGAGCAGATCGTCGTCGAGCTCACGAGCAACACGACGGATGAGATGGAGAGCAACGTCGATCGCATCGAGGCGTGGATCAAGCAGTGGAAACAGGATCACGCTGCTGATGGCGATGGGGACGACGGGCAATAGTAGTGAGCTGGGAGAGACGGAAAACGGAAAAGGGGACACGTGCATTGGGGCGGGAGCATTTTAGGTAGTGAATGCGATGAGATACCCATGATTCTTTTCATATTCCAAAAGGACTATTTATCTCTTCGGCCTGTACAGTCTACTAACTACGAGATAGTCGTAATTCGAGGTGAGAGATTGCGTAGATTAATAATTACAATATAATTATCACTGGCACGCAACTTCAAAGTGAGCGGAAACCTTCAGCCTCTATTCTCATGTATCCAGAACTAGTGCATCGTTGGGTTGAGACGAAGGCCCTGATAGTCCATTCTGTACCAATAAAAACGCCTAGAAGCCGAATGCTAAGTGAACTGCTGCAGGTGCCCCCAGCTAAGAATTAAGCTTGCATATCGCCGGGTGCGTCACACCGGACCCTTTTTATATCGATTTTTTATCGGCGATAAGATGTAGGGAGTATAAAACATTAGGCTAGGCTAGCTACATACATACCACCGACCACAAGCCAGCAAACGAGTCAGGTTAGCAAACGATTAATACTCACTCATTCACGTTTCTGTACCTGTTTAAAATACACAGTCTACTTCCCTAAACCTATACACGCCACTTCGCACCAACCCACAATATGTCAGCGCCCGTAGTCAACTTCATAACAGGCAACGCCAACAAGCTGCTCGAGGTGCGAGCCATCCTCGAGCCGGCCGGCATCACGGTGCGGAGCCAGAAGCTGGACCTGCCCGAGATCCAGGGCACGCTGGAGGAGGTCACGCGCGAGAAGTGCCGCGCTGCCGCCGACGCTATCGGTGGCCCGGTGCTCGTCGAGGATACCTGCCTGTGCTTCGACGCGCTGAATGGGCTGCCGGGACCGTATATGTATGTTTCTGATTTCTCCGTCTCATTTTATGAGTAGATCTTACCTTCAAGCGTGCTGTACTTTTTTTTTTGGTTCCCTGGGTTCAGGGTGATGTGAGGGACAGTGGACGAACAGGATTGAAAAGGAGAAAGGAAGACCGAGAGATGGATGCAATATAGTAGAGACTAACGTAACTTGGCGAAACCAGAAAATGGTTCATGCAGTCCATCGGCCACGCCGGCCTCAACAACCTGCTCGCAGCCTACGACGACAAGTCGGCGCAGGCCGTTGCCACCTTTGGCTTCTCCAAGGGGCCAGGTCAGGAGGTTTTGCTATTCCAAGGGCGCACCCATGTAAGTTTAGCTCACTTCAGTCTTGATTCTCTTCCACATGCTACTCCTTCCTCAGAGTGAATGAAGGAAACGTGATTGCTGAAGTCTCGTTGCATGAGATGAGAGCGTGTATATGGGGGTTAGACGGTTGTTGTATGAGTTTAGCTAACTAGATCATCAGGGCAAGATAGTGCCTCCGAGGGGCCCGACTACGTTTGGTATGTCTTTTGCTTCTTTCCTCGGATACTCAGCTCTCATGTTCCTATATATTCCTCCCACTCTCAATAGCGGTGGGCTAATTATTTAGGTTGGGATCCGATATTTGAGTACGAGGGCCAGACGTAAGTGCCCCTGACACTCCCCTCTAGCGTCTTCATCTATGCACGCGACGTACTTCATTGACAAGAGCATACGGATAAACTAACGACAATCTCACCATCAATAGCTACGCCGAGATGGAGAAGGCCGCCAAGAACAAGATCTCGCACCGCTTCAAGGCGCTCGAGAAACTCCGGGAATGGATCGAAGGCGGCGGCATGAAAGAATAAGCGAGGGAATGAGACACGATACAGGGCCATGTCGAGGGGGGATCCAAATAGAGATTCATGTTAAGGATCGTAGACACGCAGAACTAATAGAAATTAGCAAGCAATCGATAAATGAACGAACAATAGACCACGCCATGTTCTCAAAATGCGAAACGCCAACCAGTTTGTTTGAGTCAACGCAATTTTATCTGTCTATTCGCAACTCAATGCCTAGCTAGTTTCCTGGGTGACTATCTTTGATTCTCATTATAATTGAGCGCTCCCTTCCAGATCTACGCCTTTAACGCCATATGGAACATGCCTCAACGCCAGGAAACATGATTAGATGCATTCATCTTTGCTTAATCACCTAGTCTTCAGCCTAGAGGAGCCTAGACGATGAGCAACATGTTAGCTTATTGCCAGCACGAAAAGAGAAAAAAAAAGGGGGAGAGGGAGAAGATAGGAATAGGACAGGAAGCATACAAAAGGATTTCAAATTGGTTGTATTTGCCTAGGTACTTGGGCCCGCGGCGGTAGAACTCGACCGCGGTATTATTGGGGCCGGGGATAATGCCTCCGATATGCCGCTTCACGAGGGCTGGGTCGTCGTACGACGGGTCGAAGACCAGTAAGTTCCTGGTGCCTTTGACTGTTCGTTCTATGCCGATGATGGTCATGGAGTGGCCTTGTTTTGCGGATGTTGTGTTAGCGTTACAAGTATAGGTTACAGCTAAAACAGACTTTTTTAAAAAAGAAAGAAAAAAGGGAGGGGAAAGGGGAAAGGAGAAGAAATAGAGTTAATCAGGATTTTTCGGGGCACTTCGTTAAAAAAAGGGGGGAGGGAGGTTTCAAGAGCGAAAGGCCCGAGACGGGGAGATAACTCACCATGATGCTGGAAGTAAATGGGCGGCTTGGCCGTGTTGCGGATTTTGGCCGACATGTCGACACCGGGCGCTGTCATGAAGTACTCCTCGATGCGGTCGTACAATCCAGTCTCGCCACTCCTGGAGTTGCCGTTGACGTTGTTGTAGTATGCATGTTCTTTATGACTAAAGGGTGCGCAAGCACGTTAGCAGCTCTATTACGACGGGTGAAATAGGGTGTAAATAGGTGTTGATCTTGGTTGATGTAAGCACTTACTCTATACCCAGGAAGTCGAAGAGCACTTGCGCCTAGTTGGTAACATGATGGTTAGCTAAAATGGTCATCTCTAGTGCGAGAAGAAGTTCATCTTCTCTTTTGACTTGGGGTTTCTTAGAAAAGGGCGGAAGCGGGAGGATGAAGTGAACTAACCTCGGCCGTTCCGATGTACTTGCGGGTGCGTCTGAGAACGCCAACCATATCCCTGGCAGCCCTGTTGATACCTGATTCCCAGCCATCCTCTATCAAGTCCTGGATCTGGAAGATGTCCGGGATGTTGGAGCCGAAAGCTGCGGCGCCAGGTGAGTTGGTATTGATGATGTAGGATACCAACATTTGGATATTTCTGTACCCGCAGAAACCGCCTTTTGGATGCATCATTCGTGTTAGCAGATGACACAATTACGTGGCCGGAAGATACTGGTCGTACTCACCCTCGTTCTTCAACTTGGAGATACGCTGCGTCGCCGGGCTGCAGAAATAGGCATATTGCGTAGTTGGACTCAGCTGGAAGAGCTGTGAGATGACAGGTATTGTGTCTAAGAAAGAAAGGAAGAAACTCGTCAGCTATAGAGAAACAGACTAGAAGTTATGCATTGCATTGCAGCAAGATAGGAAGGCACTGACCTGAAGAGCTCACGAAACCTTCCCTTTTGAGCTTTTCGTAGAGCCAGTCCGGCATCCGATCCTCGCGGTGATGGGCGCCGAGGTCTTTCCTCTAAACGTCATGGTTAGCTTGTTCCTCCCCTGTTGGCGGCATTCATTCTTTCATTCGGTACGGATAAGTGAATAATATATTAGTCCAATAAATAAAATACTTACACCGAGTTTCTTGCTGCCGCCGGCCGGGGCTTTGCCCCTAACGACTTTCTTGACCAGAAGCACGTCCGACATGCCGGTCGACGATGAACTTGAACTGTATGACGAGGAACTTGAACTTATGTTCAGTAGCTTCATCCAGTTCTTGATCGGACTAACGTCCGCTCCAGTAAGGTTAGGCTGGCTGGATGCCAGGGATGAAAAACCACTCGACGACGAGCTGGTCTTGTTGCTGCTCTCGCTGTTTTTGCCGCTCTCTGATGATGAATTCTTTGCGTCTTCGTTCTCCTGCATTTCCAATTCGTGTAATTGCATGTGGTGGACTACATCACTAAGACCAGCGATCTCACCGCAGAAGCCGCATTCAAATAATTCATCCACCTCGACAAAGCTCCTCTGCGCCTTCTCTCGTAAGACTGGCTCGTCTCCTTCACCTCCTCTTCTGCGCCTGTGTCGAAGAAGTATATGCTATGCGATGGGAGTCAGTATTAGCATTTCGCATTTTCGGAGATTAACAAGGGTCATGTTGGACTTGGTAGGCAGTGTGTGGGACTTACAGCGAAGACGGTTGACTCGACGGCACGATAGCCGCAGTATGGACAGGTCGGGAACTGCGACATGAATAAACTTAGGTACGGGAGTGCTCGTAATTATCTAATAGGTCCTAGAAAGGGACAAAAAAAAAAGCGGATCGTAGCTATGTATCGTGTAGTGCAAATGAGGCTACTTGGGTACGTAGGCGTGCGTGTCGTATGGTCCGGCCAGTACGTGCGTCAGATGGCAATCCTATGGCAATCCTGGGCGCTAGGGTGGTTGAACGCTGGTTTCAGCTGTACTTCTGGTATGGCACTACGTCCCCTATCCGTGTAGATGGTTGATTAATTTGTGCAAAAGCGGGTGGAATGCGCGCTTCGTGGTCAATTTCATTATGACCAGGTCTGCATTCATTCGCGTTAGGGCGACATCCATGAAAGAATACGTAACCCCATACAATGCAAGGACGCCGGGTGCGGCTGATACAATGATGACTAGAATCGTTTATGAAAGGCTCGGAATCCGTAGATTTTGTAATGTTTGCACCCAGTAACACAAGGAAGGTACGTATATTTTACAAAGCAAGTAACAGAAGACAATCAGATTATATAATGGATAAAATCCTAACACCCGTTAAACTGCTAAATCATTTTACTTATGCTTATAAATTATATACGTTATCTTTTTTAAAACGATATATATTTATGAATATTATTATATAAAAATATATATTTATATTAAAATATATATTTATATTAAAATATATATTTATATATAAATATAATAATAATAATATTATTATATATTTTATTATTAATAATATAATTTATTATAAATATATAATATAATATAATATATTAATATTTATATTTTTATTTTAATAATATATATTAATAATTAAGTTATATAAAGAAAAGATAAAATGGTAATTAATAAAAGATTATAATTATTATTAAAATTATATAATGATATATAAATAATTAATATATATATTTAATAAAGAAATATATATAAAGAAATATAATTATATTTTCTTAAAGTTTCATTTTATTTAATTTATTTATTATCTTATTTTCCATAATAACTTTTTAAGTTTAAAATGTTTTAAAACTTTATTTTATTTAATTCGTTTATTATTTTTTAATGTTATTATATTAACTTAAAATGTTTTAAAATAAAAAAAAGTTTTACCTTTAAAACATTAAATCTTTAAATTATATCCATTATAACATTTATATTATAACATTTATTATTATATTTAAAAACATCTTTTATTTATTTCGTTATTTAATTTAACTTTTTATTATAATTATTATTTTTATACCTTAATTTTAACTTTAACTTTAACCTTAATTATTTTAATTAAATTTTACATTAATTACGTAAAGTATAAGATAAATAACGGATAAATTTATAAGATATATTAATTTTTTATTAATTTAAAGTAACGTTTTAATTTTATAAAAACTCGATACGATTTAATAAATAATTGAAACAATGTAAACTTAATTAATTATGATAAATAACCGCTTCATTATTTAAAAATGTTATATCAAAGTTATATAAGTTTTTTTTTTTAAAATAAAATAAACATTAATTATTAACCATTTTTATAATAAAATATTAATTATAAATTTATTATAATAATTTTAATACCATTATATATATTTTTAATAATATATTCTTAAATAATAACATTTTAAACCTTTTTAAAAACTTAGAAATTAATAAGATTATTTTAAAGTTCAAATAATTAATATTAACGTTAAAAGTTTTTATTAATAAAAGTTTATATAATAAAAATATAAATAATAAAATATTAATATTAAATTAAACCTTAAGGTGAACCATTATTTAAATCAATTATAATTAAGTATTATTAAGATTTTCGTTAAAAAATGAAAAAAGTTTTTAATAAATTATAATTATATTATGGTATAGTTTTAATTTTAATTCATTTTTAATTTATATATTGAAATATAATTATTAAGTTTATAATTTTAAACGATATAAAATATTAAATTAATTAATTAGTTAATTTTAAATTAAATAATTAAGTATTTATTTTTTGATAATTTTATAAAATTATTTGTTAAAAATGAGGTTATATAACCGATTATGTAAATGTGGCTTATGTTTTATATAACATTATATAAGTTCCCGTTTTTATATTTAAATTTTCCTTTTAAAAATATATATATATAATGAATTAATTATTTATTATTATATGTTATATAATAATTTAAATTTTATTATATTAATAAACTTTATTTATTTAACATTGATTAATAATTAATCGATAACGTTAATTATAAAGTAATAAAGAATTTATTATAAAAAATTAAGTAATTAATTAAAGTTATAATATTTAAATAAGAAAAAATAAATCATGTTAAGGTTAATTATTTTTTTAAAAATGGAAAAGATTTAATAATATTTACGTTATATTAAAGATTTTAAAACGTTTAAATATGTTAATAAATTTATGTTTATTATATATAAAAAATTTTTATTATGTTAAGATTAAGCTTAAGGTTTTATAATAAGTTAATAATGTCGATTTTTATAAAGAAAAGTCCTTTAATTTTATATTTTTTTTCCCCTTTTATTTTTTATTTTTTTTTTATATATATATCACTTTATATTTTACGTATATTTAATTCTATATATATAATTTTATTAATTATTAATAATTATTTAATATATACTTTTCGGTTTTATATTTCTTCGGAAACTTATATTAAAACTTTATAAATCCATGATTTTTAATAATCTATAATTACTTTAAGTTTTTCTAAATAATTATACCTTAAATTTATATTTATTTATAAAAATATATATAAAACATCGAAACCATTTCCCATGACTTTATAATTAACCTTTTATAATATTATAATAAAATTTTAATAACTTAAATTTATTTTCGTGAATTATCATTTTATAAATTTATTATTTTATAAATTTAATAATTAATTTATTATTTTTTATTATATTTATGATTATTTTCTTTAAATTAGTTATATTAAAAATTATTTATAACTCGTTTTTATATTTATACAATATTAATTAAAGTTATAACTTATATACATTTTCGAAATATTATATTTCCTTAATACTTATTATAATATTAAACGTTAATTAAGATAAATAAATATATAAAAAGAAGGAAAATGTTATTTTAAACTTAACGTTTTTAAATTAAAAAGTTGGAAAAATAGATAAAATTATTATAAATATATACATAATTAAGTTATTTATAATATATAACGATAAATTATATAATGAATAATTATAAGAAAAAATAAAATAAGATTTTATAAGTTAAACATAATTATATATTATAAAATTAAATTAAACTTTCCGGGTAAAAATAATGGATTATTTTAATAATTATAACTTATTTTTAAAAAGTAATAATAATTTTATAAAAATAATAACGATATTTAATGTAAAAATATACCTTAAATATAAACTTAATATAATATTAAAAATGATTAATAATGATCCGATTAACTTTATTAATAAGAATAATTTATATTACCGATAAATGTTTAAATAATAAATTAAAAATATAATTAAAATATTGTTCCGATAAATTAATATCTTAAAGATATTATAAATATATATCATTAAATTAATGTAATTTTAAAATAATAAGGAAAGTAATTTTTTTAACCGATTTAACTTTATAAAGTTAAATATATAATTGATAATTAGAAAATCTTTATTTAATTTAAATATAAAATTTAAATTAATTCGCTTTCCGAAAATATTAATATTATTATTAAGTTTTATTTCGAAAAACTTAAATAATAAATTAAATTCCCCAAATCTTTTAAATCCCTTAAACCTTAAATAAAACTAATAATAATAATCATTAATAAATTTTAATCAAAGATATTAAATTAATTTAAATATGAATTAACCATTAATGGACCTTGATAAAATATATAATAATAAAATATTAAAATTTAATAGAAATAAATATAATATCTTAAATGAGAAATTGAAGATTTTTTGCGACTTTTATTAAAAAGTTAATATGATTTAAAGTCGATATTATAAGGTATTTTCTTTAATGTTAAAAAGTTAAATATTAACGTATTTTTATAATTATATTATTTAAAAGAAATTAAGCTTTAATTAAATAATTACTTAATTAAAGTAAATTTATTATATATTAAAAATTAAATAACTTTATATGAATAAATTTAAAAATATTATAATTTATATTATTATAAAAGAAAATTTAAAATTAAATTTTTTTATATATTTAAATATTTTGATTAATAAAATTTAATGAATTTATAAAAGATTATTTATTAAATTTAATGAAAATATATTTTTTAAAGAAAAGATAATTAATGTGGTATAAAAATATTTAATATTTATTATGATATTATTTAAATTATTCGCTTTTTTTAAGGATATTTATTCCGATTTTTATAATATTATCGGAATTATATATCGATGCGAATAAATATCATTATAATATTATAATGTATATAATTAATTTTAAATAAACCGAAAATATCGAAATAATGTAAAATGAAAATAAGTTTATGATAAAAATTATAAATAACGTTTTGATAATTATTAATATAATAATCGAAAAAGTAAAAATAATAAAAAGTGTTTTATTTATAAAAAAGAAAAATATTAGTTTATATAATATATTACGGAAGAATGACGTGTTTTTTATATAAATTGGAAAAAGTATATATAATATCATAATTATAGTAATATAAATGAGGATTTTTAATTATTTTTTTTTAAATATAAAAAGATTAATATATATGATAAAAGTAATAATAAAAAAAGAATTAATAATAAGAGTTATAATAATTAATTTACGTAATATTAAGAAAAGGATAAATTAATTATAAATATAAAAGAAATGGATATTTATATTTAATTTATGATAAATTATGGAAAAGTAAATAATAAATAAGTTATGGAAATTTTAATAAATTAAACATTTATTTATAACTTTATAAAAGAAGATAAATTTAAAGAAATAAATATATTAACTTTTTTATAAAATATTAATAAGAATATATTTACCTTTTTTTATTTAAAAGATAAATATTTTCGTAATTTTTAAGATATTTTATTTAATATTAATGTTATGGATATATTTATAAAAAGTAAATAATAATTTAACATATTATAATAAATATATTTAAATATAAAGTTAAATATAAATATGGTCGGAAGATATAAAATCCGTTTTAATGATAATTTAAAATAATGGTTATTAAAGATTACATATATATTTATTTTATTTAAAATAATTCTATTTAAAATTCTTCCATTTAATATCTTGTTTTTATTATGTTTTAATGATATAAATCATCTTAATATATATTTTAATAACGTGAAAAATATATTAATACATAATAATAAAGAATATTTTATCGTTTAGAAATAGGGATATTTATGGTTTTTATTAAATAATCGGGAATATATTATTATATATTATTATTTAATAAAGATTAAGCTTCGATAAATTTACCGACGATTTAATTATCTTATTATAAACTAACTTTATTACGTCTTTATAAAAGTAAGTTACGATAAATTAAATTAAGTAAATATTAATAAAATTAATAAATATTATCATTAATGTTAATTATATAAAAACATATTTAAAAGGTTTAAGTTTACGTTAAAAAATAATATTAATTTTAATTATAACATTTATATCGATATAATGTTTATTAAAAATAAGCCGGTATTATATATAATTAATAAGTTAACGTTATTTTAAATTATAAAATTTTTAAAAAATATAACTATAAAATATATTTAAGAAATATTATAAACGATATAAATTAATATTTATCTTAAACCATTTAACTATTTAATTTTTAACGTTAATATTAATTTTATTATAAGTAAGTTTATTATAAATGTAAAAATATATATAATCATGGTTAAAGAAGTTTTTATTAAAGTTTATAATTTGATTAAATAATTAAAACATTATTATAAATTATTATAACATATATATAAAATTATATCGGAAAATCTTTAAGGAATAAACTTAATATATATCTTATAAATAATTATTAAAGTTATTAATAACATTATAAAACTTAACGGTTTAATTTTTATATTACTCATTTTCAATATTTATTTACGATTTATAGAAAGTTTATTATTTATATTAAACTTAATTACTTATATAATCACTATTATAAAAGTTATAACCGAAGTTTATAAATTTAAAATGAAATGATAAATAACGGATATATTTATTATGAAAAATAAATTTAAAATATTTAAAATATTCAACTTTTTATTATAAATGGAAATATAAGTTTATTAAGAAAATAAAAGTTAAACCAAACCTTATATATTTATTACATAAGATAAAAAAACGTATATTATTAAGATTAATAAAAAATTAATTAAGTTTTAAATTATTATTATTAAACTTTATTTACGTGACGAAGAAATTCATATCTTAGAAAACGAAAACCTTAAGTTTAAGTCCGATATCGATAATATAACGGACGAATATATATTAAAACTTAAACCGGTTATAATTAAGAAGCGAAAAAGATAACTTTTTAAAAGTAAAAATAAACTTAAGGTGTAAATTAACGATGTAAATTATATAATTCTATAAGAAATTATAAATAAAAAGTTTACGATTTAATTATATAAAGAAGGAAAAATTATCATATCGGGAAAATTATTCGAGGTTTTTAATATAAAAGAAATTTAAAGATTAATCGGTAAAAGCATATTTATATTCATAAAATATAATCTTAAATTATATAATAGAATATAATTATTTAATTTAAAAATCATATATAAAATTAAAGGAAAAATAATAAATACGTTATATAAAAAGTTAAAACTTATTATATAAAATTATAACGATATAAAAAAAGAAGAAATTTTAATATAATCATTAATTATTTAATAATCGAGTTAATAAATCTTAATTATATTTATATTTACCTTAATGTAAAATAAAAAGAATATATAAATATGAAATATAATATAAATATATATATAATTTAAAATATCCTTAAACCGATAAATATTAACTTAATTATTAATAAGATTAACTTATAAATACCTTTTAAATATGATTTTAAAAATGGTAAAACTATTATATAAGTTAACGAAAATTAACATATATTAATAAGTTATATACTTTAAATATTATTAAATTAAGTTAAATATAAATATATCGATTTATAACCCTTATTTATTAATAATAAAAATAAAGGGATGATTTAAATTTATTACGATATAAATTAATAATATAATAAGATTATTTAATAAAATGTTTGAATTAAATGAAGAAATTATTTTAAAAAAGGTAAAGATTTTATTAAACTTTAAGAAACGTTTCGAAATAAAAAAACCTTTAATATTTAACGGTTATATTTATTTTATAAATAAGAAAAAATATATCTATATCCGATAAAAAGAATAAGGTAAGAAAATCATAATTATTAATTAAATAAACGATGATATATTATAATAATTTATATAATAAAAAACTTATGATATATATATTATATTTATTTATTAATTAAAAGTAATGTTTAACTTATTGAAAGTAACATAATATTATAAATTAAGAAAAGAAGAAATTACTAAACTTAATAAAAGATTGGAATAATAAAAGGAAAATTTATAATAAAGAATTTATTATATTCCCATAAACTTTATAATCATTAAAATATTTATATTTATCGATAAATTATTTATGAATAATAAGGATTTAAGTTCTTAACTTAACTATGAAATTTTTATCGTTAATAAGATTAAAGATAATAAATCTTTTACGATAAAAGGTAATATGATTTATTAAAACTTTATAAAAAATAAAAAGGTTACTCGAAATATCTTAATTAATAAAATTTATATAATAATATATAATATAAACATAAGAATATTAATTATGATAATATTTAACCGAATTTTTAATATACTTAAATTATTTAATATACTTATTATTATTTATATAAATTTACTTTTTTTTTACGAATATCTTATAAAGTTTAATATAATAAAAGAAAAGAGATTAATAATCGATATTATATTATTATAATAATCATATAAACGATAAGAAATTAATAATATCCAATAAATCCATAGAAAAGATAACTTAATAAATATAATAATTAAGTTTAACCTTAATAAAGTATTAAAAACCTTTATTAATATTAATAACATTATGATATGGTTATAAGGTTAAGTTAAAAAAAATTAAACTAATTTAAAATATTAAAAGAAAAATATAATAAGCTTAAAATAATATAAAAGATATACCATTAAATTCTTAATAAAGAAATGTTTTTTTTTTCTTCCTTTTCCTAGTTAAAAACTATATATATTATTCGAATAATAACAAAAATAAAAGAGAATATAAAAGAAAGAAAAGAAATTTAATAAATAACCGATTATAAAATTAATATAAATAAATATTAATTATATCTTAAATAATTATTAATATAATAAATAATAAACTCTTATATAAGCTTAACGTATACCTTATATATTTATAAAGTAAATTTCTTTAAAATTAAATAAAGAAAGTAAAATTTAAAAATTATATTTCCCAATTAAATATAAATATCTTCGATAACATTAATAATATAATCATTTTATTTATAAATATATTCTTAACGTTTATATAAGGTATAAGCTTTACTTATATTATTCTTTTATTTTAAGGATTATAATTATTTTTTAAGGTTTTTTTAAATATATTTTACAATATTTTAAAAATGAAAAAAAAAAACATTAATAAATATAATATAACGAAGTAAATATCCGGAAATTTACCGGATAAATATTAAAATTTATAAGAAAAACCTTATTAATTATTTTAATGATATAAATATAACGGGTAAAAATGTTAATATAAAATTTTTAATTGTTTATATATTGTAAACATTTTATTAAAACCATTATAACCGATTAATTAAAGATAAAATTACCCGAAAAAAAAAATTTATTAAATATTTTATAATAATATAAATTAATGTTTTCACCTTTTATCTTAAAACGCTAATTAATGATATTATAATAATAACGTTAATATAAAATTACATATTTTATAAATATTTATACTTATCCGGATATATTATTGAAAGTATTAATTTATTTAAAAAATATTATATAAAAGAGGTAAAAGATTAATTTGGAAGAATATTTCTTATAAAGCATTAATTATAAATAAACTTTAACCAAAAATTATTTATATTAAAAAGAAGAAAAAGTTATAAAAGATTTATTTTATATTAACTTTATAATATAATTATAATAATATAAAACCTTTATTAAATATGTAAAACTTTTATTAAACATATAATTATATAATAAAAAAAAAGTTACTAATATTAAGAATAAAATTATATAACCAATTATATAAATATAACTTATATTTTATATAACATTATATAAGTTCTCATTTTTATACTTAAATCTTCTTCTTAAAAATATACACATATAATAAATTAATTATTTACCATTATATGTTATATAATAACTTAAATTTTATCATATTAATAAACTTTATTTATTTAATATTATTATTAACTTTATTATTATTTTTTAATAAAAGATTATATAATTATTATATATTAAATATTTTATTATTTTTCTTTATTAAAATAAGTAATATTAAATAAGTTATATTATTAAAAATGGGGTTACATAATTAATTACATAAGTGTGGTTTATGTTTCGCATAATATTATATAAGCTCTCGTTTTTATATTTAAATCTTCCTTTTTAAAATATATATTTATAATAAATTAATAATTTATCATTATATATTATATAATAATTTAAGTTTTATCATATTAATAAACTTTATTTATTTAATATTAATTAATGATTAATCGATAATGTTAATTATAAAGTAATAAAGAATTTATTATAAAGAATTAAGTAATTAATTAAGGTTATAACATTTAAATAAAAAGAGGTAAATCGTGTCGGGGTTAATTATTTTTTTAAGAGCGGAAAAGATTCGATAACGTTTACGTTATATTAAAAATCTTAAAGCGTTTAAATATATTAATAAATTTACGTTTATTACGTATGAAGAATCTTTATTACGTTAAGATTAAGTTTAAGGTTTTATAATAAGTTAATGGTATCGATTTTTGTAAAAAAAAATCTTTTAATTTTATACCTTTTTCTTTTTTTTATCTTTTATCTTTTTCTTATATATATATTATCTTATATTTTATATATATTTAATTTTATATATATAACTTTATTAATTACCGATGATTATTTGATATATATCTTTCGGTTTTACATTTTTCCGGAAATTTATATTAAGACTTTATAAAAACCCACGATTTTTAGTAATTTATAATTACCTTAAATCCTTTCGGGTAATTATATCTTAAATTTATATTTATTTACGGGAATATATATAAAATATCGAAATTATTTCTTATAATTTTATAATTAACCTTTTATAATATTATAATAAAATTTTAATAGTTTAAATTTATCTTCGTAAATTATTATTTTACAAATTTATTATTTTACGAATTTAATAATTAATTTATTATCTTTTATTATATTCATAATTATTTTCTTTAAATTAATCATATTAAAAATCACTTATAACCCGTTTTTATATTTATATAATATTAATTAAAGTTATAACTTATATATATTTTTAAGGTATTATGTTTTTTCGATGTTTATTATAATATTAAATATTAATTAAAATAAATGGGTATATAAAAAAAAAGAAAATATTATCTTTAACTTAACATTTTTAAATTAAAAAGCCGGAAAAGTAGATAAAATTATTATAAATATATATATAACCGAGTTATTTATAATATATAACGATAAGTTATATAATAAATGGCTATAAGAAAAAGTAAAATGGGATTTTATAAGTTAGATATAACCATATATTATAAAGTTAAATTAAACCTTCCGGGTAAAGATAATAAATTATCTTAATAATTATAACTTATTTTTAAAAGGTAATAATAATTTTGTGAAAATAATAACGATATTTAATGTAAAGATATATTTTAAATATAGATTTAATATAATATTAAAAATGGTTAATAATAACTTAATTAACTTTATTAATAAGAATAACTTATATTATTAATAAATGTTTGAGTAATAAATTAAAAGTATGATTAAAATATCGTTTTAATAAGCCGATACTTTAAAAATATTATAAATATATATTATTAAACCGATATAATTTTAAAATAATAAAGAAAATAACTTTTTTAATTAACTTAACTTTATAAAATTAAGTATATAACCGATAATTAAAAAATCTTTATTTAACTTAAATATAGAATTTAAATTAATTCGCTTTCCGAAAATATCGACATCATTATTAAGTTTTATTTCGAGAAATTTAAATAGCGGATTAAATTCCTTAAATCCTTTAAATTCCCTAAATCTCGGATAAAATTAATAATAATAATCGTTAATAAATTTTAATTAAAGATATTAAATTAATTTAAATATAAATTAATCATTAATAAACCTTAATAAAATATATAATAATAAGGTATTAAAGTTTAATAAAGATAAATATAATATCCTAAATGAGAAATTAAAGATTTTTTACGACTTTTATTAAAAAGTTGGTATAATTTAAAATCGATATTATAAAATATTCTTTTTAATATTAAAAAGTTAAATATTAACATATTTCTATAATTATATTATTTAGAAAAAATTAAGTTTTAATTAAATGGTTACTTAATTAAAATAAATTTATTATATATCGGAAATTAAATAACTTTATATAAATAAGTTTAAAAATATTATAATTTATATTGTTATAAAAGAGAATTTAAAGCTAAACTTTCTTATATATTTAAATGTTTTAATTAATAAAATTTAATAAATTTATAAAGGATTATTTATTAAATTTAATGAAAACGTATTTTTTAAAGAAAGGATAATTAATGTGGTATAAAAATATTTAATATTTACCATGATATTATTTAAATCATTTGTTTTTTTAAGGATGTTTACTCCGATTTTTATAATGTTGCCGGAATTATATATCGATGTGAATAAATATCATTATAATATTATAATATATATAATTAATTTTAGATAAATTGAAAATATTAAAATAATGTAAGATAAAAATAAGTTTACGATAAGGATTATAAATAACGTTTCGATAATCGCCGATATAATAATCGAAAAGGTAAAAATAATAAAAAATATTTCGTTTATAAAAAAAAAAGATATTAATTTATATGATATATTATGGAAGAATGATATACCTTTCGTATAAATTAGAAAAAGTATATATAATATTATAATTATAGTGATATAAATAAGGATTTTTAGTTATTTTTTTTTAAATATGAAAAGATTAACGTATATAATGAAAGTAATAATAAAGAAGGAATTAATGATAAGAGTTATAATAATTAATTTATATAATATTAAGAAAAGGATAAATTAATTATAAATGTGGAAGAAATGGATATTTATATTTAATTTATGATAAGTTATAAAGAAGTAAATAATAAATAAGTTATAAAAATCTTAGTAAATTAAATATTTACTTATGATTTTATGGGAGAAAATAAGTTTAAAGAAGTAAATATATCGATTTCTTTATAAAATATTGACGAGAATATATCTACTTTTTTTTATTTAGAAGATAGGTATTTTCGTAATTTTTAAGGTATTTTATTTAATATTAATGTTATGGGCGTATTTATAAAAGGTAAATAATAATTTAATATATTATAATAAATATATTTAAATGTAAAGTTAAATATAAATATAGCCGGAAGATATAAAATTTGTTTTAATGATAATTTAAAATAATGGTTATTAAGGATTATATATATATTTACTCCGTTTAAAATAATTTTATTTGAAATTCTTCCATTTAATATCTTGTTTTTATTATGTCTTAATGATATGGATTGTTTTAATATATATCTTAATAATATAAAGAATATATTAACATATGATAATAAAGAATATCTTATCGTTCGGAAATGGGGATATTTATGATTTTTATTAAGTAATTAAGAATGTGTTATTATATATTATTATTTGATAAAGATTAAGTTTCGATAAATTTATTAATGATTTAGTTATTTTATTATAAGTTAACTTTATTATATCTTTACGAAAGTAAGTTATGATAAATTAAGTTAGGTAAATATTAATAAAATTAATAAATATTATTATTAATATTAATTATATAAAAACATATTTAAAAGGTTTAAATTTATATTGAAAAACGATATTAATTTTAATTATAATGTTTATATTAATATGATATTTATTAAAGATAAGTTAATATTATATATAATTAATAAATTAACGTTATTTTAAATTATAAGATTTTTAAAGGATATAATTATAAAGTATATTTAAGAAATGTTATAAGTAATATAAATTAATACTTATTTTAAATTACTTAATTATTTAATTTTTGACATTAATATTAATTTTATTATAAGTAAGTTTATTATAAATATAAAAATATATGTGATTATGGTTAAAAAAGTTTTTATTAAAACTTATAATTTAATTAAATAATTAAAACGTTATTATGGATTATTATAACACATATATAAGGTTATATTAAAGGATTTTTAAGGAATAAACCTGATATATATCTTATAAATGGTTATTAAAATTATTAATAATATTACAAGATTTAATAATTTAATCTTTACGTTATTTATTTTTAATACTTACTTATAATTTATAGAAAGTTTATCATTTATATTAAACTTAACCATTTATATAATTATTATTATAAAAGTTATAACTAAAGTTTATAAACTTAAAGCGAAATAACAAGTAATAAATATATTTATTATAAAAAATAAATTTAAAGTATTTAAAATATTTAACCTTTTATTATAAATGGAGGTATAGATTTATTAAGAAAATAAAAATTAAATTAAACCTTATATATTTATTATATGAGATGGAAAAATATATATTATTAAGATTAATAAGAAATTAATTAAGTTTTAAATTATTATTATTAAGCTTTATTTATATGATAAGGAAATTTATACTTTAGAAAATAAAAACCTTAAATTTAAGTCCGATATTAATAATATAATAAATGAATATATATTAAAGCTTAAATTAACTATAATTAAGAAGTAAAGAAAATAACCTTTTAAAAATAAGAATAAATTTAAGGTATAAATTAACGATATAAATTATATAATTTTATAAAAGGTTATAAATGAAAAGTTTATAATTTAATTATATAAAAAAGGAAAAATCATTATATCAAGAAAACCATTTAAGGTTTTTAATGTAAAAGAAATCTAAAGATTAATTAATAAAAGCATATTTATATTTATAAAATATGATCCTAAATTATATAACAAAATATAATTATTTAATTTAAAGATTATATACGAAATTAAAAGAAAAGTGATAAATATATCATATAAAAAGTTGAGATTTATTATATAAAGTTATAGCGATATAAAAAAAGAGGAAATTTTAACATAATTATTAATTATTTAACGATCGAATTAATAAATCTTAATTATACTTATATTTATTTTAATATAAAATAAGAAGAATATATAAATGCGAGATATAATGTAAACGTATATATAATTTAAAATACCTTTAAACCGATAAATACTAACTTAATTATTAATAAAATTAACTTATAAATACCTTCCGGATATAATTTTAAAAGTAATAAAGCCATTATATAAGTTAGTAAAAATTAACACGTATTGGTAAATTATATATTTTAAACATTATTAAATTAAGTTAAATATAAATATATTAACTTATAACTTTTATTTATTAATAATAAAGATAAAAGTATGATTTAAACTTATTATAATATAAACCGATGATATAATAAGATTATTTAATAAAGCGTTTAAGTTAAATAAGGAAATTGCTTTAAAAAAAGTAAAGATTTTATTAAACCTTAAGAAACGTTTCGAAGTAAAAAAACCTTTAATATTTAATGGTTATATCTATTTTATAAATAAAAAAAGATATATCCATATCCAATAAAAAAAATAAGGTAAGAAAATTATAATTATTAACTAAATAAATGATAATATATTATAATAATTTATATAATAAAAAACTTATGGTATATATATTATATTTATTTGTTAATTAAAGGTAATATTTAATTTATCAAAAGTAATATAATATTGTAAATTAGGAAAAAAAGAAATCATTAAGCTTAATAAAAAATTAAAATGGTAAAAGGAAAATTTATAATGAGGAATTTATTATATTTTTATAAACTTTGTAATTGTTAAAATATTTATATTTATTAATAAATTATTTATAAATAATAAAGATTTAAATTCTTAGCTTAATTATAAGATTTTTATCATTAATAAAATTAAGGATAATAAATCTTTTACGATAAAAAGTAATATAATTTATTAAAACTTTATAAAAAGTAAAAAGGTTACTCGAAATATCTTAATTAATAAAATTTATGTAATAATATATAACGTAAATATAAGAATATTAATCGTAATAACATTTAATTAAATTTTTAATATGCTTAAATTACTTAATATATTTATTATTATTTATATAAACTTGCTTTTCTTTTACGAATATTTTATAAAGCTTAATATAATAAAAGAAAAAAGATTAATAATTAATATTATATTATTACGATAGTTATATAAACGATGGGAAATTAACGATATTTAATAGATTTATAAAGAAAATAACTTAATAAATATGATAATTAAGTTTAACCTTAATAAAGTATTAAAAACTTTTATTAATATTAATAATATTATGATATAGTTATAAAATTAGGTTAAAAGAAATTAAATTAATTTAAAATATTAAAGGAAAAATATGATAAGTTTAAAATAATATAAAAGATATATTATTAAGTTTTTAACGAAGAAATATTTTTTTCTTTTCTTCTTTTTAACTAAAAATTATATGTGTTATTTAAATGGCGGTAAGGACGGAAGAAAATATAAAAGAAAGGAAAAAAGTTTAATAAATAATTAATTATAAGATTAATATAAGTGGGTATTAATTATATCTTAAGTAATTATTAATATAATAAATAATAAATTTTTATATAAGTTTAACGTGTATTTTATATATTTATAAAGTAAATTTTTTTAAAGTTAAATAAAGAAAGCGAAGTTTAGAAGTTATATTTCTTAATTAAATATAGATATCTTTAACGGTATTAATGATGTGATTATTTTATTTATGAATATATTTTTAATGCTTATATAAAACATAAGTTTTATTTATATTATTTTTTTGTTTTAAGGATTATAACCGTTTCTTAAGGTTTTTTTTAAATATGTTTTATAATATTTTAAAAATGAAAAAAAAGAAAGGCATTAATAAATATAATATAACGAAGTAAATATTTGGAAATTTATCGAATAAATATTAAGGTTTACGAAAAAAACCTTATTAATTACTTTAATAACATAAATATAATAAGTAAAAATGTTAATATAAAACTTTTAATCGTTTATATATTATAAACATTTTATTAAAACCGTTATAACCGATTAATTAAAAACGAAATTACTTAAAAAAGAAAAAACTTATTAAATATTTTATAATAATGTAAATTAACGCCTTCATTTTTTATCTCAAAACGTTAATTAATGATATTATAATAATAACGTTAATATAAAATTATATGTTTTATAAACATTCATATTTATCCGAATATATTATTAAAGGTATTAATTTATTCAAAAAGTATTATATAAAAAAGGTAAGAAATTAATTTAAAAGAATATTTCCTACGAAGTATTAATTATAAATAAACTTTAATCAAAAATTATTTATATTAAAAAGAGGAGAAAGTTATGGAAAATTTATTTCATATTAACTTTATAATATAATTATAATAATATAAAACCTTTATTAAACATATAAAACTTTTATTAAATATATAATTATATAATAAAAGAAAAGTTATTAATATTAAAAATAAAGTTATATAACTAATTATGTAAATATGGTTTATGCTTTATATAACATCATATAAACTTTTATTTTTATATTTAAATTTTCTTCTTTAAGATATATATTTATAATGAATTAATAATTTATCATTATATGTTATATAATAACTTAAGCTTTATCATATTAATAAACTTTATCTATTTAACATATATAATATTTAAATTTACATTAAGTTATAAATAAAATTTAAAAAGCGAAACTTTATTTTCATATTAAAATAACTTTATAAATATTAATCATGACGTTATATAACTTAAATAAGAAAATAAATAACTTAAATATATATATTTTAATTTAAATTATATTTTAATATAATATTTATAACTTAAATTATTTAAAGTTAAAATTAGAAAGTTTTTATAAATTATTACGAGACATTTTTATTAACTTTATTTTATAAAATATATAATATTTCTTAAAATTCTTTCTTTTTTAAAATTCTTAAATATTATAAGATTTTATATTATAATGATTAAATACTTTATAAATACTTTATTAAATTTATTATTTAATATATTCTTATAAAAAATATTATATAATTACTTAAAAATACTTCTTGATTTTCATCTTAAATATTTCCGGTTATAAATATTATATTAAAATGTAACTTAAATCAAAATATATATAATTAAAATATTTATCTTATAATTTCAATAATATTGTTGGATGACAAGGTCTATCCGTACGATAAGGTCAAGCATCTAAATGCGTGTGTCATTGATTGGATTGATGATTATGTAAGGGAAGATCTAAAATATAATCGGTGGGGGAACATTTGAGTAGCAAATGCTCCATGGCCCGTGCGTTAGGGCTTACGTAACCCACCACGTGATTATCGTCTCGACAAATATAATATTATACTTAATATTCGTAAAGTTATTTAAGTATAAAGTTAAGTAATATTTTAATAAAATAAATTTTATTTTAATAATAAGATTTATATATTTATAAAGTTATAATTTATTATTATAAAATACATAAATATTATATAAAAATCTTATAAAAATTAAAATACTTTTATATTAATAAGGTATTATATTCGATAAAGTAAAATATTTACATATTTATATATATTAATAATTATAAAATATAAGAATATATTATTTAACATTTTAAAATAAGTAAAACGAAATGCCCCATTATATATTAAATATTTATTATTAATATAAAAAATAACGATTTATTAACTTTATTAAATCTTCCATTTAAAAATGTTTATCTTTTATGGATAATTTCTTAAAAAGGGTAATATAATTATCTTTAATTAAGATTTATATAAAATATATATAAAGGTAAAAATAATAAATTAAAAAATAAAATATAATTTATAATAAATAATAATACTTTAATATAAAAGTTTATTTATATAAATATTATTATCACTTTTTTATCTCCTCTTCTTAATAATCTTTTTACTTTATTTATTCTTCCCTTAAAAAAAACCTTTTATAAACATTTTATTTAAAAGAAAACCTTCCTTAAATATTTTATCCCTTTTTTCCATTTACCATTATAAATTATATATCCTTTAAAAGATATATCTTCTCTTATATTAAATTTATTAAATTTATCGGATTTACTTATTATTAATATAATATATATAATATTTTCATATATTATAACTTCATTTAATAATCTTTTATACCTTTTATTAAACCTTTTAAAGTTTTTATTTAATTTAATTAAGCTTTATCTTAACTTAAATAATAATTTTATATTTTTCCTTAAAAATTAAAGATTAAAACCTTTAATGGATTTTTTAAATAAAGATAATTTTAATTATTTATATATCCATTATTTAAACCTTAAATATAATTTAATATTAATATTCGTTTATATAAATAATGGAAACATTATTTTTAATTTAATATATTATTTATATTATATTATCGTTAATAATTATTAACTTAATTTTAAATCCGAATAAATATTATATTAATGTAATTTAATATTACTTTAATTTAATTTAATATTATTTTAACTTAATTTAATATTATATAAAAATCCCTTAACTAAATAAACTTTATATAATAAATCTCAAAATTAATAAGATCGATAAAAATAATAAAAATAAATTACCTTATATTAATTTTAATCTTTAAATATTAAAAAAGTTTAAAAGAATATTCCCTTAAAAATTATAACATTTCTATATCCATTCCTTTTTAAATTTAAGAATAGAATAAATATTATTAAAATCTTATCATATAATAATATAATAAAAGAAATAAAATTATACTTTTATATATTTTAAAATTATTATTAAATAATAAGGTTTATCCATACGATAAAATTAAGCATTTAAATACATATGTTATTAATTAAATTAATGATTATGTAAGGGAAAATCTAAAATATAATCGATAAAAGAACATTTAAATAATAAATGCTCTATAACTTATATGTTAAAACTTATATAACTTACCATATAACTATTATTTTAACATTAATAACTCTTCTTTTCTTATTGCATTGTCATGTGGGAATAAGGAAACCATGCCTTTTTAAAAGTATTATTTCATTTATGTTAATATGGTTTAATTCATCTTTTTTATTATTTTTCTTTTTCTTTCCATCTCTTATTTTTTTATTTTACTTATCTTCATTTAATATATATAAAACGTTTTCCTTTAATACTTTTTTAATAATAATCCTCCTTATTTTCCTTAACGATAATTCTAAAATAACTTAATATAATTAAACATCCAATATTATATTAATATTATTATTATAACCTTTCGGGTTAATGTTTAAGTGATGATAAAAATAATCTTATTCCTTATTATTTTAATATAAATTATAAATACTTTTAAATATTCTTTTTTTTTTTTCATTTTACTAATATATTATAACTTTATTAATAAAATGTAATCGATATATTACCGGATAGAAAAATTATAATCTAATATTAACTCATTATTATTAAACGATGAAAAATATACTTAATATTATAATTAATAATCTTAATAAACATTTTATAAATAATCCTCTTATCCATTATCGAATAATTATTTTAATAATTTTCAAGTTATTATTAAAAACGTTTAAAATAAAGTTAAGAAATATCTTTAATATATTTATATCGAAGGTATAATAAGTAAAACTTAAACCATTAATAAACGTTATAAAGATATTCATAAGCGAAATAATCGAATGATTATTATAATAGAAATCATTTATATTAAATTACAAAATGTTATAATTAAAATCCATTTTTTACGTAAAATAATAAAATAATTCTTAATAAGGTTTTTTAAAATATATATTAATTTAAAATCTTTTTTTTTTTTTTATATTAATGCTTTCTTTAAAAAGTTATTACCTTTTCTCATTAACGTTCGTATAACTTATTATCATTTAAATTCCATTCCTCTTTATCATTATTCAAATAATATATCTTAAACAAAATAAAAGATAATATTATATATTTTTGGTTTATTTTATTTTAAATAAATTATTACACATTTTCCTCGAAATTATCACATTAATTTCTTTTAATTTAACTTTACAATTTTATAATAAATTTATTAATATTAATAAATATCTTTAATACTTTATTAAGATTAAACTTTATCATTACATTAACTAAATTATCTTTTTTATAAATCCATTTAATTTTTAAAATTTTTCATTATTTATATAATTCCTTTATTATCATAATATTAATTATTAAATGCTTTTCTTTTATTATTTTAAACTTAATTAAATATTTATATAATAAATATAAATTAATATATATAATAATTAAAACCTTTAAATAACCAAATTTTATAAGAATTTTATTAATGGTTTAAATAATTAATATTCTTATATTAATTTTATCATTTATAATATAAATTTTGTTTATTAAAACATTCTTAATGATTTACTTATATTTTATAAAATTTTAATAAAATATATTCCTTTTTATCGTAAATATATTATCGAAGTTAAACTTATTCATAATAAAGATAATAAATTTAATCTAAAAGTTTAAATCCTTATTATTAGTAAATAAATTATTAACGAAAATGAAAATCTTTATTATTATTAAGTTTAATTTAATATATTTTATGTTACGTTAAAGGTTTTCTTATTATTATTTAAGCCTTTTATTAAGTTTAATAATCTTTTCCATATTAAGCTCTTTATATTAAACTGTTTTTGATAAATTAAAAGATATTTTTGATTGATAAGTTAAAGTTATGAAAACTCTTCGGGTATGTTATTAAATATATTACGTGGTAATATTATCTCGTCCTTTTTCTATAAGCTTAATTTTCATGCTTTATTCCTTTTAAAATATATAGATTATATTATTTTTATTTAAGGATATAATAATATCATTAAAGATTAAATATTTTCTTACTTAAAGAAATATCTTAAAGTTTAACTTAATTTTAACTTTTTTTTAACTTATTAATCTTAATTTTGCAAAATTTATTATTAGAAAAACTAAAGGTATTATTTACCTATATTATAATAACACTAAATTAATCCTTTATCTTTATTATTATTAAATATAAATTATATGTTAAAATACTTATATAAAATCATATTTTATAATATATAAAGTATATATCCTATTAATAAATATTAGTTTTTATTATTTTATATAATGGTTTAATAATGATTATAATAATCCTTTTTAAATAATTAATAATAATTTATAATAATATTTTAATTAAAATCTTTTAATTTAAATGGTTTTTAAATTACATATAAACTTAAATAATATCTTATAATTACACTTTCATCTTTTTCTTCATTAAAATAAATGTAAATATAAATAAAATTTATTAACTTAATTTTTAAATTATCGGTAATTATGTTAATATATTTTTCTTACCTTCATTTATATATCTTTAAATGATTATTTATAATTTTTTATATAATATATCGGTTGCTTTCCCTTTAATTTCTTATATAAATCTTAATTTAAACATATAAATTTTAACATATTTTATAAGGTCGAATTTTTTAAATAAAAAAACGTTTTATTTAATAAAACCATTAATTTCCTTAATATCAAAAAGTTTAAAAAACTTTCTTAAAATAATAATCTTACCTTTCTTATAAAGATAAATTATAAGTTTCTCATTTTTTACTTCTTTTATTATGAAATAATAAATATTCTTCTTATTTTTATTTTTAAAAAGTTATCTTTATCCTTTTTTAACTACTTATAGCTCCTCCGGTAATATTTCGGTATTAAATAAATTTAATTTATCCCTTAATTTAAGCTTAAAATTATCTTTTTATAAAGTTTATAAAGTAAATATTTCTTTTTTATAATAATATAATTTTATTATAATTATTCGGAAGTTAATTAATTTATTATTAACTTTAATGGTATAAATTTCGCCATCTTAAATGATTAACTTATATAATCCCATCTATCTTTTTTTTTCTCGATATACGTATACTTTTAATTATAAAGGGAAATATAAAATATTAAATATGTTTAAGTTATTTCTTATCTTTAAGGCATCGTGAACTTACCTTCCTACCTTAACCTTATAAACTTTAATTATTACTTTCTTAATTATAGCAACCTAAATTATTAAAGAAAAATTAAGCGAAAAATTATTAATAAGCCATAAGTACGCCCTAAATATAAAGAATATAAAAATTAAATTATTAAATCTTACGATATCATTAATAATTTTTATAACTATTTATAAAATAATATATATATTTATTTATAACCCTTAAAAATCTTCAGAAATAACTTTATATATATAACGTAAAAGTTTATAATATCGCTCCATTTTTTTAATCGAATTATATACCTTAATAAGAACTTTTTTAATAAATATAAACATTCCTCTTACGCTTACAATAAAATCTTTACCAACAAAATTCTTTCTTACATTATAAATTATAACATTTAATAATCTGAAATATGTATCGATCTATATTATCTTTAACATATCTTAAATAATCTTAATAATTATATTTAAAAGAAAATGTATTACTTAAAAAGATATTCCATAATTAACGGCATATAACACTAATTTTCCATTAATATATATTATATCAACGTAAATATTATAATTAAAAATAATATCATTCTTTACCATAAACTTAAATCTTCTTAATATATTACTATATATCTAACATTAATAATAATATTTATTAATCCTTTCGATAACTCTTTAATACACTTCCTCATATCTTACTCTCATAAAGATATAATAAAACTAACTTATTATAAAATATCCGAAACGCTTATAAATTTAACGAAATTTCATTTCCATTAAATTACATTAAATAACAACCGTCAACATATCATTAAATAAAAACCATAAATATCCCCATTTTCAGATAATTAAATATTCCTTTTTATTATAAATAATCACGTTCTTTACATTATTAAAAAATATACTTAACTTATCCATATCTATTAAACATAATAAAAATAATATTTTAATAAATATTATTTAAAATAAAATAATTTTAAATAAAATAAAAATATACATTATCCTTAAATTATACTCTATTAACTTATTACCGAACTAAATAAAATATTTTCTAATAATTAATTTATTTAATTTAATCCTTAAATATTTCCTTTATAATATTTTAAATTAAAGCTTACTTTTTAAAAATATTCCGACTACGCCGGTATTAGGTAAAATGCCTTAAAAAACAAAGGAATATCTTTCCTTTAAAAAGAACAAATTTAAAAATATAAAAATATCTTCTTTTAATTTAATTCCTTTTTATTCCAACATTTTATTTAATCATTTTTCAAAGATATCAAAACTTATTATTATATATATACCCGCTTATTTTATTAAGATATTTATAATTTTCTTACCATAAACTTTACCATATACCATAAAATATAATATATTTTTACCATTAAACTTATAAATTAAATCATTATTACCATTTCTTTAACATTTATCATACCATTCTTTAAATCCATTATCTTTATTATTATCTTCATTTAAATCTTTATTATCATAATCAATTCTTTCTTAATTAAACATATATTTCTTATAATCATTATTAATATATCCCATTTTATATTCTTATACATATTACTTTTATATTATACGTTTAATATTCCATTCTTTAAATAAATATTTCATAAATTAACATCTTTCCTTTCCACATATAAAACATTTCTTATCAAATTTATAATTATTTCATTTATCATTAAACTTACCATTAAAACATTATCCGTTTTAAAAGTTTCCACATCCATAATTTTATCCTTAATATCTTCAATTACTTCCATATATTCGGTTAATATAATACCTTTCATTAATATTATATTAATTTTAACCTATTAATTTACAACAATATATAAATCCGGTTACATTTTAAATATCCAAATAAATTACCTTAAATATAATTATAAATTTCATAATAATAAAAATAAACATTATATATCTTTATATAATAATAAATAATTTAATCTTCATATTAATATCTTCATTATAATTAATATTCAATCCATTTTAAATACATAATAATTACTTTATTAATTTTTCCATAGTTATAAAGAAATTCAATTTTAAATTATCTTTTTAAATATTCTTAAAAATTATATTTCGCCATTTAACCATATACATTTATAAATTCTCTAATATATAAAAATACTCCTTAATTTTCTATTACATTATCATAAAATTATAACCTTTCTCGGAAAATTAATTATAATAATAAATTAATATATATCCTTTTAACATTACCGAAAATATTTTATAATAATAAATCTTCAATATACCAATTATATTACAATAATCGGTAAAAATCTTAAACTTATTTCTTAAAATATCATATTTCTTTCCATTAAACTTTATCATATCATTATTATATATTTTAATAAAATCGGTAAAGTTCTTTAATTTATATTTATCCATTAATTATTATTGGAATTATGCTTTTCATTAAACTTATTACGCTCATTTTAAAGTTATTTAAAGTTATTATTAAATTTACATAAATTAAAGTTATTATTAAGCTTAAAATTACAAAGTTTAAAATTATTATTAAACTTATGGTTAATTTAATGATTAATTCCATTACATGTTTATATAACCTTATTATAAATTAAGTGATAAATTAATTATTAAATTAAGTAATAAATTTTTATAAAGATTAATTATAAATATAAACGTTTAATTAACTTAAGTTCCTTATTAATTCCTTTTAAAATATTAATTTTCGAATTAAGTTATAAGTATTTATTAAGGTATATTCGTTAATATTTACAATATATTTATTAATATTTATCCGATAAATAATTTAAACATATTTAAACCTCCTTTTTTCATTAATTCGATACGTTCTTTTAACATTTATTTATAATATAAATTTACCATATTTATAAATATATTAAATTATGTTTAAACTTTCATTAATATTTCTTACACTAAGTAATTAATGAATTCTTTAACATTAATTATATTTTTTAATCTTCCCATATTATTAATTATACCCTCTTTTATAAATATCCCATAATTATTAATATAATTAATAATTAATATCTAAAATACCTTAATTATATTCTTAAATATATTATTATCTTATCTTTTAAAATCTTCAATAAATACTTTCCATAAACTTTTATCGTATAAATTATCCTTATATATATTAAAACATTCAACCATATATACATTAAACTTTAATATAATTACCATTTTTACTTAAAAAAAAATGAAAATAATGCTAATATATTCATACCATATATAATCCTTTATTTCCTTCACCATAATAATAAAAAATTTAAGAAAAACTTACATAAATTACACGTAATAAAATAAATTATTTTTATACTTATAAAAAATAAATAAAAATATATAAATAATTAACTTCTTAAAATTATATCAATCCTTAAATATAATAAACATTATAAATAAAAAAAATATAAATTATAAAAAAAATAAAAAATATCTTTTAAAAAATATTATATATATACTTAAGAAATTCGTTAAAAATATTAAGGAACATACGTAAGAAAAAACGAAATATATTAAAAGAGAAAATACATTAAGATATAAATCTAAAATATTTACCTAAAAAAGTATAAACTTATATTCGAAAAAATATAAACCTTTATTTTTATTTATCAATTAAAGTATAATCTAATTTATTTACTTATACGTTAAATATAAAGCTAAAAATAAGAATATACACTCGATATAAATTAAAATATTTACGCGAAACGATATAAAATAAGCAAACTCGATATAACGTTTACGTAAATCCGATATATATTTAAGGTAATTTCTGAGCACGGATTATAAATTTCCAAGTTAAAATGCAAAAATGTAAAAGGTATAAGTCACGAGGATATAAGGTTATATATATATAATTGCCAAATTTACCGGTTATTAAGCCGGAATCTCGGAAATAAAGTTTTTAATATATAACTTTATAATTTCGAAAGAAATTATGAAAAAAAAACTTAACGTAATTTACGATATATAAAAGTTTATCGTAATATATAAGATTATAAATTTAAATATAAATATAAAATATGTCGGAATAAAATATATTAAAAATGTAAAAATATAAATAAAAAGTATAATAATAAATCGTTTATTTTTAATAAATTAATTCCTTTAACTTCGTAATAAAGCTTTAAAAATTAATATATCTTAACTAAAATTCATTATTCTTATATAATAAACGTTAATTTCTTAACGTATAAAAACGCCTCGGGATTTAATTAATATAAAATAACGATTCGGCTTACTCGTTATCGGGCGATTAAGTTTTCGTCGCATTTTTATCTCTTCTTATCGGAATATTACAATCATAATTAACTATTTTATTTTTCCTAATAAAATCTTTATTATTCTATAATTAACATTATCGGTTAACCATTAATTAGTATTAAATAATAAAGTTTATCCATACAATAAAGTTAAACATTTAAATGTATATATCATTGATTAAATTAATGATTATATAAGGGAAAATTTAAAATATAATCGGTAAAAGAACATTTAAGTAATAAATGCTCCATAGCCCATACGTTAAAGCTTATATAACCTACCACGTGATTATCGTTTCGACAATTATAATAATATTCTTTATAAATTATCATATTTTATCGTTTTATATATATTAATAATAATAATCATTAATAAATTACTTTATATTTAAATATCTTTTTATAATAAACTTTAAAAATTAAATTTTTCTTTATAATTAAATATTTAAATTATAAATAAACTTTTTAAAACGTAAAAAGTTTTTATATTATAAAAATATAAGATATTATTATTTAATTAAATCTTTAAAATAAATAAAAATAACTTATATAATTTTTAAAATAATTAAAACTTAATAAAATTAAAATAAAAATATATTTAAATTATATAAAAAAGTTTATAAAACTTTTAATTAAAATATAATTATTTCGTTTTTACGCCTTTCCTTAAATAATATATTTATATTAATTATATATATTTAAAAAATATTAATAAAAAATGTTTTAAAATTTCTTTAAGAATTAATAAAAAAGTATTAATATTTTTAATATTAAGACTTTAATTAAATTTATAAAAAATATATTTTTATTTAATTTATATAATTTAAATTTTATATTATATATTATACTTTTTTCGAATTAATAAATATTAAAGTATAAGGTTATTTTATTTATTTATTTATTTTTAATAAAAATAATAATATAAAATATAAATAATAATAATTTTTTTATTTTAAATTTTTTAAATTATATTTAAGTTATAACGAAATTAAGCGGGAAAGGAATGGCAATAATTAAGATAAAGATTATAAATTTAAAAATAATTATATTATTAAAGATGTTAATAAATATTATAATAAAACTTATAAATTATTTTTACCTTTTAATAAAAAATCTGATTATTCTTAAAGTAAATTATTAATATTTAATGTAAAAAAAAGATTTCTTTTTATGTTTAAAGATATTAATATAAAAGATAAAAAGTTATATAATTATTTACTAAAACATGCTTATTCTTTAAATAATTTAATTATTATTTATTAAGTTAAATTTCCTTTTCTTAATGGTTTAATCGTAAAAGATAAGTTAAATTTATATACCTTATTTAATAATTATAAAGGTAATTCATTAAGTAATGATAATAAGTTTAATAAAGGTAATATAATTAATAAAAGTAACATAATTAACATAAATATTAATAATGATAAAAATGGTATGAATAAAATTATTTAAAACCATGGTAAAACCATATTTATAATTATATTTAATGATTTTAAAAATATTTTAAGTATTATAAATTATTTTACCTATTATAAATCTATTATATAAAATGATTTAATTAATATAAAACGTTTTTTATAATTTATATATTAAAGTATTAAACGTTTTATTAAAAAGTATAATTATTTATTATTATTTCTTTTATTATTCCTTTTTATTAATTTAAAATATTAAATTTAATAATTAAAAGTTTGGTATTTATAATTAATATTCTGATATAATATAAATATATAATTAATTATATTATTTATTATTTATTAAGATAAAAATTAAGTAGCTTTTTTTAATGATATTAAGTTTCGTGATAAATTCATGCGAGAAAATACCGAAAAAAAGGTTTTATTTATATATATTATAAAGTATCTTATGGCTTTATAAATGTTTTAATTATTAATTAATTAATGTTAACTTTACGATGAAAAGATATTTTAAATGTCGATATTTTTATAAAAGATGTAATAATGTAAAAAATATGGTAAAGGGATGTTTAATATGTTAAAGCACTTTTATAAAAACTAAAATTAAGTAATAAATAATGGGAAAAGGTAAGATAAAAGGTATTTAAAAGATTATTATTTAATAATATATTATCTTTTTATATTTAAGGAAAAAGAAGGTAAGAAGTTTTATTTTATTTTAAAGGGTTAAAAAGGTAATGTATTATAAATTAATAATTTATAAGTGTGAAATTTTTACCTTTAACTTATAATTATTTACTTTATTAATAATATTTATCATTATATTATTCATATTTTCTTATTATTCTTATTATTTTCTTATCGATATTTTATTTATTATAAGTTTCTAAAATAAAAGTTATTATATATTATATATTTTAAATAAGATAAATAATTAGCTCGATAAGAAAAACTCGGTATTTAATTTTATTAATTGGTTTTATAAAGATATTATTAAATTTAAGGTAAATTTAACTTAAATGATAATTTATTTAAGATAAATAAATAATGATATATTTATTTTAAATCTCGAAAGTTTTATTAACGTTTTAAAAAGTTTTAAACTCTTAATTATATGTAATATTATTACTTATTTATTTTAAATAAATATTATCACTTAAATATAACTTTTATTTAAAATCTTAAGGTATTTAAGATATATATAAATGAATTAAAGCAATGTTTACTTATAAAAAGAAGATTTAAGATAATATTTAACATTTTAAAATAATTGTTATTAAATATTAATTTAAGATAATTAATGAAACCATTTAATAAAATGGTTAAGCATTGATTTCAAAAGTATAATGGTTAAAGCGGTTTAAGAAAGGGATAAATTATATAAAAGAAAGAAAATAATTAATGAATAGATATAATAAAAATAAATACTTATATAATTTTTATTATTAATAAAATAGGATATCATTAAAATACGCTTTAATATATGTAAAATAAATGAAACGTATCCTTTAATTTACCTTTTCCTTTTATATTTATTGATTTTAATAATTTATATCATAAATTTATATATATAAATATCTTCATTTTAAGTTATATTTATATATTTTCCTTTTAACTTAATATTATTCATTTATTTCTTAATTATAAATAATTTAAATAAAGTAAATTAATTTATTAACTCCTTTAATTAAGCTTTAATAAGAAAATACCATGCTTTATATTTAATAAAATATGATATATCCTTTAATATTATATTAATATTTATTAATTAACTTTACTTTTACGTGCGTTTTTAATATTTAATTAGTAAATTTAAAATTAATTTATATGTTATATAAAGTAGTTATATATGGTGTTTTTCTCTTTTTAATGATATAACTTTAAATCTTTTAAAGTTTTAAAAGGTATAAAGATAAATAAGTAATTACTTTAAGAAATACTTATATTAAGAAATACTTATATACCTCTTTAAAATTTCTAATATTTTAATATATATTAATAATTATATTTGGAATGTATTAACTTTTTTTCTGAATAATTAGTTTAAATTTTATTAATTTAAATATATTAAGGAAAGTTTTACTCCCTTAATAAAATTCTCATTAATATTTATGGTATTTATTTATTTATAAATATTTCTCTACTTATTAATTTTTATCATAAATTTATATAACTTTCGAAAATCTTAATTATACTTAAATAATTTATAATATATTCGAAAAAGTCGAACCGGTTTTAACTAAATTTTATTAAAAACGTTAATTCTTAAAAGCGAAAAGTTAACTTCTTTAAATTAAACTAATTTAAATTTAACTTTAAGTGTAACGTTATCTTTTAAAAGTAAGAAATTAACCTTTTCAAGTTAAATAATGAAACTTTAAGCTTTATATTTAAACTAATTATTAATAGTTTAAGTTTTAATTGGAGTTTAATGAATCGTTTTAATTAAGATATAATTAAATAAAATTATTTCTTAGTTTAATTCGAACCATTTATTTATAAATCTTTTCTTAAAAATGATGATAATAAGTTAAATTTAATAAATAATATAAACCTTAATTAATATTTAATTTAAGTTTTAATTAAGGTGAAAAAGATATATATAAGTAACGTTATTAATTCAATGATTAATAATTCGAATATATGAATATATATATTATTATATTCTATTAATTAAAGAGGTTAATTAATGATATCTTTAATTTAAAGTTAAATAGATTATTTCTTTGAATAAATATTATTAAAATTAAATATATTAATATTAAGAAATCAAGTTTATATTTTTACTTATTTTTAATCATAAAGGTAAATTTAAGTTAACCTTTTTTTAATTTAATCTTTAATAAATTTTAATCATATATATAATAATGGTTAATATTATCTTACCTTTAAAATATACTTATAAAAGTTATTAATTAAATAAGAATATATTTTAATATTATATCATTTTATTAAATTATTTAAATGGTGTTTATATTATATATCATTATAATAATAAAGGTTATAAATGTTCTTATAAATTTAATATGTTAAACGTTAATCTTTATATTATTAATTAAAATATAAGTAACATTCTAATTTTTATAAATGTGAAAAAATATATTAAAGTTATCATAATAATTAAAGAATAATAATAATATATATTTAATACTTTATTTAAAATTATAAATGATATTAAAGGTTATTTATTAGTATTTATAAATTAAACCAAAGATTTAAAACGTTAAATTCATTTATAATTCTATAATATCATTTCATTATTCATTATATTAATATAAAATAATTATTTATTAATTAAAATATTTAAATATTTAAATATTTATTATTACTTAAAGTTTGAAATAATAAATTAAATTAACCTATCTTTATAACCTTTTTAATATTTCTTTTATATTTATTAATCATTATTTTATTATATTACGTAATGTTTATTATATTACTTTATTATTAATTAAAAGTTAAAAACTTAATTATTATTTATTTATAAATCTTTAATTATACTTATTTAAATAAGTTAATATAATGGTTATTAATAATTATTATATATATGACTTAATGTTTTTAAAGTTTAAAATATTTTAATCTTTTTACCTTTTTATAAAACCATAAGAAATTCTTCATTAATAATTATATTAATTATTTATAAATTTTAAGCCCTTCGGTAAGTTATAAAGTTATTTTTACCCTTTAATTCAATAAGTAATTAGTTAATTTTCCGTTTTCAAGATATATTAAATAATAATAAATATATAAAAAAAAGTGATAAAAAAGATGGTTTATTTAACATTATTAAAATATTATTATTATTAAACGTTAAAATAAGTATTAAAAAACTCTTAATTCTAATATATGAAAGAAAATTATTTACGTAGTTTCCTTATATGTTTGGTAATTTATATATTTATAAAGAAATATCATTTTATTTTATAAAAGGAATAATTATAATTTCAAATATAAACATATTTTTACCTTTAAGTTTAAATGGAATAATAACTTATTTCTTTTATACATTCTCTTTAATTTATTTAATCCAGCTTTAACCATTAAGAAAAGTAATAAATTTTTCTTATTATATTATTAACTTTAAACCATTAATTATATTTAATGTTTTCTTAATAATTATAATTTAATTATTTTCTTATATTAACTTTATAAAATTATAATTCTTTAATCTTTTCAATTTATAAGATAAAGAAAACCATTTTTCTTCTTTAATGATAATTATAATATCCGGAAATTTATTTAATTTAAAAATAAAGTCGATGATTTTCCTTAATAAAATATATATATTAAGTTTAACATTTTTCTATAAAATATTAATAATTAAGTTAATAAAATAAGTCTTAATAAAGTTTATTACTTTATTTTATATTTAGATATGGATTTATGTTATGCCGTTTAAGTTATTATTTAACTTTTTAACTTATCCTTTTATTAATTTAATTATATTAAAAGAAAATAAAATAAGTTTTATTATAAATTAACGTTATATTATATGTTCTTATTTATTTTTTTTAAGAGATGGATCATTATTTAATTTTTCCACTTATTTATACGTCGGTATGATTAAAATAAAAAGGGGGGAAAAGAGGAGAATTTTTTTAACTCAAATTTATTTTAATCGTTTTTTCTTATTATTATTTAAGAATGGGTTATTTTTTTCCTTAATTTGATCTTTATTTAATATAATGGGATGAAATAATTAGAAACCATTCGAATGATAAACCTTTTTAAGATGTTTTTACTTATTTTCATTAATAAAGAAACGTTTATTATTTTCTTCTTTATCTTATGTTTTAATTAATATAATTAAGATTGAAATAAGTTTAGCCTTAAGTTTTTTAATTAAAGGTAAAATTTACTCTTAATATATAATCATATAAATAATATAAACCTTATATTTAATGATATTCTTAAAAAACTTCCAAAATATTATTTCTTTATTAAATAAAAAACTTACCATTATATTATTATAATCTTTAAATTATACCACTTTAATTTTAAATGCTTAAGTTATCTTTAAATAAGAAATAAATTCCATATGGAATTTAATTTATATATAAGTTAATAATTCGTTAAGTTTATATTTTAAAATAATATCTTTTTTAAATTAATTATTTAATATATAAAAGGTATATTTTATTATATAAAGGATCGTAACATTAATAACCCTTAAAATATAAATATTAGATTAATTATTTAATTTAACTTTCATTAAACTTATATTACGTAAGTTTTATTATTAATATTAATATAACTTTTTCGTTTTTTTCATTTTTATAATATTAATAAAAATATGTATGGATTTATAACTTAATTATTATATTATTTTAAGTATAATATGAATTTTTTACCGTTTATCATTTAGCATTTATCTTTTTTACCTTTTTATAATTAACCAATATATTATTAATAATGATATTAATATTAATTAATAAAATGTTATTAAATATAAATAATAATATATACTTAATTTTATTATCTTAAGTAAAGTTAATAAGAAATTATATATATTAAGACTTATTTTAACTTATATAATAAATGGCCTTTATATTATAATATGTAATAAATAAAAGTTTTAAGGGAAGTTAAAAAAGCCTTTAAAAATGTTATAAAGATTTTTAAAGATATTGGAAAAAGCTTTAAAAATATTATAAAAAGCCTTAAAAATATAATAAATTATTTATATTATTATATTCTTCCTTCTATTTATTAATAATAATTATATAAAAAGATAAACGATAAAAAGAATAAATAATGTGGTTTATTTCATTATTAAATCGAATAATTCTTTTATAAGATAAATTATCTTTATTTTTATATATATTAAGTAATATTTATTTATTATCTTCTTTATATATGTCGTAACGAACCATTTTGAAATAATTGAAAAGATAGATAATAAATAATAGAAGTGGAATTAACATAAATAATATTAATTAAAGAAGAGAAATAATAGAAAAAGAATTTTTATAATAAAAACTTTAAGGTAAATTATATATTAAATGATTTAAATAACTTATTTAAGAAATCGATAAAATAAATATTAAATATTATAAAATAAGATCTCGTTATGGGATAAAATTTAAAAAGAGCTTTAATTCTTTTTATTTTATTCTTAGATTAATATTATATAAATAATATTAAAAAAGTATTATAAAATATATTTTAAACGGTTTTATTAAACATAATTATTAATTAATTTATCGTATTTATTTTATTATAAAAAGCTTTATAAAGTTAATGTTATCGATTATTTATATTCTAATAAAAAATATAAATGATTATAATATAAAAGTAAATAACCGGTAAGATTTAATGAAATTTAATAACATTTTATATAAAAGGTTAATTAATATTAAAGAAAACGTTTAAAAGGTTAGATTTTATTAATTTACTTACTTAAATAAATAAATAAAATCGGTTAATGAAAATGTTATATATTATATTAAGATAGTTTTAATGAAATTTTTATTATATAATTTATTTAAGAATATTATATTATATATTTTTTTTTTATCTATTAAAGGTTTTAAATAAAGCATGTAAAAGATTAAAAATGGTAAGTTAATAAAGGAATTACTTTATTCGAATTCCTTAAAAAGTAAGTAATAAATAAAATCGATTAAATTCTTTAAATAATTCGGCTTAATTTTTGGTAGAGTTAAGGAATAATTATAACCGCTTTTTTATAATTAAAGAATTCGTAAAAAATATTTTAATTTAATCTAAAGGAACCTTTAACCTTTCTAAGTATATATTTGGATAAGTAAATATATAAAGTAATGGTGGTAATATATTTTTAATATTTATTATAAATATTTTTATCTTATTATATAAATTATGAATTATATTATTAAACTTAATTAAATTAAGGATTAAAATTAATAAGTTAATTAATGAAGTAATTATGGTTAATATTACGTATTTGATCGGGTTTATTCCTTTTCTTTATTTAAAATAAGTTATTTCCTTTTATTTATAAAAGTAAAATCTTAAAATCCTATTGAAAAAAATTCCCTTAAAGAAGTTAAGTAACTTAATAAATTACTTACGTTATTAAGAATTAAAAGCGTTAAAGGTAAATGATTAATATTATAAAATTTAATTATAATATTTACAAGTTTTAAATTAATTAATAATAATAATTTTAATTATATATAAAAGGATTAAATTAAAAATAATTTAAAGTATAAAAGAATTAATTATTTATAAAATAAAAGGTTTTTTATTATAATATATATAATTTAATTATTAGTATTTAATAAATTAATCTTGGTTTAATTATATTTATATAACGGTTTTAAATATGTAAAATAAAATAATCGTTAAAATAAGTTATTAAGCTTTATGTTTTCATTTTTTAAACATTTTTTTTTACTTTTTAATAATATTATTACTTGCTAATTATAAATTATTAATTAAGTTAATATATTATTTACCCCGGTTAATTTTAAGCTTTTTAAAGATTAAATCATATAATAATATTTAAATAATTAAATCTTATAAATAAAGATTGTTTAAAAACTTAAAAATGAATATAATTTCCATGTTAATTAATAAATATTTTAACGATATTTAGTAAAGTAAAAGTTATATTAAAAAGAATAAAATATTAACGTTATTAAAATTAAAATCCTTAAACTTTTTAAAGTAAAGATGTTATATTTTAATATTATTATATATTTAAGAAAAGAATAATTTAAGATTAATATTTTATAATGATCTTTTAAATATAAGTTATAATAATAATAAATAAATTATTATAAATCGGTTAATTATTTAGTTAAACTTATAAAATATATATAATATTTTATATATTATTAAAATATTTACGATAAGGAAATCCTTAAGTAATTATGTGATATATATACGTTTAATGTTAACATTTCTTTTATTATTTAAATTTGTTTTAAGAATGATATAATAAGGAAGATTATAAGTTTAATTGAAAAAATATATACTTAAGTTAAGTTATATTATTTTTTTAAATAATATAATAAAGTAATAAACTTTCTTAAGAATTTAAATAAAAATTAAATTTATAAATTAGTTTAAAGATATACGAAATTAAATATTATAAAAAAGATAATTTATAAAATATATTATTAATGATATTTATAAACCGTATGATAACGTAAAAAAAAGAGATGATTTAAACGAAACTTATAAAATATAATCTTTTTAATCTTTAATCTAAACTTTATATAATTTATAAATAAGTATTAAAAATTTTACTTTATTAGTTTCGAGATTTATGTAAATATTAATATATATTTTTATAAAATATTATAAATTAACGTTAATTAATTTAACTTTTTACTTATAAACGTATTAAATTAATATCTTTTTATTATTATTAAATTAAACTTCTAATTAATTTAAACTTAAATGAATTATAAGGTTAAAATGCCTTTTATAACTTAAATATAATTTTACTTAATTAATTTTTATAAGCCGAAGATAATTATAATTAATTTAAATAAAATAATAATTAAGATATATTAAGGTAATAATATTATAAAATCCCATAAATAAAAGATTAATAAAAAGAATAAGAAAATTAAATAATGGTAAACATAATTATTAAAAAATGTAATAAAACGTTAAATTATAAATTACTTAAGTTTTATATTAATTATTATAATTTAAATTTAAATTAATATCGTAGTAAAGTTATTTTAAGAATTTAGTTAAATAAAGCTTTTTTGATAAAAATGAAATTATAGATTAAATAATGTTTTATGTTATATATAATAATATTATTTAGGAAGAATATACTTAATTCATAAAATAATAAAATAATTATCAAATTAAATTTTAACCGGGTAAAAACCATATTATAATAAGTTATATTTATTATATATAATTAAACATAAATAACATTAATGTTTAAAACTATGTTATAAATATTTATAATTAAATAAATATTAAATTAATATAATTAATATATAAGTTTAAAGAGTTTTTAATTAAATATGATTTTAATAACTTTTTAAAGTTAAAAATATGTTAAATTTATAACGAATAATTTATATAATATTTATTATAATTTATTCACCATGATAACTTTACGTTACATAAAGATAATTTTCTTAACTTAAAAGATTATTTAAGGTAATATAAAGCTAAAAAAAAGGATTAAAATTATTATTAAATAAAATGCCTTGTAATGGTATAAAGTGGTATTATAAAGAATTTAATTAATTTTGATATGGTTTAGATTAAATATAATAAAATATGGATAAATTAAAAACCATTTGAAAAGATATATAATTAAATGGAAATAAATATAAACCATAATTTAAAATAAACGTAAATAATGCTTAAAATAAATATTTAACTTAAGTGGTTATAAATATTAAAATTATTAATAAATCCCTTTTATATATCTTTAATTATTAAAATTAATAAAGTTAAAGGAATATCACGTTTCCTTAAATCTTATATAAGTTACCTTTTAAGCTTTAATCGGTGATTTTTATTTATTTAAAATATTCCTTATCTTATATCATAAAAGTTAAAATATTACGATAAAAAGAAGTTAATAACTTAAAAAGTTAAAATATAAATTATTTTATATCTTTATTATATAACTTATATAAGAAAAAACCTCATATAAGTTTCGGTTTATTAAATAAAAGATAAGGAATTTTATACTTATTATAATCTTTAATAATATTTGAATTTCTTATATTATAAAAACATCTTAATTATAATATATTATATATTATTATTTTATTACCTATTATCTTTTTTATATATTTTTATATTTAAACTCTTTATAATAAATTATTTTCATATAATAAATAACGATAAAAACGGTAGAACTATATTTATAATTACTTAACTTTTACTTTTATTATTTTCTTAACCATTTATTAATGATTACTTACGTTATTATAATAAAGAAGATAATTCATATATAATAAAGATTTTTATAATTACCTTATTTATATTTATGTTAATTTTCGAGGTTAAAAATAACATTAATAATATTAATTTTACCTTATTTATATTATTTGAATTTTATGGTAAGTTTAATGTTTATTATAATATATTTTTTGTATTTTTTATATAACTTTTTTAATTAAATAATTTTATTCTTTTTATAATAGAGAAATATTAACTTTTATTAAGGTTTAAGGAAGAAAAGTTAATAAAACACGTGAGATTAACCATTATTAACTTATATGAAAATGTTAAAAACTTTGATAACTTTTTTATCGAAATAGTTAATTTCATTTGCGAATTAAGGAATAAATTAATTATATTTAAGGTATGTTTAAAAATACTATTTTAAAACCGTTCCGAAATATATAATCTGGAAATTTATTTAAATAAAATCGTGAAACTTTTAAATATTATTAATAAACTTTCTTAAGATTTTATTTTTTTTATTAAAATAATAAATAAAATAATCGAAATAATTAACATTTAAGAAGAACTCTTCGATTAATTTAAACGCCTATATTTATTTAAGGAATTTTAGCATAATAAAGTAATCAAATTTTATTCCATAATATTTAAGATAAATATCTTAAAGTTTTTAATTAAAGTAATTAATTTGGTATAATTTAGAAATAAAGTATATATAAAGCATTTTTATTATTTATTATTAATTATTTAAGTATAATTCTTTAAACATTTAATGGATAATTTAAAAGGAAAAGATTATATTTTTTATAAATAATAGTTAATTTAAAAAGTACATCGCATTAAAGTTTATATTAATTTCCTTAAATATAATATATAGTTATTATTTGCTTAAATGATTAAGGAATTTATTGTTTAAACGTTAATTATGATTAATTTAGAATTTAAAGATAAATTTAAAGATAAGTTTAATTTGTTTATTATTATCGGGGAGTAATTTATCATTTAAATTTAAAAAAGTTTTAACTTTTTTATTAATTGAAATTTTACTATTTTAATCATATAAAAACTTTAATCCTTAATAATAAAAATGTGGCTTTTTTAACCATATTAATATATTATTAAATGACTTTAATAAACATTTATTTAAGATAACTTAATATTTTATTATATATTTATATTAAGATTTTTCATAACTTTTATATTTAATTCTTAATTAAAAATGATATCATTTATTTAACTTATTTAATTTTAATGCTTTTTCCTTTATGATATTTATCTTTATAATTATTTACTTACCTTTAAATTTTCTCTTCCCTTTTTCCATTTTTTTTTATTATTTCTTTTTATATATATTTTTAAAAATAAATAAAATTTCATTGGCTTATTTTAACTTTATATATATAAGGTGAAATCTCTTATTAATATATTATATAAAAAATAATAATTAATCAAATAAATATAACATTTAGTTTTAAAGAAAAAAGGTTAAAATATATTATAAATCTTAAGCTAAAAATCATAATTCTTATAATTAAAATATGATATAATGAAACATATTATTTTAAGGCTTATTTTCGGTCCTAAATTTAATGTTAAAACTAGATCTTTAATTTAAGATTTAACTTATAATTAAGATAAGAAGAAATTTTCGGATTTTTATCTATTTTAATGTAAATGATTAATATTTTTAATGACTTACCATAATTATAAATGAAAGTTTCCCTCATAATTTAGGAAAATTCTTAAATTTCTTTAAAATAATCAATTTATAAGTAATAATTACCTTTTAATTATTAATTTAATAAATTGCATATATTAATAATAAATAATATTTTCGTTTACTTTTTAATAAGGAATTATACGATTCTTATAATAAGTTTATAATTCCTGTTAAATGTATATATTAAAACTTTATTCTTTATAATAATATTTATTCTTAAGAATAATTCCCATTAATTATTAATTATATAATTATGGTATATAAGTTTTAAAGTATAACTTTAAATAAAATGGTATATAATATATTTAACTTTGAATTTATATTTAGTTTTTCTTATATAATTATATCTTAAATATTTACATTAAAAAGTTTATTATTTAACGCTTTTTTTAATTATATAAGAATTTTTTATTATCTTTTATTATATTTTATATAAATAAAAATTATAAACTATAATATTTATAAAAATAATTCTTTAAATAAACCATTATATAATTTATATAAAGATGATAATAATGATAATAAAGATAATAATAATAATAATAATAATAATAATAATAAAAATAAAATGTAAGTTAATTATATAAATTATATATTATTAAATGAATATATTTATTTTAATATTATATATTTATTATTGTCGGGACGATAGTCACGTGGTGGGTTACGTAAGCTTTAACGCATGAGCTATAAAGTATTTAATATTTAAATGTTCCCTTATCGATTATATTTTAAATTTTCCCTTATATAATGATTAATTCAATTAATGATATACGTATTTAAATGTTTAACTTTATCGTACGGATAAACTTTATTATCCAACAATTATATAATTATTATATTTTATTTAATTAATTTATAATTAAAATTTTCCATCTTTAATTTATTATTAATTAAGTAAATATAACGTTAATTATAATCATAAACTTTTTTTTTAATCTTTCTTTTTATTTAATTATTATAAAAGCTTTTTTAATATTAATTAAGAAATATATAATTTTAAGAACTTTTTAACTTAACGGTTTAACCTTTTTATTTATTCCATATAATAATTTTTATATCATAAATAATTTAAAACTTTATTATTAAAATCTTATATTTTAGTTATTTATTTAAATATAAGCTATTAATAACATTTCTTATTTTAAATAACGGGGGTATTTATTATGATTTTATTTATTATATTTATTATTTCTTAATTGAAAATGTTTAAATTAAGTTAAAAGTTAATTAGCTTTATTTCTCACTTTTATTTAACCTTTAAAATGTGGTAAATTATATTATATATCATGATGATAACATTTTACTTTTAAATATTTATTATTTCATTAATTTTACATTTCTTAATGTTAATAATTAATATTCTTTAACTTTTTAATGATTTTTTTAATCTTAGTTTTATATAAAGTTATATTTAATTATCTTAAACTTTATTCATTAAAAATTCTTATATAATAATATGTTATCATTATAACGTGATTTTAATATTACTTTAATTTTAAATTATAAAATTTTATTTTTATAAATTAGAAATTATAATTTAATAATAATATATAATAAATATTATTATATAACGTAAATTATTATTAAGATTAATAAAATATATATCATCCCGAAAATTAAAATGGTTTAATTTACCGATAATAATATAAATTAATATATTTAAACGTCGAATATTCTTAAAAAAATTAATAACATTAATAACTTTTTCCTTTTTCGCGTTAACATATATAAAACGTTTAATTATAAAAATATTATAATCTTTTTTAAATTATATAATAACCGGTATATATTAATAATATATATAATTTATAAGTGTTAAAAATGAAATTATATAACCGATTATGTAAATATGGTTTATGTTTTATATAACATTATATAAGCTTTCGTTTTTATATTTAAATTTTCCTTTTTAAAATATATATATATAATGAATTAATTATCCATTATTATATATTATATAATAATTTAAATTTTATTATATTAATAAACTTTATTTATTTAACATTAATTAATGGTTAGTTAATAATGTTAATTATAAAATAATAAGGAATTTATTATGAAGAATTAAATAATTAATTAAAGTTATAACATTTAAATAAAAAAAGGTAAATCGTGTTAAGGTTAATTATTCTTTTAAAAGCGGAAAAAATTTAATAATATTTATATTATATTAAAAATCTCGGGGCGTTTAAATACATTATGTTAAATGATAAGGTTTATTTATACGATAAGGTTAAATATTTAAATGCGTGTGTTATTAATTAAATTAATCATTTTATAAGGGAAAATTTAAAATATAATTAATAAAAGAACATTTAAATAATAAATGCTCCATGGCCCATGCGTTAAAGCTTACGTAACCCACCACGTGATTATCGTTTCGACACATTAATAAATTTATATTTATTATATATGAAAAATCTTTATTACGTTAAGATTAAGTTTAAGGTTTTATAATGAATTAACGGTATTAATTTTTATAAGAAAAAATCCTTTAATTTTACACTTTTTTCTCTTTTTTATTTTTTATTTCTTTTTTATATATATATTACTTTATATTTTACGTATATTTAATTTCATATATATGACTTTATTAATCATTAATGATTATTTAATATATATTTCTCGGTTTTACATTTCTTCGAAAACTTATATTAAAACTTTATAAAAATTTATAATTTTTAATAATTTATAATTACTTTAAGTCTTTTTAAGTAATTATATCTTAAACTTATACTTATTTATAAAAATATATATAAAATATCGAAACCATTTTTTATAATTTTATAATTAACTTTTCATAATATTATAATAAAATTTTAATAACTTAAATTTATCTTTATGAATTATTATTTTATAAATTTATTATTTTACAAATTTAATAACTAATTTATTATTTTTCATTATACTTATAATTATTTTCTTTAAATTAATTATGTTAAAAATCATTTATAACCCATTTTTATACTTATATAATATTAATTAAAATTATAACTTATGTATATTTTCGAGGCATTATGTTTCCTTAATATTTATCATAATGTTAAGCGTTAATTAAAATAAATAAGTATATAAAGGGAAAAAAAGTGTCATTTTTAACTTAATATCTTTGGATTAAAAAGTTGGAAAAATGGATAAAATTATTATAGATATATATATAACTAAGTTATTTATGGTATATAATGATAAATTATGCGATAAATAATTATAAGAAAAAGTGAAACAAGATTTTATAAGTTAAATATAATTATATATTATAAGGTTAAATTAAACTTTCCGGATAAAAATGATAAATTATTTTAATAATTATGGCTTATTTTTAAAAAATAATAATAATTTTATGAGAATAATGATAATATTTAATGTAAAAATATACCTTAAATATAAACTTAATATAACATTAAAGATAATTAATAATGACTTAACTAATTTCATTAATAAGAATAACTTATATTATTAATAAATGTTTAAGTAATAAATTAAGAATATAATTAAAATATTGTTTCAATAAATTAATACCTTAAAGATATTATAAATATATATTACCGAATTAACGTAATTTTAAAATAATGAGGAAAATAGTTTCTTTAACCGATTTAACTTTATAAAATTAAATATATAATCGATAATTAAAAAATCTTTATTTAACTTAAATATAGAATTTAAATTAATTTATCTTTTAAAAATATTAACATCATTATTAAGTTTTATTTCAAGAAATTTAAATAATGGATTAAATTCCTTAAATCTTTTAAATCCCTTAAACCTCGGATAAAACTAATAATAATAACCGTTAATAAATTTTAATTAAAGATATTAAATTAATTTAAGTATAAATTAACCATTAATAAACCTTAATAAAATATATAATAATAAGGCATTAAAGTTTAATGGAGATAAATATAATATCTTAAATAAGAAATTAAAGATCTTTTATAACCTTTATCAAAAAATTAATATAACTTAAAGTTAATACCATGAAGCATTTTCTTTAATGTTAAAAAGTTAAACATTAATATATTTCTACGACTATATTATTTAAAAGAAATTAAGCTTTAACTAAATGGTCATTTAATTAAAATAAATTTATCATACATTAGAAATTAAATAATTTTACATAAATGAGTTCAGAAATATCATAATTTATATTATTATAAAAGAAAATCTAAAACTAAACCTTTTTATATATTTAAATATTTTGATTAATAAAATTTAACAAATTTATAAAGGATTATTTATTAGATTCAATGAAAATATGTTCCTTAAAAAAGAAATGATTAATATAATATAAAGATATTTAACATTCACCATGATATTATTTTAACTATTTATTTCTTTTAAAAATGTTTACTTTAACTTTTATAATATTACCGGAATTACATATCGATGTGAATAAACATCATCATAACATTATAATATATATAACTAATTTTAAACGGATTAAAAATATCGAAATAATGTAAGATAAAAATAAACTTATAATAAAGATTATAAATAACGTTCCGGTAATTATTAATATAATAACTAAAAAAGTAAAAATAATAAAAAGTGTTTCGTTTATAAAAAAAAAGATGTTAATTTATATAATATATTATAAAAGAACGACACGCCTTTTATGTAAATTAGAAAAAATATATATAACACCATAATTATAATAATATAAATGAAAACTTTTAATCATTCCTTCTTAAATATGAAAAAATTAATATATATAATAAAAATAACGATGAAAAAAGAATTAATGATAAGAATTACGATAATTAATTTATGTAATATTAGGAAAAGGATAAATTAATTATGGATATGAAAAAAATAAATATTTATACTTAATTTATGATAAATTATAGAAAAGTAAATGATAAATAAGTTATAAAAATCTTAGTAAATCAAATATTTACCCATAATTTCATAAGAAAAGATAAGTTTAAAAAAGTAAACATATTAATTTCCTTATAAAATACCGACGAAAATATATTTACCTTTTTTTATTTAAAAGATAAGTATTTTTACAATTTTTAAGATATTTTACCTAATATTAATATTATAAATATATTTATAAGAAGTAAACAATAATTTAACGCATTATAATAAATATATTTAAATGTGAAGTTAAATATAAATATGGTTAAAAAATATAAAATTCGTTTTAATAATAATTTAAAATAATGGTTATTAAAGATCGTACATGTATTTACTTTATTTAAAATAATTCCATTCGAAATTCTTCTATTTAATACCTTATTCTTATTATATTTTAATGATATAAACCATTTTAATATATACTTTAATAACGTGAAAAATATATTAACATATAATAATAAGGAATATTTTATCGTTCGGAAATGAAAATATTTATAATTCTTATTAAATAATTAAGAATATATTATTATATATTATCATTTAACAAAAATTAAGTTTCGATAAATTCACCGACGATTTAACCACTTTATTATAAGTTAACTTTATCACGTTTTTATGAAAATAAGTTACGATAAATTAAATTAAGTAAATATTAATAAAATTAATAAATATTACCATTAATATTAATTATATAAAAACACATTTAGAAAGTTTAAGTTTACGTTAAAAAACGACATTAATTTTAACTATAACGTTTATATTAATATAATATTCATTAAAAGTAAACCGGTATTATATATAATTAATAAGTTAACGTTATTTTAAATTATAAAATTTTTGAAAAATATAATTATAAAGTATATTTAAGAAATGTTATAAACGATATAAATTAATACTTATTTTAAATTACTTAACCATTTAATTTCTAACGTTGGTATTAATTTTACCGTAAATAAGTTTATTATAAATGCGAAAATATATGTGATTATAATTAAAAAAGTTCTTATTAAAACTTATAATTTAATTAAATAATTAAAATGTTATTATAAACTATTATAACGTATATATAAAATCATATCGGAAAACTTTTAAAGAATAAACCTGACATATATTTTATAAATAATTATTAAAATTATTAATAACATTATAAAACTTAACGATTTAATCCTTATATTATTCATTTTTAATATTTATTTATAACTTATGGAAAATTCACCGTTTATATTAAACTTAATCATTTATATAATCATTATTATAAAAACCATAATTAAAATTTATAAACTTAAAACGAAATGGTAAGTAATGAATATATTTATTATAAAAAATAAACCTAGAATATTTGAAACGTTTAACCTTTTATTATAAATAAAAGTATAAATTTATTAAAAAAATAAAGGTTAAATTAAACTTTATATATTTATTATATAAAATGGAAAAATATATATTATTGAAATTAACGAGAAATTAATTAAGTTTTAAATTATTATTGTTAAACCTTACTTACGTAATAAAGAAATTTATACCTTAGAAAATGAAAACTTTAAATCCGAATTTAATATTAATAATATAATAAACAAATATATATTAAAACTTAAACCAGTTATAATTAAGAAATGAAAAAAATGACCCCTTAAAAATAAAAATAAACTTAAAGTATAAATTAATAATATAAATTATATAATTTTATAAAAAGTTATAAATGAAAAATTTACGATCCAATTATATAAAAAAGGAAAAATCACCATATCGGGAAAACCATTCGAAACTTTTAATGTAAAAGAAATCTAAAGATTAATTAATAAAAGTATATTCATATTCGTAAAATATAATCTTAAATTATACAATGGAATATAATTATTTAATTTAAAAATTATACATAAAATCAAAAGAAAAACGATAAATATATTATACGAAAAATCGAAACTTATCATATAAAGTTATAATAACATGGAAAAAAAAGAAATCTTAATATAATTATTAATTATTTAATAATTAAATTAATAAATCCTAATTATATTTATACTTACTTTAATATAAAATAAAAAGAATATATAAATACGAAATATAACGTAAATATATATACAATTTAAAATATCCTTAAACCAATAAATATTAACCCGATTATTAATAAAATTAACTTATAAATACCTTTTAAATACAATTTTAAAGGTGGTAAAACCATTATATAAGCTAATAAAAGTTAACATATATTAATAAATCATATATTCTAAATATCATTAAGTTAAATTAAATATAAATATGTTAACTTATAACCTTTATTTATTAATAATAAAGATAAAAAGATGATTTAAATTTATTATAATGTAAATTAATGATATAATAAGATTATTTAATAAAGCGTTTAAATTAAATAAAGAAGTTATTTTAAAGAAAGTAAAGATTTTATTAAACCTTAAGAAACGTCTTAAGGTAAGAAAACCTTTAATATTTAATAATTATATTTATTTTATAAATAAGAAAAGATATATTTATATCCGATAAAAAAAATAAGATAAGAAAATTATGGTTATTAATTAAATAAATGATAATACACCATAATAATTCATGTAATAAAAAGCTTATAATATATATATTACATTTATTTACTAACCGGAAACAATATTTAACTTATTAAAAATAATATAACATTATAAATTAAAAAAAAAAGAAATTATTAAGCTTAATAAAAAATTAGAATAATAAAAGGAAAATTTATAACAAAGAATTTATTATATTCTTATAAACTTTATAACCATTAAAATATTTATATTTATTAATGGATCATTCATAAATAATAAAGATTTAAATTCTTAATTTAATTATAAAATCTTTATCATTAATGAAATTAAAAACAATAAATCCTTCATAATAAAAGGTAATATAATTTATTAAAGCTTTATGAAAAATAAAAAGGTTACTCGAAATGTCTTAATTAATAAAATTTATATAATGATATATAACATAAATATAAGAATATTAATTATAACGATATTTAACCGAATTTTTAACACGTTTAAATTACTTAATATACTTATTATTGTTTATATAAATTCATTTTCTCTTTATAAATATCTTATAAAACTTAATACGATAAAAGAAAAGAGATTAATAATCGATATTATGTTATTATAATAATTATATAAATAACAAGAAATTAACAATATTTGATAAATTTATGGAAAGGATAATTTAACAAATGTAATAATTAAATTTAACCTTAATAAAACATTGAAAACTTTTATTAACATTAATAATATTACAATATAATTATAAGGTTAAGTTAAAAAAAATTAAACCAATTTAAGATATTAAAGGAAAAATATAATAAGCTTAAAATAATATAAAAGATATATCATTAAGTTTTTAATGAAGAAATGTTTTTTTCTTTTCCTTTTCCTAATTAAAAATTATATATATTACTCGAATAATAATAAAAATGGAAAAGAATATAAAGAAAAGGAAAAAAGTTCGATAAATAATTAATTATAAAATCGATATAAATAAGCATTAATTATATCTTAAGTAATTATTAATATAATAAATAATAGATTCTTATATAAGTTTAATATATACCTTATATATTTATAAAGTAAATTTCTTTAAAGTTAAATAAAAAAGGTAAAGTTTAAAAACTATATTTCTTAATTAAATATAGATACTTTTAATAATATTAATGATATAATTATCTCGTTTATAAACATGTTCTTAATATTTATGTAAAGCATAAACTTTACTTATATTATTCTTTTATTTTAAGGATTATAATCATTTCTTAAGGTTTTTTTAAATATATTTTACGATATTTTAAAAACGAAAAAAAAGAAAAACATTAATAAATATAATATAATAAAATAAATACTTGAAAACTCACCAAATAAATATTAAGGTTTATAAAAAGAACTTTATTAATTATTTTAACGACATAAATATAATAAGTAAAAATGTTAATGTAAGATTTCCGACCGTTTATATATCATGAATATTTTATTAAAACCATTATAATTAATTAATTAAAGATGAAATTACTTAAAAAAGAAAAGACTTATTAAATATTTCATAATAATATAAATTAATGTTTTTACTTTTTATCTTAAAACATTAATTAACGATATTATAATAATAACGTTAATATGGAATTATATATTTTATAAATATTTATATTTATTTAAATATGTTATTAAAAACATTAATTTATTTAAAAAGTATTATGTAAAGGAGGTAAAAGATTAATTTGGAAAAATATTTCTTATAAAGCATTAATTATAAATAAACTTTAATTAAAAGTTATTTATATTAGAAAAAGGAAAAAATTATAAAGGATTTATTTTATATTAATTTTATGATATAATTATGGTAACATAAAACTTTTATTAAATGTGTAAAACCTTTATTAAATATATAACTATGCGATAAAAAAAAAGTTACTAATGTTAAAAATAAAGTTATATAATCGATTACATAAATGTAACTTATGTTTCGCATAACATTATATAAGCTTTTATTTTTATATTTAAATCTTCCTTTTTAAAATATATATATATAATGAATTAATTATTTACCACCACATGTTATATAATAACTTAAGTTTTATCGTATTAATAGATTTTATTTATTTAATAATAAAGTATTAAAGATAATATATAAAGTTAAAATATTATATTATAATTATATTTTATATTAATTATATAATATCTTTCTTAAATTCCTTTTTACCCATTTTATATGGAATATATTAATAAGTTATATAATATAATTCCTTAAGTTTAACCCGTTAATAATATTCATCATTTATATCCATAAAAATATAAAAAGTAATTAATCTTTAATTTCTTAAATCATTAATTTTAATAATATAAAGAAAATATTTTAAACCATATCTTTTATTAAATCTTTTTTTAAGAAATATTTATTACTTAATAATAACAATTTTAATAATAATACTTTTACCGGAAATTACCTTAATAATGATAATTCCGATTTCGATTTTAATTCCGTTAATAATAATTCGGATTATAATATTCGGTAAAATTTTTATATTAATAAAAGATATAACTTAAATAATAATAATAAAAATAATGTTAATTTAGAAGATAAAGTTTTTAATTATTACTTAATTAAATAAAGCTACTTTTCATTTTAAGCCGGATTTCTATTATTTATTTTTATAATTAAATTATTAATAACTTTTCTATATAATTTACAAAATAATAATAATGTAAAGATTAAAGTTAATTTTATTATTAACTTAAAGGTTTTAAAATATAACTTTAAGATTAAAGAAATTATTCTTTTAAAGCTTTTATTTTAATTTAACTTTATATATATTTTATATATATAAGTCATTATATTTTAAATAAGTTAAGAGGTTTTAAGTTTCTTAAATGTTTTATTATGTTTAATTTAATATTTAAGATATAAGAATATAAAGATATTATTATTATTATTATATTAATTTAAGTATTTTAATTTAAATAATGTTAAATATTATTCCTTTAATAATATACCACTTAAAGATAAACATGTTATTATTATAATATATCTTTATTAATCACATATTTATTATCCGGATGGGATATTACCTTTTTTTATTATTTTTCTTATCATGTATTTAAATATCTTTAATTAATAATAACGTATATATCGCATAAAAAATTTTATTTTATAATATCCAAAAATGCTAACATAATAATAATATAATTTAACTTAATATCAATTATAATTACCTTAAAATATTAACATTATCTTAAGAATAATATGTAAATATTAATATATATAATCTTTATTTTAATTTAAACATTTTATAAGAATAATTTAATTAATCTTAACATTATAATTAAAGATTTTCAAATTAAGGGTTACGTTAATTTTAATCCTTATAATATTATCATTTTAAATATTATCTGGGAGTATTCTTAAAGAGTTAAAGATAAAATTAAGTAAAGAAAGTGGTATAAAACGAAACGAAAAATTAAATAAAGCTTAAAAAATAATATAACCTCTTTTAATAAAATAATTATAATCGTCGAATTTTAAATTACCATTAATATCATTATTATTATCCCTTCTTTTAACTTTAATAATAATTAAATTTTATTAATAATTATATTTAATATTTAAATTTTCCTCAACGATATATATATAAGAAATTCAATTACCAAATTAAAGATATTAATTATTAAATTAAGAACGTTAATTACTAAACTAAGAATATTTCTTAAAGTTATTTAAAATAATAAGTTTAATAATAAATAACATTTAATTTACCAAAGTTACATATATAACTTATGAATTTAATTACACATTATTTTACACATCTTTATAAATATAAATAATTATTAAGTTTATCTTTATAACATTAATAAATTAAAATATAACATTCTTTAATATAATTTAAATAAAACGCATAAATAAATATTCAATAAAAATGTTATATAATTAATATAAAGGTTAATTATAATATAATGCCTTTAATTTATATTTAATTTAATTATTAAAATAAAATAAATATATCATTAAAATATATTAACCATTATATAATTTAAATAATATTATAAATACCTTCGAATCTTATATATTATATATATTAATATAGAAAGTTATAAAATTCTTAACCTTATTCATCTTTTTTATTATAATTAATATTATAATATATTAAATTATATTATTTTATATAAATTAAAGATTTTTAACATAAGGAATAATATATACCTTTTCTAAACTATTTAAAGTTAAAATTAAGTAATAATATTCATTATATATGATAATTATTAACCAATTTTTAACTTATATAATATTAAATTTCTTAATTAAAATTAAAATAATATAAAGATTACGTCATTACGATAATAAGTTACCATATAAGAATATTTAATAAATAAAGCTTAATATAATAAAATATAAAGTTATAAAATAAATATAAATATTAAAGATATATTAATAACATAAATATATAAATCACTTACCTTTAAGATTTATATATAAAAAATTATAGAAATAATATATATTTATAAGTAAAACATTATTTACTGGAGGTATAAACTAATTATTTAATTTATGGATTAATAAAAAATAAAGTTAATCCATTTTTAACCAATTTTATACGTTCTTACTTAAAAGATAATAAACGTTATATATTAAATCATAATTGATATTTCCATTATTAAAGGTTTTAAATTTAACCAATAATTTATAATTAATTTCAAATTAAAAATACCGGATAATAATTAAAGATATAATTAAATATTAAAATAAAATACTTATTATATAAATTAGGAATAATAATTATATTATTAATATTATATATTACTTAAGTTTTATAATTGTTTAATATTATAAATAACGTTATTTTTTAAAATTAAAATGGAATGTTAAAATAAATAATTATATAATTAGATAAAATAATTAATTAACTAGAATATTTATAATTTAACTTAATGTTTAATTTTATTTTAATTATGATTTTAATCATTTATTTCTTATATAATATCATTAATTCTTAATATATGATTTATTATTATTAAAATTTATATATTATATTTAAAAACTAATATTAAATCTTATTATTATTAAGATAAAGTTTAGAAATTTTCCTCATTATACTTAACTTCTTAATAATTTTTAAAAGAAATAGTTTTAATTATTTATTAAAATTTATTACTTTAATTATACCTTACCGGCTTTATTAATTATTTTTTAAGCTTTTAATAATGATGTATTTTTATATAATATAATTTATATCATTTATTATATAATCTTTAATAATATATAAATAAATAATAAAAGTTATAATATAAATTAAATTAAACCATTTTTATTTACTTTACTTAAATTAAAAGATAAATATTTTATACTTTAAGATTATATAATCCTAGTTAAGGTTTATTATTTCCATTATTTAAGTTATAAGAAAAGTTAAACCAAATTTCCACATTTTTTTTATTAAATCATGAACATTTATTTATAAAGAAGTTATATTTTATCATATTTTATTTTAATTATTAGAAATTTCTTAACACTTTATTAATATCTTAAAGGCATTTATATTTTAATAACTTTATAACCAATATTTTTATATTTATTAATATATTTATATTAATTATTAATAATATATCCATTAATAATATAATACGTCCTTAAATTCCCTCGGTATATAATTTTAAACATACCTTATATCTTTTTATAAGTTAAATTAATATTTTTAAATCTAATTATATCCTCCCTTAAATAATAAAAACTTTTATAAAAAATAATAATATATATCGATTTCTTGCTTTTAATAAAAATATATTTATATATTTCAACCTTAAAAATATTATTTATTTTCGTAAAAACATTTATACTCTTTAAGATTTAAATATTATTATTTTCATTTTTAAGCTTAATTTAAATAATAAAAACCGCTTCTATTTAATTTATTACGTCTTAACCCTTTTAAAGAAATTTATTAATTCTGATATAAAAATTCATTTATTATATCATAATATTCCCATCTTATTAATTGAATATCTTTTTAAATTTCTCTTTACTTAATTCTCTTAATCTTTATTTATTAATATTATTATTATATTATTTATAAATAATAATAATAAGTTTAAATATTTTATCTTCTTTCATGATTTAAAAAAGGATAAAATAATTAAATTAATACTTTTAATTTAATTTTTTCTTTAACTATTTAATAAAGTAATTAACGTTTAAATAAAAGATATTATTGGTGAGAAATATAGCCGCCTAAATTTAAAAAATATTATTAAAAAAGTTAAAGTTTTAAATATAGATATAAATAACATTATTTATAATATTAATAATGATAATAATAATATTCTTAATATTAATAAACTTAATATTAATGATATTAATATTAATAAACTTAATATTGATAAGGATAATATTAATAATTTTATTTATTTAATTTATATAAGATAAATGGAATGCTTTAATAATAACGTTAAATTTAAAAATTATATTCTTAATTTATATTCCTTATATAACCTTTTTAATAATTTTTTAAATAATTTAGAACCCTTTCGTAAAAAGTCTTAATTTTTATTAATAAGTAAAGATAATATTAAGGAATATTATTATTTACATTCCCAGTTTAAATCTAATAAAAATAAGTTAATTTCTATTAGGAATCATTTATCTTTTAAATAAAATAATTAATTTAAATATAAATTTAAGTTTAAAGTTTATTATATCCTTATTTCGGATTAAAATAAGGATAATATTTCTTCCCTTAATTAAATATTAAGATAGAAATTTAAATAAATTTATATTATTAATTTTATAATAAATATTAAAAAATATATAAGAAATTTAAATTATATATTATAAATATTCTTTTATTAAATAAGAAACAAGTTATAAATCATCCTTTATCCTTTATATTTAATTTTATTAAATTTTTATCTTTATTAAACGTCCTTAAATTAATTTATTTTATTTAAATGATAAAGATATATTTAAATTTTATAAAAATTATTATATTTTTTTTTGATTTTATTCATAATATAATTATAATTCGTAATTTTATTTAATAATAATAAAGTATTAATTGATAAAACTTATATATGTGATGTATTTTCTTAAAAATAAAGAATAACATTTCCTTTTTTAAACTTTTTAAAAATGGTATTATTAATAAAATTATAATTTAATATTTTAATTTTAAAAGAAGTAATATATTTAAATAAAAATGAATTATAATAATCTTTTAATTTTATAAGAAAGAATATTTATTTAATTTAAAATAAGTTATAATATTTTTTTAATTTTAGAATTTAATATTTATTTATTTAAGGATAGATTAATATATTTTTATATATTTAGAAAAAATAATATATTTATTAATATAAATTAAAAATTAAGATTAATATTTTTTATAATAATATGAATTAACGTTTCTTATAAATATACTTATAATTCCTTTAATTAGATTAATTTAATTTATATTTTTAATTATTTAAAGTTATTAAAACCTTTAGAAAAATAAGTGGTAAAGTTTAAAATAATAAATTTATATTTGTTAAGTTTTATGCTAATTATTCTTTTATTTATTATAAACTTTTTAATAATCCCGTTTATTTAAAATATTTTTATTAAATAGATTTAATTAATTATTTTTATCTTGTTATTATTTATTTGAAAATATTTAATATATATATATAAAACTTTAAATAATCCTTTTCTTTTTAAAGAAGGAAATTTTTAATTAAATAAATAATGAATTTATAATTATTATTAATATCGATTTATTCCTGTTAATATATGAAAAATTACGTTTTTAAACCATTTAAAGTAATGTTAAATAAGGTAATAGTTAAAAAAAATTAACCCGATTTAATTAATAAATTATTAAACCTTTTAATAATATTAAAATTAATAATATATTTTATTATATATTAGTTTATAATTATTTATAAAATATTAATATGGGTAATGTTAAAACTTTTAAATTTTATTATAAGGAAAAGGTAGTAAAGTATATTATTAATTTAAACCGTTACATTTTTATTATTAAGATAATTTATTAAGAATATATATAAATATTTAAAAAATATATTTAATATTAAGATAAGAAGTTTTAACTTTATGAAAAGATGAATGGAAGGAATAGTTTAATAATTAATAAAAATTTTATTAATAATCTTAAAGATTAGATTTTAAATAAATTTTGAATTTAATAAAGTTTAATTAAAGGTAGTTTTTATATTATCCTTTAAATATCTAATTTTTATTTTATCTTATTTATTTTTATTTTTATTATCTTTATAATTTTTATTATTATCTTTATTATCCTTATATTTTATTATTATATTTACTTCTTTAATTAATATTATTAAATTAACCTTTTATTATTTATTAATTTTAATAATATAATTTAATTATTTAAAGCTTTATATAAATGATTTTATATATTTAAGTTTTTCTTTTATTAATTTAAGGAAGTTAAATAAGGATATGATAATTTAGAAAATAATTTTAACGTTTTTAAATATGTTGCGAAAATTTTTATATAAGTAAATATAATTACGTTTAAGTTTTATAATTTGAAAAAAAGGTTGTGAAATTAAGTTATAATATTTTTTCGTATTAAATTTATTAAATTTATTATTATTTATATTAGAATTATCGAATAAAGATATAAAATAAAGCGTAAGGTTTTTAAAATTAAGAAAAAGTTTTTTTAGATCGATTTAATAGTGGTTATATAAGACTTTTCGGGTTTAAATCGGTTAATTAATAAATATTTATTTTATAATTTAAATTAAAAGATTTTAATTATATAAATATGGAGGAAAGTAAGGATATTAATTCTTAAAACTTATTTCTTAATGAATATGATTTATTAAATAAAAAAAAAGTTAATTATTAATAATTTAATTTAAATTTCTTCGTAAAAAATAAATTAAGCTTTTATATTAAATTATAATATTTTTTAAAAGGTAAAAGATTTTTTATAATTAATAAATTAAAAATATAAAACTTTAATTTAAGCTTATTTTTAATAAATTAAATTATCATAAATAAAATCGAAATGATAAGAAAAGGTGGTTACTTAATTTATATAATATATTATTATTTTAACTTAAAGTTTTATTAAATATTATAATAAATATAAAGATAAGTTAAAATGAGATTAAATGAGATGATTTAATTTTATAATTATTATTATAATTATAATAATTATAATAAAAGAAAAATGGGGAATTAAAGTTATGAAAAGGTAAATATTATTAATATTTTAACTTTATTTTAAAATATTAATAAGTTATTATATTTCTTAAATTAATATATATATGTTTATTAAAATTATATTTATAAAAGAATTATATATATTTCATATATAAAATATATATATTAATAAATATTTTAAGTTAATTATATATAAGATAAATTATTTATATAATTATATAAATAATTATCTTTCTTTATTAACTTTTTACTTTATCCTTTTTAGCTTTTATTATTCTTTATAATATTATTTATTTTATCTTTTTCTTTATTTCTTTTCTTTTTAAATATTATTCCTTTTTCCCCTTTTTATTAATAATTTTAATTTTAATTATTATTAATTTAATATATATAATATTTTAATATATTATGATAATATTAATTTTAAATAACCTTTTAAAAGATAAAAATGTTATATCCTTTATTAGCCTTTTTTTAATATATCGTTTTAATAAACTTGATATTTTTCATTTAAATATTTTTAAAAAATATGTTAATATTTTATTAACTTTTCTCGTTATGAATAATAAGGGTATTTTATATCTTATAATTTATTATTTTTATTATATTATTGCCGGGAATTATTAGGAAAATTACGAAAATATATTATTTAATGGTAATTTATTTAAATATATATATTTATTTACGAATTATGAATTTATTAATTATATTAATTATTACCTTTTTTAATTTATAAATGGTATTATTAATATTAACGTAATATTTAAATTATATTTTTATATATTAAAAAATATTCTTAATAAACTTTAGATTTATAAATTATTTTATTTTATCGTTTTATTATTTTCTTAATAATATTAGTATTAATAAGTAACTTTAAGTTAAAATATCTTATTATTTTATATTTCCAATATTAGGTTTTTTCATTAATAATTAAAGGAATATTAAAATTATGATAAGATTTTTCCATACTTAATTATAATTTATTTAACATAAATAATATAAACATTTATAAACTTATTAATTATTTAAATAATTTAAAATCTACTTATATAATTTTAATAATATATAATAAGTGGTTTAATTAACATAATATAATTATATAGATAATAACATTAATGGATAAATTTTTAAATTTTTTAAATAATATATTCCCATTACGTAAAGATATTCATATTTTAATTAATATTTCCATACTTATTTTAATGCCGAAACTTATTTATAATAATTTTAATATATATTTATTTATATATATGACATTTCAATTAATAAATAATATAATTTAAGGTATATAAAAATTAATATATAAGTTTTATAATCGTCGTTTTTATTTAATTTATTAGGTTTATTATGAATATTTATTTATTCGTTTTGTTTAAATTATCTTTTATATTATACATATATCATTTCTATAAAGTTTTTAATTAAAGAAAAATAGTTATTAAGATTTTTATTTATTCCTTATTATTAATAATGGTATAATTAAAGAAAGAAAATATATAAGGAGTTTTAATTTTCCTTAATTATAAACTGGATATATTAATAAATCTAAGATATTAAAGCCTTTAACAAATATTAAATAGCCATGATTAAATAATAATCAAAATAATAACGATGATATAAATCATAATTATTGCTAATTTTAATTATAAATAAAGATATTAAAGAAATATTCCGGTTTAATTTCCAATAATTCCGATGGAAAATTAAATAGTAAGCATAAATTATATATTAAGTTTATAAATTAATAATTTTTTTTAATTATTAATTACTTTATTAAAAATTTAAATAATAATAAACCTAAATCTTAAATAAATTATTTAATGAAATTATAACCTTTAATTATTAATTATTTTATTAAAGGATTAAATAATGAACTTAAATTATAAATGGAATATTTAAGAAGGTATAAAATATTAAAAAGAATTTCTAATTTAATATTTAAGGATGATAATAATGATAATGATAAAGTAAATAAAAAATAATAAAACGGCTTACTTAAAGATCCTTAATACCTTAATTATTTAAACATTATTTATAAGATTAAGTAGATAAAAAATATACCGCTTTTATATTTTCTTATTTTAAATAATAAGGGAAATTCTTAAGATTTAGTTATATTTTTTAATAATAACGGAAATAATAAAATAAGTATAAATAATAAGATAAGTAAGAATAATATAAGTATAAAAGATAATAAAAATATGGTTAATATAAGCTTTAAAATATTATTTATGATTATATTTTAAAGGTTTAAAAATAATTTAAATATCATATATTTTACTTTTATTATATAAAATAGTTAATTATATGAAACTTCTTTTATAACTTATATATGAAGTTTATAAACATTTTATTAATTAAAAGGTTTTATGATTCTTTAATAATATTATTTTTACTTTATTTTTATTAATATAAACATTATTAATTCGGCGGTTAAAAGATTTAATATTTATAATTAATGATTTAATATAATTTAAATATATAATTAATTATTTTCTTTATTTCGTAAAAAGAATAACGAATTAATTAAATAACGATATTAAAAAGTTCGAACTAAATATAAATATATAATAAATAATTTAGGTTTATATAAAGTTATTATATTATTAAATAATATTATTATATACTTACTTATATTCAATTAAATATGATTTAAAAATATAAATATTTAATTTAAAATATAATTTTAGTAAAGATTTTTATACTTTTCTTATATATTAATGTTTAATTTAAATAAAGTTATTTATAACTTTATTATTACCTTTTTATAACCTTTTTTAACTTAATTATTATTATTATTACTAACGTTATAAATAAAAGTTTTAACTTATTAATAATTTTCTTTCCTTATATAATCATTAGCGGTTTCTTTAGATATTTTTATATTTTAAAAGGCTTATCGTGGGAAGGTAACCGCTTTTTAATATTATTGCCGGCAAAAAAAAGGATATTATTCATGGTAATAATAAAAGTAATAATAAAGTTAATAATAAGAAGCTTATTTAAATATTGATAAGAATAAAAAATATAAAAGTTTTCTATTAATATAATATTTTAAATTAAATATTTATAATATTATCTTATATTAAACTTAAACTTATAAATATATAATAATATTATTTAATTAAAAAGTTTAATATTTAAGAAAAAGGTAGTTAAAAAATAACGTATAAGTTTTTTTGTGATAATAAAGTTTAATATGATAAATTTGAATATTTTAATAATTAATTATTAAGGATAATTTATATTAACTTTATCATTTTAATAAAAAGATTTAAAAATGGAGAGTTTTATTATAATATTATCTTTTACGTTAAATGCGTTAAATTAAATAAAGTAATTAAATATGATTAAAATAATTTTAAAAGAAATTTATTATATAATATAAACGACTTTTCGGAGTTTTTACCGATTTAATAAAATTAATTAACCTTAACAAAACGATTAACTTATTTATATAATTAAATAAAATAAAAATTATAAATTTAAGGGCCGATTTTATTAAAGTATATAAAATTTTAAGAAATTAGGATAATATATTCGTTATAATTTTTCTTTAAATGTTTTAGTTTTTAATAAATTAAAGGTTGATTTTAAATTGATAATTATATTTATAAAGTCTTTAAATATATTATATTATTTAACTTTTCTTATTATAAGTTCCTAAAAGTTTATTAATATTTTTAATCGGTTCATAACGTAAACCATTTAATTTAAAAATTGGAAATATTCCTCGATTTTATAATAATCTTTTTTATAAATTTAATCATGAAAATTACCTTATTTATCTTTTAAAAATAATATTAAACCTAATTTTAAATCGGAAGGAATATAATATTGTAACGTGAATTCTTTTTTAAAGTAAGGTTAGATATATTTAAATTTAATTATATTAATTAAATTGATTAAAATAATATTAACGTATTAATTCCTTTAAAAATTATAGAAAAAGATATATTTAAATATATATATTTAATATTAATAAATATTAATATTGATGATATAATTAAAAGTATATTTAAACTTTGTTAAATATAATTCTTTAATTAGATTTATTATTTTAAATAATATTTTATAATTAAGAACATTAAATATTGTATACATATATTATTTAATGCTTTAATATTTACTTAACTTATATTTATAAAGTTGGTATATAAGGTTAACGCTAATTAATTATATAAGAAATTCTTTAAACTATGATTTAAAATTCATAATAATAATTATTTATCTTTAAGGTAAAAAAGGTATTTAAAAAAGAAGTTAAATAATAAAATTAATTATAAATATATATAAAAAATATTTAAAACATTATTAATTAATTGAGTTAATTATTATTTTATATTTTTATATTTAATTACCTTATATTTAATTATTTTATATTTAATTATCTTATATTTAATTATTTTATATTTTATATTTTATTATCTTTATTATTTAATTATTTAATAACTTAAAGGGATAAGTTTAAATATTTCATTCATATTTAATATTAACTTAAATTAAATATCTTAAAGCTTTATTAATATTATATTTCTTTTTAAGATTTTATTATAATTTAAAGTAAAGATATTTAATTTTACATTTTTTAAGAAAATATATTTAAACATAATCATTTATATCTTTTATAATATTTATATAATGGTTTTTATTATTCTTTATATTTAACTTAAATAATAGAAACTTAATAATATAAAAATATATCTTTATTAAAGAAAATATATTTATAAAATTAATATAATATTAACCGGAAATGATTTTAAAGGTAATGATATACATAAATTTAAAATGTTAATAATTATTAAAAAACTTATAATAAGTTTTCCTAAAATCGGAAATTATTCTTTTAAATTTTCTTTTAGTTAAATCTTAAGTAATAAATAAGTTCTTTTTTAAAATATCTTAATATATGAAGTTTTTCTTATAAATATAAACTAGCTTATATAAAACGTTAAAAAAGAATATATTATGATTTTCGAAGTTTTAATTTTATAACTTTTTAAATTAAGTTTAGAAATTGCATAAATATATCGGTATAAATAAGAAATATTTATCATATTTATCATTAATTATAAAAAAATATACTAACGGTTTGAATTAATGGTTATATTATGTTTCCTTAACTTTTAAAATAAATTCATATTTTAATAATATAAAATAAATAACCTTTTCACGAATTAACGTTATGGCTTATTTATTCCGATTTATTATCATTTTAATAATAAGAACTTTATTAATAATCACGTTTATAATTAGTTTCACATGGTTAAACATGTTTAATTTAAATTTTTAAGAATGAATGAAATAATCCTTTATATGTTATTAATTAAAGTAAAAGTTAATATTTAATCTAAAATCTAATAATTAATAATTAATAAGTTTATTCTTTTAAAGTAAGTTATTACGATATTTAATATATTTAAAATTATTCTTAATGTTTAATTATAATATTAACTTTAATGGTGGGAATTTGAAACATATTTAAGTATATTTCTTATAAAGAAACCTTTTTTTATTAATCTTTAATTTATAATTAGTAAGCTTAAATAAAATTATAATAAAAAATTTAACCGAGAACATTATTTACCTTAATATTTTATAAAAATATAATAAACTTAATTAATATAAAATCTTAAAATCGGTTAGACCGATTAAGATATTAATATTTATATAACTAATATTAAATAATCTTTACTTAATTTTCTATTTTTTATTAAATTTCTTAAACTTTTAATGGAAGTTAAGGAAATAAATAAGGTATGGTAATTAATACGTTAAATTTTTCAAATTTATAATTCTTAATGCATTATTAAATTCCATAAATTAATAATGATGAGTTATATTTATTAGGTTTTTCTGGTTTATATATTTAAGTATTTATTTTAATATATATTCTATCGTTGCATTAATTCTATAAATTTTAAAGAATCTTAATTAAGTGGAATTAATATTAATTATATTTATATCGTATAAGGTAATTTATTAGTAGGTTATTTTAAGCTATAATTAATTATTAATTATAGAAATATATAATTTAAGTTTTATAAATATATATATTATTTAAATAATTTCGAAAAAGATTATATGGAATAAAAATAAAAAAGGATATTTTCATTAGAAAAAATAGTAAATATATTAAGATAAAATTTATTTATAACTAAATTCATAACTTATATAATCATGTAAATAAATTATATATATAATTATAATGGTTGGAAATATTATTATTAAATGGTAATATATAAATATATTTTTAAGTGATAATATATAAATATATTATTAATTAATAACGTGTAAATATATATTTATATATATATAAAAATATAAATATATAATACTTATTTATATATATATATTTAATATTAAATAATAATTATATAATATGTTAAAATTTATTAAAAATATATATAATAAAACCATTTATATTTAATATGAAAGGTATATATATATATATATCTTTGTAAAGATTAATTAATATGAAAGATATAATATTTTTATAATTACTTTATTTCAACCTTAAAGTAAACTTTTATCGATTATTATTTATATATTTACTTTTTATTATTATTAAAACATTTTTATTATAATATTTATTAATTCCCAATCCACGTTTATATAAAATTAGGATAATATAATTATCTAAGCAAGTAAATTAATGAAAAGTTAAGTTTAAAAAAAAGAAGAAAAAAACGCAAATTTATAAGGTTATAATTAACCTTATTTTTTACCCTTTTTATCACCATTTAAACCTTTTACCAATTTAAATAAAAACAATGGAATTAAATTTATAAAATTATTTTAAATTAATAATAATTATAAACCTTAATAAAACTTTAAACATAAATCGGTTTATTAATTAAATATATAATATTTATTAAAATATTAATATAATATTTAACATTTATTAAATTAATATAGTTTCTAATTATATTAAGATAATACCTTACCTTCGATATTATTACCGTCATTATTTAAATATTTTTATCATCTCTTCCTAAATCTTAATATTTTATTAAATATATATAAAAGTATAAGCGTAAATATATTATCTTTTTATTATTAACATTATTTTTAAATATATGCCTCCCTTAAATAATTAATATCTACTTAAATAAATTATATCATTATAAATTAAGTTATAAAAGATATACGTTAATCGGTAAAATAAGGAAAAGAAAACTTAGAATTTTAAAAGTTTAATTAAAATAAAAAGCTTTTTCGTTTAATATTAACCATAAATAAGTAATATAACGATATTTAATTTTTTATTATATAATAAGGCTTGGAATAATGATAAGTATAAATTAATAAAAGTTACCAAAGGGATAAAATATAAATTATAAAAGAATAAGAAGTTTAGGTAATTTATTCATTTAATTAGATTAAAATTATCTCTTTTAAAATTTAAAGTTTTTATTTATAATGATTATGATAATCATTTATTATTTTCTTATTTTATCTTTGATATTTTCCTTTATTTATTAAAGGTATTAATTTTATTCTTAAATAACTTAGTAGTTTAAATTAATAATTTAAACATTATTTATCGATATAAGAAATATTTTCTCGTTCCTTTATATACCTTTTAATATATGATTTTCCTTTAATATAAAATAATATACCTCCTTTATAATAACGGTTATTACTTATGAAAATCATGTTTATAATTTATTAAAAAGTTGGTTATTAATTCCAACTTTGAAAATACATTTATAAATTAAGAACTTTTACTTAAAAGGATAAAGTTTAATAATAATTAATAAAAAGAAATAAGTATAAAAGGTTTAATAATCTTTATAATAATTATTATATCGATAACCATTATAATATCATTATATTTAACGTTTTTATAATGATAATTATTATATTAATAATCATTATAATATCATTATATTCGACGTTAAATATAATAATGGTTATTATATCGATAATTATTATGGTATTATTATATTTAACGTTAAATATAATGGTTATTATTATATTAATAATTATTATAATATCATTATATTTAACATTTCCATGATGATAATTATTATATCGATAATTATTATGGCATTATTATATTTAACATTTTTATAATAATGGTTATTATATTAATAACCATTATAATATTATTATATTTAACGTTTTTATAATGATAATTATTATATTAATAATCATTATAACATCATTATATTTAATGTTTTTATAATAATGATTATTATATTAATAATTATTATAACATTATTAAATTCGATATTTCCATAATAATAATTATTATATTAATAATTACCATGGCATCATTATATTTAACATTAAATATAATGATGGTTATTATATTAATAATTATTATAATATCATTATATTTAATGTTTTCATAATGATAATTATTATATTAATAACCACCATGACATTATTATATTTAATATTAAATATAATGGTTATTATTATATTAATAACCATTATGATATCATTATATTTAATTTTATATTTAAAATCGCTTATAAGAACGTTTTTAATTAATATTATAAATGGAATTATATTTTTATGCCATTTTTTATATAAATTAATATCTCATATTAAATAATTTAGTTTATATTTACGAGAACGTTTTTATTAATTTATATTATAATAAAGTAAATATAAAAAAGCAGGTTTCTTATATAATAAACCATGATAATATTAAAAATTTCGCCTTTAAATACATTATTTATCATTTTTTTATCATGTTTTATATATTCTTTATTATTAATAATATTAAAGTTATATATTTAAAATAAAGAGGTATTTATATCATTTTAAAAAAAAAGTAAACATTTTTATTATATTAAGTTAAATTAAATATTTTTATAGGTAAATTAATATAATGAAGGTATAAATTTTTATAAAAGTAAAATTATTAATATAATATATTTTTTAATTTCGTTATTATATAGAAAGTTTATATTTAAAAAAAGGAAATTTATAAATATAATAATATTATCGTTTATATTATTTATGTAATAATAAAATATAATTATCAATATATTATTTATCATTAAAATAATATATATATTTTACGCCTTTTTTTTTATCATTTTTCACATTATAAATTCACATATATACTTAAATATCATATATATATTTATCGGGACGATAGTCACGTGGTGGGTTACGTAAGCCCTAACGCACGGGCCATGGAACATTTGTTACTCAAATGTTCCCTTACCGATTATATCTTAAATCTTCCTTTACATAATGATTAATCTAATCAATGACACACGCATTTAAATGCTTAACCTTATCATACAAATAGACCTTATTATCCAACAATATTATTAAATATTTAATATATTTTATTTATTATATATTATATTATATAATAAATAATTAAAATCTTTTAAAATCATTATAAGATTATTATATAAAATTTAGTTTAATTAATGAAACTAATTTTTTACTTAAATAATAATCGAAATTTATATTTATAAATAATAATATTACTTTCAATTATATTAATATTTAAACTTAAAATATGGTTAATATAAGTTTACCATTTTATCATAATTTAAGATAATTTAAAATATAATTTAAAAAGGTTTAATTAATTTCATTTTAGTTTTATATAAATAAATGTATATTTTTAACCTTTAACTTACATTATTATCGATTCGCGTAACATTAATGTTTAATCGGCCTTAATCTTTTATTATAAAATTATATACATTATTAATTAATATTACATTATTAAAAATATATGGTAAAACTAAGCATAATTAATAAATATTAAATTATGAAACAATTTATGTTAATTTGAAATTATCTTAAACTTTATATAATAAAGTAACCGCGATAAACCTTTAAATCCTTTAATCTTTTTATTAATTCTTATTTTATTATTCTTAATAAATGAATATTTACTTACGTAAGTTATATTTCTTTAAATTAAATTATATAATATTATTTTATCGATATTAATTAATTACCTTTTAAAACTTATTTATTTACCTAAATATTTATAAAGTAAAAAATAAGTAAATATTTACTTAAAATATATTTAATAAATAAATAAAAATTCTATAATACCTTAATTTCTATAATGTTAATTATTTCTTTATTAATATTAATTCTTTTATTAATATTATATATTTTAATTATGATTTTTTAAAGATTATTACTTATTACGTTTTCATAATATATCTGAAGTTTTTATAATATCTATCCTTAAGATATATTTAATAAGGTTGAATTAACGTTAAATTAATTTTATATAAAAGATTTATCTTTAAAATTGAAATATTAATTTTAAATAATAATATAAACTTATAAGCTTTATAAAAATTAGTTTTAAAGCTTTTAATATTGCTTATAAAAAGTTAAGTTTTAATTAAGGTTAAGTAAAATCTTTTAATTAAAATCTTAATAAAAAAAGATTATTCCTGTTTTTATTTATGTCATTTATTTATAATTCTTTTATTAATAATGATAATAAATAGCCGGAAGTAATAAATGATAATAATTTTATAAGTTATATTATTTAGGTTTTAATAAAAATAAAAAAGATATTTATGAATAAGATTATTACTTTAATGGTTAGAAACTTAAATATATAATTAACCATCATTTTAAATATATTTAATAATTATTTAATTAATAATAATTATAACTTAAAATTAAATAAACTTTTTTTTTCAATAATTATATATGTAATCGAAACCGTTATAATTAAAAGCTTAAATTAATCCAATATTATTTACTAATTATTAATTATGAAGATAAATCTTATATTTTTCCCGATTTATTTATTTTAATATATCCTTTTATTTATAAATATTATTTTTAATGGATTTAATTACTTATATAATAATAATTAGTATTATATTATTATAAAACCATATTTATATTAATTGTAAAGCGAATTAAAACTTATTTTAACATTATATCGTTTTATTTAATTATTTTAATGATGCATATATTAAGTATTATTATAATGGTTATGATAGTAAATATTTATATAAGTTTAATACGTATTTATTTACTTTAATTATGATAAAGTTTTTATTTTAACCATAATAAACGTAAGTAAATATATTAAGGTAACCGGTATATTTATTATAATTTTTGTTTCATCTTTAATATTTGATAAAATAAAATTATTTTAACCGATTTTAAGTATTACTTCTTAAATAATTAAAAACTTTAAGGCTTAATTATTTATTATGATAAATTAAATTAAAGAACTCGAACGTTAAAAGTTAATTATAAAAACTTAAAATTATAACCAAAGAATTAATTTACCATTAAGAAAGATTAAATAATCACATATTTTATTTCGGATAAATTAAAAAAAAGTTCTTAAAGTTAAGGTTAAAATTAACGTATTGTAATATTATAAATATTTATGATAAAATGTATTAATTTTAACTTAATGCCTTTATTAAGAAATGATTTTATTAAGGTTTAAGGATTTATTAAAGGCTTGATTTAAAGGGGTTTAAACGTTAAAAATTTAAGTTTATTAAAAGGATAAGATTTATAATTATTTTATATTTAAAATAAAGGATAATTAATCTTTTATATTAAATTAAAATAGATAATTTAACGGGTTTATTTATAAATATTATTAATTAATTATTTTAAGTTTTTTATTAAGTTTTTATTAAAAGAATGAGAATAATATTAACGTATATATTTATAACTTTTTCTTAATAATACCTTTTTTAACCTTTTAATTAAATATATAAATATATAAATATATAATTTAATATAAATATATATTGGTTATAAATATCTTTATAATAAAATGTGTTATATTGTTTAAATATATAATTAAAATGATTTAACAGTTTAACGAATCTTTAAATATCGATTATTATTAAACTTTAAATTTACGTATAATAATTAAAATGGAAGTAAAAGTTAACGACTATAATTTAACCGCCGGAAAATAATCTTAAACCACTTGAAGATTTTATAAGAAGTTATAATGATAAATAATTGATTTTTTTTTTTTCATAATTAATGGGATTCTTATAATTAACGGTGGTTAATAATTAAAGATTCGTTAAATTATTAAATCATTTTAATTATATATTTAAACGATGTAATATATTCTATTATAAAGATATTCATAATTAATATACATTTATATTAAATTATATATTTATGTAATTATATATTTAATTAAAAGGTTAAAAAGGGTATTATTAAGAAAAAGTTATAAATATATACGTTAATATTATTTTCATTCCTTTAATAAAAACTTAATAAAAAGTTTAAAATAATTAATTAATAATATTTATAAATAAGCTCGTTAAATTATTTACTTTAATTTAATATAAAAGATTAACTATCTTTTATTTTAAATATAAAGTAATTATAAATTTCATTTTCTTAATAAACTTAAATTTTTAACGTTTAAACCTTTTTAAATCAAACCTTTAATAAGTTTTTAAGTTTTAATAAAATTATTTTTTAATAAAAGCGTTAAGTTAAAATTAACACGTTTTATCATAAACATTTATAATATTATGATATATTAATTTTAACTTTAATTTTAAGAACCCCTTTTTAACTTATTTAAAATAAAATATGCGATTATTTAATTTTTCTTAATGATAAATTAATTCTTCGGTCATAGTTTTAAATTTTTATAACTAACTTTTAACGTTTAAACTCTTTAATTTAATCCATTATAATAAGTAATTAAGCTTTAAAATTCTTAATTATTTAAGAAATAATACTTAAAGTTAATTAAGATAATTTTATTTTATTAAGTATTAAAAATGAAATAAAAATTATAATAAATATGCCGGTTATTTTGATATATTTACTTATATTTATTATAGTTAAAATAAGAATTTTATTATAATTAAAGTAAATAAATATATATTAAGTTTATATAAACATTTATTATTATAACCATTATAATAACACTTAATATATACATTATTAAAATAGTTAAATAAAACGATATAATATTGAAATAAGCTTTAATTTACCTTATAATTAATATAAATATGGTTTTATAATAATATAATATTAATTATTATTACATAAGTAATTAAATCCATTAGAAATAATATTTATAAATAAAAGGATATATTAAGATAAATAAATCGGGAGGAATATAAGATTTATCTTTATGATTAATGATTAATGAATGGTATTAAATTAATTTAAGCTTTTAATTATAACGATTTTAATTATATATATAATTATTAAAAAAGAAAGTTTATTTAGTTTTAAGCTATAATTATTATTAATTAAATAATTATTAAATATATTTAAAATAATAATTAATTATATATTTAAGTTTTTAATTATTAAAATAATAACCTTACTTATAAGTATTTTCTTTACTCTTATTAAAACTTAAATAATATAATTTATAAGGTTATTATTATCGATTATTTCTAATTATTTATTATTATCATTAATAAAAAAATTATAAATAAATAGCATAAATAAAAATAAGAATAATCCCTTTTTATTAAAATTTTAATTAAGAGATTTTACTTAATTTTAATTAAAACTTAACTTCTCATAAATAATATTAAGAACTTTAAAACTAGTTTTTATAAAGTTTATAAGTTTATATTATTATTTAAAATTAATATTTTAATTTTAAAGACAAATCTTTTATATAAAGTTAATTTAACGTTAATTTAACTTTATTAAATATATCTTAAAGATAGGTATTATAAAGACTTTAAATATATTATAAAAATATAATAAGTAATAATCTTTAAAAGATTATAATTAAAATATATAACATTAATAAAAGAATTAATATTAATAAAAAAATAATTAACGTTATAAAAATTAAAATATTATGGAACTTTTACTTATTTATTAAATGTATTTTAAATAAATATTTACTTATTTTTTACTTTATAAATATTTAAGTAAATAAATAAGTTTCGAAAAATAATTAATTAATATCGATAAAATAATATTATATAACTTAATTCGAAGAGATATAATTTATATAAATAAGTATTCATTTATCGAGAATAATGAAATAAGAATTAATAAGAAAATTAAAAGATTTAAAAGTTTATTATAATTATTTTATTATATAAAGTTTAAAATAACTTTAAATTAATATAAATTATTTTATAATTTAATATTTATTAATTATATTTAGTTTTATCATATGTTTTTAATAATGTAATATTAAATATAACTTAATATCCATGGCAAAAATGAAAGGTAAAAACCAAATAGCCATTTTAATAAGTTAATAATTATATTAACGCTATACCCTTCACGTAATACCTTACATTTATATTTAACATGGCTTATATCGTTATATAACTTTTTAATATAACATATTAAATAAATAATATAAATGATTTATAACCATTTTAATCTTTATTAAAAAGCTTATTAAGAAATTTTATTATCCTAAATAATAATATAAAAATATTATTACCATGGTAATATCATTAATTAAACTTTAAGGAAATATCACATAATATAATTATATCAAAAATACCTATAAATAATGTAACATTATTAATATATTAAATAAAAGATAACACTTCTTTTAAATTAAATATTAACTTTAAGGATTCTTTTAATAACATAAAGAATTTTAAGTTAATAATGAAATTAATATTTATTATATACCTTAAATATAACTTAAACCTTAAAAAATCTATAAATAAATTATAAAAAATCGTAAAGTTTAATAACTTTTACGCTATTTAAAAGTAATATAAAAATAAAACTTTATATTTTCACGTCTTTAAGGAGTAAAAAAAGAAAAAAAATATTAAGAACTTCTAAACATTCAATATAATAAAGTATTATTTTAACATCGGAAAAACCAAAAATAAATTAATCGCGTGGAAATATATTAATAAGATAAAAAACTACTTTATATATATCAACGAAAATATAAATAAATTAAAGTCTTTATAATAAATAAGAAAAAAAATGTAATAAGAAAATGTTATAAAAATAAATAATAAAATTAATTTCTTTATTAAATTTACCTAAAAGTTACTTAAAGATTTAATTTTATACTTTAATAATATAATAATTTATATAAATAATAAATATCGCTTACTAATTTTAAAATATTATACCCCGAACTTTTAAAGGTTATAAAAACTCTTGTTTATAATTATGAAATAGAAATATATTAATATCGATAGAAAATAATGTAAAAATATTTTAATCATATATAAGATTTATATTAATCCATTCGTAACATAACCTAAATCATTATATTTTTACGAAAATATATATTTATTTAAAATAATATAAATATAATCTATTAAACCTTATTATTACATAAACGAATATTAAAATATATCCTTATTAAATAATAATAAATAATATATAATAATAAATAATATATTACTTAATAATAAAGATATGTTTAAATATTATAAGTAAATATTCGGTTATTAAAATAACTTTTCCATTATAAATAAATATTTAAAAAAAGTATATTTCCCGAAATAAAACTTACCATATATATATCTTTTTAATGAAAACTTAAAATATTATATAAAAGTAAATATAAAATAGCTAAAAAGGAATTATATATTTATATATATAACCGAATTATTATTCGAGAAATATTTATTAAATATAAATAAATCGGAATTATTAACATTAATAAAAGAAAATTCTTTTAATGAATAAATAATTTAACTTTAATCTTAATTAAAATCATCGAAATGTTTTTAACATATTACCATAAACCGCCCTTAAAGCATTCGTTAAGCCGCGAGGCTTAAAGGTTAACCTTAACTTTAACTTTAACCTTAACCTTAACTTTAACCTTAACCTTAACCTTAATTTTAACCCATTACACATAATTTATATTACATTATATTAAATATTACATAATAAAATATATATATTAAATTTAAACTAAAAAAACATGACGCATAAACCGTTATAATAATAAATTATTTATTAAATAATTATCATTCTTAAAAACAACCTTTTTAATGAATAACTTCCTTTCTTCCATAAAAAATATTATAATAACCATTTTCTTAACCTTAATAACCAATAATGTTACCTCTTTATCATTAAATATAAAGTTAAAAACTACCTTCATAATATTAAATATAAAATGTATAAAAAACCAAAAAATAAAAGTAAACTTAAAATTACGTTTTTATTTCTTTTTCATAAAAGGATTAATTTTATTATTTAAATTAAAAACTTTAACCTCCTTATCTATATTTATTTTTACCTTTTCAAATTCCCGAATAACATTATTAAGATTATCTTATAAAACCCCTTCCAAAAAAAAAGAAAAAATATGTAAAAGAAATAAAACATATAAATTATATTCTATATTAAACTTATATTTAATACAATATAACCCATCTATATTATTAAATCTCCCCCTTATTAAATAATAAATAAAAAACTAAACATTAAAAAAATAAAATTATAATTATAACTTAACCCAAAAATAATAAACCCGATTTATAAAAATATAACGCCTTTTTTTTTTATTTATAACCCGAAAAAAGAAAAAATGAGAATTAATTTCCAAAAACGGAAAGTTTTTAACGATAAAATAAAAATAATTAACATTAATAAAAAGATTATTAACACATTTAAACTTTACCTTAATAAAATCATTATTATATAATATCTTAAACTTTATATCTTCCCTTTTACTTTATATAATATAAATAAAATAAATCTTAAAAAACATATTTTATTAAACCATAATATATATATTATAATTCCATAATATATAAAACTCCATCATAACCTAAAAACCACAAATATATACTTCGTCATTTACCCAAGAAAAAGCCATTAAAATATTAATCTTAAAAAATAAGAATTTTATATTAATATTCCTTATATACATCTCATAATAAAATAAATTAAATTTAACTTTATTTATAATATCCATTTAAACATACCAATAAAAATAAATAAACCGCCATAATTTATTTATTATATCACATATATATAACCTTAAATAACGTTAAAAATAACGGGAATACCCCCCTTTATAATTATACATTATAATTAATTATCTAAATTAAATATAAATGCTTCTTTAAACTTTATAAAAAACTGCTTAATTTATAACCGGTAATAATTACATTTACAATAATTATAAATATTACTTAAAAATTAATAAAAGTTTAAAAAAACCTTTTCATTAAAAAGAATTTTATAAAACTTACATTAACACTTTTAAACTAAATAATAAAGATAAAAAATATAAATATTAAACTTATACTCTCTCTCCACTTTAAGATTATTAAAGTTTAACTTATAATAAAATAATTCTAAATTATATAAGTCGAAAAATGACAAAAATAAATAAATAAAAAGGTATTAAATAAGATTTCGAAAACTTAAACTTAAATCAAAATTAATTAAAATCCAAATAAAAGGAAAAATATGTTTATAAAAATGTTTTAACGTAAAAATAAAATTAAAATCAATATAATCTTAAAGAACATTTAAAAGAAGGATATAAGATATATCTAATTAAGAAATAAAATAATTAATATCGTTTATAATATAAACGTTAATAATTTATATATTAAATTAACTTAAAGGTTATTTAAAAGTATTGAAAATAAAAGTACCGATAAAATTAATACGTAATAAAGTAACGTCGATTATATATATATAATTCGGGAAGAAAAAATATAAATAATAAATAAGATAAAATTTAAGTAAATTAAGATAATAAAGTTTAAACCTCATAAAAATGCGTTAAAAGAAATTAAACATAAAAAAAACGTCGATAAGAATAAAAAATACCTTATTAAAATTTTTAAAATCGGCTTTATCGATAAAAAATAAATTAAGAAGAAAAATATATAAAATAATTTAATTATACCTTAAAAAAAAAGAAAAAAAATTGTTATAAATTAATATATTAATTCCTAAAAAGAAAAATAAAAACGTAAATAATAATAATCCTAAAAATAAAGATAAATATTTAAATAAATAAAATATGTAAATATAACCAAACATAGAACTTTACATCATTTATATACACCTTTATAACAAAAAAAATAAATATTAATATTAGAAATAAAAATCGATAAAAAAAATTACGGGTAAAAAAATAATCATACGATAACAAAATAATTACCATAAATTAATAATAATTTAATAATAACTTAAATATAACGTTAAATTAATATAAAATAATATATCATAAACCCTTAAAAAAACCAACATTAAATAATTTATACCAAAATAAAAAGCGTAACAAAAATTATAACGGTTAACGGATAAGTTAACTTAAAATGTAACCATAAAACATATCGTTAATATTATTATAATTAACAATTCTAAAGTATACCTTAAAAAAGAACTTATATACATTAACAAGCATAATTACAATATCTTAAAATAAAAATGTCCGGAATATCATATCTTAACACGTTAAACACCAAGATATTAACACTAGGTTAATAATATTAATTAATAATATATATAATTTTCTAATAAAAGATTAAGGTTAATTAAATATTAATGTTACGTGAATTAATAATAATGTAAATTAAAGGTTAAAAATATATATTTACTTATATAAAATCAAAACGAGATTAATTAAATCCCTTTAAATTATACTTTAAATTATCTTAAATTATAATAAAATAATAAACTTATATTAACCATATCTTAAGTCCGGATATTAACATAATTAAAAATAATGTTATTATTTATAAGTATAAATTTCGATTATTATTTAAATAAAAAATTAATTTTACCGGTTAAACTAAGTTTTATATAATAATCCCATAATGATTTTAAGGGATTTTAATTATTCATTATATAATATAATATGTAATAAATAAAGTATATTAAATATTTAATAATATATATATAATACTTAAATATATATACGAATTTATAATATAAAAAATAATAAGAAAAAAAGCATAAAACATATATATTATTTTAATGATAAATAATATATTAGTAATTATATTTTATTATTACATAAATAATATAAGTGATAATATTATTATATTTATAAATTTCCCTTTTTTAAATATAAACCTTTTATATAATAACGAAATTAAAAAACATATTATATTAATGATTTTATCTTTATAAAAATTTATACTTCCATTATATTAGTTTATTTATAAAAATATTTAATTTAACTTAATATGATAAAAATGTTTACTTTTTTCTTAAAATAATATAAGTATTTTTTTATCTTAAATATATAACTTTAATATTATCGATAATGAAAAATATATAAAACATGATAAAGAAATGATAAATAATGTATTTAAAAGCGAAACTTTTAATATTATTATAATTTATTATATAAAAAGTTTATTTTTTTATGTTTACTTTATTATGATATAAATTAATAAGAACGTTCTTATAAATATAAATTAAATCATTTAATATAAGATGTTAATTTATATAAAAAATAATATAAAAATGTAATTTTATTTATAATATTAATTAAAAACGTTTTTATAAACGATTTTAAATATGAAATCAAATATAATGATGTTATAATGGTTATTAATATAATAATAATCATTATATTTAATGTTAAATATAATAATATTATAATGATTATTAATATAATAATTATCATTATGAAAATATTGAATATAATGATATTATAATGGTTATTAATATAATAATCATTATTATATTTAATATTGAATATAATGATACCATGGTGATTATTAATGTAATAATTATTATTATGGAAATGTTAAATATAATGATGTTATAATAATTATTAATGTAATAATCATTATTATGGAAATATTAAATATAATGATATTATGGTAATTATTAATATAATAATTATTATTATAGAAATATCGAATATAATAATGTTATGGTAATTATTAATGTAATAATTATTATTATGGAAATGTCGAATATAATAATGTTATAATAATTATTAATATAATAACCATCATTATGGAAACGTTAAATATAATGATATTATGGTGGTTATTAATATAATAATAATCATTATATTTAACGTTAAATATAATAATATTATAATGGTTATTAATATAATAACCATCATTATATTCGACGTTAAATATAATAATATCATGGTAATTATTAATATAATAACCATTATTATAAAGACGTTAAATATAATAATGTTATAATGGTTATTAATGTAATAATTATTATAAAAATTATTGAATTTTTTATATTTATTTCCTTTTATTAATTATTATTAAACTTTATCCTTTTAAATAAAAATTCTTAACTTATAAACGTATTTTCAAAGTTAAAATTAATGATTAATTTCTTAATAAATTATGAGTATAACTTTTATAAGTAATAATTATTATTACGAAAAAAATATATTACTTTATATTAAAGGAAAATTATATATTAAAAGGTATATAAAAGAATAAAAAAACATTTCTTATACCGATAAATAATGTTTAAGTTATTAATTTAAATTATTGGGTTATTTAAGAATAAAATTAATATCTTTAATAAATAAGGGAGAATATTAGAGATAGAATAAGAAAATAATGAATGATTATTATAATTATTATAAGTAAAAACCTTAAATTTTAAAAGAAATAACCTTAACTTAATTAAATGAATAAATTATTTAAACTTTTTATTTTTTTATGACTTATATTTTATCTTTTTAATAACTTTCATTAATTTATATTTATTATTATTTTAAGTTTTATTATATAATAAAAGACCGAACATTATTATATTATTTATTTATGATTAATATTAAATGAAAAAGCTTTTCATTTTAATTAAGTTTTTAAAATTTTAAGTTTTCTTTTCCTTATTTTACTAATTAATATATATTCTTTATAATTTAATTTATAATAATCTGGTTTATTTAAGCAGATGTTAATTATTTAAGGGAGTTTATATTTGGAAATGATGTTAATAATAAAAGGGTGGTATATTTATGCTTATATTTTTATATATATTTGGTAAAATATTAAGATTTAAGAAGAAATAATAAAGGTATTTAAATAATAATGGTAATAATATTGAAGATAAGGTATTATCTTAACGTAATTAAAGATTATACCAGTTTAATAAATGTTAAATGTTATATTAATGTTTTAATGAATATTATATATTTAATTAATAAGTTAATTTATGTTTAAGGTTTTATTAAAGCTTATAATTATTATTAATTTGGAATGGTTTTCTAGGTTTAATTTTATTATTTTTATCTAAATTAATAAAAGGTTTAAATGGTGATGAAAAAGGTAGAAAATAAGGTTAATTATAACTTTATAAATCTATATTTTTTTCTTCTTTTTTTTAAACTTGGTTTTTCATTAATTTACCTACTTAAATAATCATATTATCTTAACTTTATATAAATATAAATTAAAAGTTAATAAATATCATAATGAAGGTATTTTAATGATGATAAAAGGTAAATATATGGATAATAATTGATAGAAATTTACCTTAAAGTTGAAATAAAGTAATTATAAAAGTATTATATCTTTTATATTAATTAATTTTTATAAAGATATATATATATATATATATCTTTTATATTAAATATAAATGGTTTTATTATATATATTTTTAATAAATTTTAACATATTATATAATTATTATTTAATATTGAATATATATATATATAAGTAAACATTATATATTTATGTTTTTATATATATATATAAATATATATTTATATATTATTAATTAATAATGTATTTATATATTATCATTTGGAAATATATTTATATATTATCATTTAGTAATAATATTTTTAATTACCGTAATTATATATGTAACTTATTTATATAGTTATGTAAGTTATGAATTTAGTTATAAATAGATTTTATTTTAATATATTTATCGTTTTTTCTAATGAAAATATCCCTTTTTATCTTTATTTTATATGATTTTTTTCGAAATTACTTAAGTAATATATATATTTATAAAATTTAAATTATATATTTTTATAGTTAATAATTAATTATAGCTTAAAATGGCTTATTAATAAATTATCTTATACGATATAAATATGATTAATATTAACTTTATTTAATTAAGATTCTTTAAGATTTATGGAATTAATGTGATAATGAAATATATATTAAAGTAAATATTTGAATATATAAATTAAAAAAACCTAATGGATATAAGTTATCACCGTTAATTTATAGAATTTAATAATATATTAAGAATTATAAATTCGAGAAATTTAATGTATTAACTATCATACTTTATTTATTTTTTTAATTTCTATTAAAAGTTTGGGAAATTTAATAAGAAATGGAAAATTAAGTAAAGATTACTTAATATTAATTATATAAACGTTAATATCTTAATCGGTTTAATTAATTTTAAGGTTTTATATTAATTAAACTTATTATATTTTTATAAAATATTAAGGTAAGTGATATTCTTAGCCGAATTTCTTATTATAATCTTATTTAAACTTATCGATTACGAATTAAAGATTGGCGAAAAAAGGCTTTTTTATGAGAAATATATTTGGATATGTTTTAGATTCTTATTATTAAAATTGATATTATAATTTAATATTAAGAATGATCTTAAATATATTAAATATCGTAATAACTTACTTTAAAAGAATAAACTTATTAATTATTAATTGTTAAATTTTAAATTAAATGTTAATCTTTACTTTAATTAATAATATATAAGGGATTATTTTATTTATTCTTAAGAATTTAGATTAAGTATATTTGGTTATGTGAAACCGGTTATAAACGTGATTATTAATAAGGTTTTTATTATTAAAATAATAATAAATTGGAATAAAAAAGCTATAATGTTAATTTATGAAAAAGTTATTTATTTTATATTATTGAAATATGAATTTATTTTGGAAATTAAAGAAATATAGTATAATTATTAATTTAAACCGTTGGTATATTTTTTTATAGTTAATGATGGATATAATGAATATTTCTTATTTATATTAATATATTTATGAGATTTTTAAACTTAATTTAAAAAGTTATGAAACCGGAACTTCGAGAATTATAATATATTCTTTTTTAACGTTTTATATACGTTAATTTATATTTATAAGAAAGGTTTTATATATTAAGATATTTTAGAAAAGAATTTATTTATTATTTAAAATTTAATTAAAAAAAGATTTAAAGGAATAATTTCCGATTTTAAGAAAATTTATTATAAATTTTCTAATAATTATTAATATCTTAAACCTATATATATTATTACCTTTAAAATTATTTCCAACTAATATTATATTAATTTTATAAATATATTTTCTTTAACAAAGGTATACTTTTATATTATTAAGTTTTTACCATTTAAATTAAATATGAAAAATGATAAAAGCCGTTATATAAATATCATAAAAGATTTAAATGATTATACTTAAATACGTTTTCTTAAAGAATATAAAATTAAATATTTTTACTTTAAGTTATAATAAAATCTTAAAAAGAAATATAATACTAATAAAACCTTAAGATATTTAATTTAAACTAATATTAAATATAAATGAAACATTTAAACTTATCCCTTTAAGTTATTAAATAATTAAATAATAAAGGTAATAAAATATAAAGTATAAAATAATTAAATATAAAGTAATTAAATATAAGATAATTAAATATAAAGTAATTAAATATAAAGGTATAACATAATGGTTAATTTAATTAATTAATAATGTTTTAAATATCTTTTATATATATTTATAATTAATTTTATCATTTAACTTCTTTTTTAAATATCTTTTTTACCTTAAAAATAAATGATTATTATTACGAGTTTTAAATTATAATTTAAGGAATTTCTTATATAATTAACCAACATTAACTTTATATATTAACTTTATAAATATAAATTAAATAAGTATTAAAACGTTAAATAATATACGTATAAAATATTTAACATTTTTAATTGTAAAATATTATTTAAAATAATAGATTTAATTAAAGAATTATATTTAATAAAACTTAAATACATTCTTAATTATGTCATTAATATTAATATTTATTGATATTAAGTATATGTGTTTAAATATATCCTTTTTTATAATTTTTAAAAGAATTAATACGTTAATGTTATTTTAATTAATTTAGTTAATATAATTGAATTTAAATATACTTAACTTTATTTTAAAGAAGAATTCACGTTATGATATTATATTCCTTCCGATTTAAAATTAAGTTTAATATTATCTTTAAAAGATAAATAAGGTAATTTTTATAATTAAATTTATAAAAAAGATTATTATAAAATTAAGGAATATTTTTAACCTTTAAATTAAATGGTTTACGTTATAAATTAATTAAAAGTATTAATAAACCTTTAAGAACTTATAATGAAAAAAGTTAAATGATATAATATATTTAAAAACTTTATAAATGCGGTTATTAATCTAAAATTAGCCTTTAATTTATTAGAAACCAAAATATTTAAGGAAAAGTTATAACGAATACATTGTTTTAATCTCTTAAAATTCCATATGCTTTAACGGAATTAGCCCTTAAATTTATAATTTTTATTTTATTTAATTATATAAATAAGTTAATTATTTTATTAAGGTTAATTAATTTTATCAAATCGGCAGAAACTTTGAAAAGTTGTTTATATTATATAATAAATCTCTTTTAAAGTTATTTTAATTATATTTAATTACTTTATTTAACTTAATATATTTAACGTAAAAAATAATATTATAATAAAACTTTCCATTTTTAAATTTTCTTATTAAAATAATAAGGTTAATGTAAATTATCTTTAATAATTAATTATTAAAACATTTAAACTTATTATATTAAACCTTATTATTATGAAAAAGCTTACGTATTATCTTTTAATTACCTTTTTCTCGAATATTAAACTTTTTAATTAAATAATATCATTATATATTTATAAATTTAAGTTTAATATAAGATAATATTATAAATATTTAATTTAAAGTATTATATTAATAAAAAACTTTTATACCTTTCATTTTTATTAGTATTTAAATAAGTTTTTTATTGTCGACCTTATTATTATTCTTATTATTATCATGGATAATACCTTCCTTTTTACTAATGATAATGTTAAAAAGCGGTTACTTTTTTACGATAAACCCTTTAAGATATGGAAGTATTTAAAGGAGTTATTAATGATTATATAAAGAAAGAAAATTATTAATAAATTAAAACTTTTATTTATAACATCAACGATAATAATAATAATTAAGTTAAAAAAAGTTATAAAAAGGTAATAATAAAGTTACAAATAATTTCACTTAAATTAAATATTAATATATAAGAAAAATATAAAGATTTTTATTGAAATTATATTTTAAATTAAATATCCATATTCTTAAGTTATATTTAATTTAATATAAGTGGGTATATGATAATATTATTTAATAACATAATGATTTTATATAAACTTAAATTATTTATTATATACTTATATTAAGTTTGAACTTTTTAATGTCGTTATTTAATTAATTTATCATTCTTTTTACGAGATAAAGAAAATAATTAATCGTATATTTAAATTATATTAAATTATTAATTATGAATATTAAATCTTTTAACCATTAAGTTAATAATGTTTATATTAATGAAAATAAAGTAAGAATAATATTATTAAAAAATTATGAAATCTTTTAATTAATAAAATATTTATAAACCTTATATATAAGTTATAAAAGAAGTTCTATATAATTAATTATCTTATGTAATAAAGGTAAAATGTATAATGTTTAAGTTATTTTTAAACCTTTAAAATATAATTATAAATAATATTTTAAGGTTTATATTAACCATATTTTTATTACCTTTTATATTTATGCTATTTTTACTTATCTTATTATTCATATTTATTTTATTACTTTTATTATTATCGAAAAACATAATTAAATCTTAGGAATTTCCTTTATCATTTAAAATCAAAAGATATGGAAACGGTATATTCTTTATTTGTTTAACTTTATAAGTAATGTTTAAATAATTAAAGTATTAAGGATATTTAAATGAACCGTTTTATTATTTTTTATTTACTTTATTATTACCGTTATTATTATCTTTAAATATTAAGTCGGAAGCTTTTTTTAATATTTTATACTTTCTTAAATATTCTATTTATGGTTTAAGTTTATTATCTAATTTTTTAATAGAATAATTAATAATTAAAGGTTATACTTTTATTAAATAATTTATCCAAGATTTGGGTTTATTATTATTTAAATCTTTAACGGAATGATTAATAATTAAAGGGAATTATTGGTTTATAAATTCGGTATATGATTTATATTTATTATTTAATTTTCTATTAGAATTATCGGAAATTAAATCGGAATATTTCTTTAATATCTTTATTTATGATTAAGATTAGCAATGATTATAATTTATATCATTATTATTATTTTAATTATTGTTTAATTATGGTTATTTAATGTTTATTAAAGGTTTTAATATCTTAAATTTATTAATATATCTAATTTATGGTTAAAAAAAATTAAAATTCCTTATATACTTTTTTTCTTTAATTATATTATTATTAATAATAAGGGATAAATAAAAATCTTAATGGCCATTCTTTTTTAATTAAAGATTTTAAAAAAGTGATATATATGTAATATAAAAAATAGTTTAAGCGAAATAAGTAAATAAATATTTGCGATAAATTTAATGGATTAAGTAGAAGTGATAATTATAAAACTTATATATTAACTTTTATATATCCCGAATTATATTATTTATTAATTAAAATGTTATATATATAAATAAATGTATATTAAAATTATTATGAATAGGTTTTAATATTAGAATGAATATAGAAATATTAACTAAAATATGAATATTTTTACGTAATAAAAATATATTATTTAGAAAATTTAAAAACTTATTTATTAATATTATTATTTATATGGTTATATTATGTTAATTAAATTATTTATTATATATTATTAAAATTATATAAGTAGATTTTAAATTGTTTAAATGGTTAATAAATTTATAAATATTTATATTATTTATATTAAATAAGTTATAATTAAGTATGGGAAAGTTTTATTATAACTTCGGCATTCTTTTAATTATTAATAAGAAAACTTAATATTTGAAATATAAAATAATAGGATATTTTAATTTAAAGTTATTTATTAATGTTAATATTATTAAGAAAATAATAAAATAATAAAATAAAATAATTTATAAATTTGAGGTTTATTAAGAATATTTTTTAATATATGAAAGTATAATTTAAGTGTTACATTAATGTTAATAATACCGTTCGTAAGTTAAAAAAAGTAATAATTAATATAATTAATAAGCTTATAGTTTATAAATAAATATATATATTTAAATAAATTATCATTAAATAATATGTTTTTATGGTTTTCTTAACAATTCCTAACGATAATATAATAAAAATAATAAATTATAAGATATAAAATATTTTTATTATTTATAATAAGAAAAGTTAATAAAATATTAATATATTTTTTAAAGATGTTTAAATAAAAAATATTAAATTTATTAAGACGGTATATTAAAAAAAAGTTAATAAAAGGTATAATATTTTTATCTTTTAAGAAATTATTCGAAATTAATATTATCATAATATATTAAAATATTATATACGTTAGATTAATAATGGTTAAGATTAAAATTATTAATAAAAAAGGAAAAAAGGAATGATATTTGAGAAAAAAAGAAATAAAAAAAAAGATAAAATAAATAATATCATAAAGAATAATAAAAATTAAGAAAGATAAAATAGAAAATTTATAAAGAAAAATAATTATTTATATAATTATTTAAATAATTTATCTTATATATAATTAATTTAAAGTATTTATTAATATATATATTTTATATATGAAATATATATAATTCTTTTATAAATATAATTTTAATAAATATATATATATTAATTTAAGAAATATAATAATTTATTAATACTTTAAAATAAAGTTAAAATATTAATAATATTTACCTTTTTATAATTTTAATTCTTTATTTTTTTTTATCATAATTATTATAATTATAATAATAATTATAAAGTTAAATTATCTTATTTAATCTTATTTTAACTTATTTTTATATTTATTATAATATTTAATAAAACCTTAAGTTAAAGTAATAATATATTATATAAATTAAGTAACCACCCTTTTTTATTATTTCGATTTTATTTATAATAATTTAACTTATTAAGAATAAGCTTAAATCAAAGTTTTATGCTTTTAATTCATTAATTATAAAAGATTTTTTGCTTTTTAAAAAGCGTTATGGTTTAATGTAAAAGTTTAACTTATTTTTTATAAAAAAATTTAAATTAAATCGTTAATAATTAACCTTTCTTCTATTTAATAGATTATATTTATTAAGAAATAAGCTTTAAAAGTTAATATCCCCACTTTTTTCCATATTTATATAATTAAAATTTTTCGATTTAAATTATGAAGTAAATACTTATTAATTAACCGATTTAAACCCGAAAAGTCTTATATAATTACCGTTAAATTAACCCGAAAAACCTTTTCTTAATTTTAAAAACTTTATGTTTCGTTTTATATTTTTATCCGATAATTTTAATATAAATGATAATAAATTTAATAAATCTAATATAAAAAAATATCGTAACTTAATTTTATAACTTTTTTTTCGAGTTATAAAACTTAAACATAATTATATTCATTTATATAAGAATCTTTATAATATATTTAAAGATATTAAAACTATTTTTTAAATTATTATATCCTTATTTAACTTCTTTAAATTAATAAAAGAGGAATTTAAACATATAAAATCACTTATATAAGGCTTTAAATGGTTGAATTATATTATTAAAATTAATAAATAATAAAGGGCTAATTTAATAATATTAATTAAAGAAGTAAATATAATAATGGAATATAAAGATAATAAAAATAATGGTAAAAATTATAAAGATAATAAAGATGAAGATAAATAAGATAAAATGGGAGTTAAATATTTAAAAAATAATGTAAAAATTATTTTTAATTAAACTTTATTAAGCTTAAAACTTATTTAAAATCTAATCTTTAAGGTTATTAATAAAGTTTTTATTAATTATTAAGTTATCCCTTTTATTTATCTTTTTACAAAATTAAAACTTCTTATCTTAATATTAAATATATTTTTTAAATATTTATGTATATTCTTAATAAATTATCCCGATAATAAAAATATGGTGGCTTAAGTTAATAATATATTTTATTATCTTTTTTTTTATGATGGAATTTAAAAGTTCTAACATTATGTATATTAATATCTTATAAATGATTATAAATTAATATATAATAAGATATATTATTAATTTTAATATTATTAAGAAGCTTAATGATTTATTGATTAAATTGGATTAATCTCCTTTAATTATTACCTTATTTAACGTTATTTTGAATGGTTTAAAAGTATGATTTTTCATATATTAATAAGAATAAATTAATATTAATAATGGTTATAAGTTTATTATTTATTTAATTAAAGATTTCCTTTTCCGGAAGGAAAAAGATTATTTAAAGTTTCATATATATATATATTAAACATTTTCAAATGGGTAATAATAAGATAAAAATAACTAATTAAATCTATTTAATAAAAATATTTTAAATAAATAAGGTTATTAAGAAGTTTATAATGGATAAGAGAATAATTAATATAAGATTTAATAAATATAAGCTTATTATTTTAAGCTTTATTATTTATTTCTTTAAAGGTTTTAATAATTTCAAATGATTAAAAACGTAAATTAAATTAATTTAATTAAGGGAATTATAAGCATATTTATAAAAAACATTAATTTATATTATTATAGGAATTATTAATTTTAATTCTCGGTTTATATTAATAAATATATTATTTTTTCTAAATATATAAAGGTATATTAATTTATCTTTAAATGAATAAATATTAAATTCTAAAATTAAAAAAATATTATAACTTATCTTAAATTAAATAAATATTCCTTCTCATAAAACTAAAAAATTATTATAATTCATCTTTATTTGAATATATTATTTTTTTTAAAATTAAAATGTTAAGTTATAATTTTATTAATAATATTATTTTTAAAGAATTTAAAAAGGGAAGTGTTATTTCTTATTTTCGAGAAGATATATTACGTATATAAGTTTTATTAATTAATGTTTTATTATTATTAAATAAGATTATGAATTATAATTATATTATAAATAAAATCTAAAAGAGATATAATAACTTTTATAAAATTTAAATATATTTTTATCGTTTAAATAAAGTAAATTAATCTGAAGATATTTAATAAAGACGAGAATTTAATAAAATTGAATATAAGGGATAAAGGATAATTTATAGTTTGTTTCTTATTTAATAAAGGAATATTCATAATATATAATTTAAACCCTTTATATATTTTTTAATATTTATTATAAAACTAATAATATAAACTTATTTAGATTTTTATTTTAATATTTAATTAAGGGAAGAAATATTATCTTTATTTTAATCCGAAATAAAGGTATAATGAACCTTAAACTTAAGCTTATATTTAAATTAATTATTTTATTTAGAAAATAAATGATTCCCGGCAGAAATTAACTTATTCTCGTTAAATTTAAACCGGGAATATAAATAATAATATTCTTTAACGTTATTTTCACTTATCGATAAAAATTAAAACTTCTTATAAAAAGGTTTTAAATTATTTGAAAAATTATTAAAAAGGTTATATAAAGAATATAAATTAAGAATATAATCCTTAAACTTAACGTTATTATTAAAGTGTTTTATTTATTTTATATAAATTAAATAAATAAAGTTATTAATATCATCTTTATTAACATTAAACTCATCAATATTAATATTATTAATATTAAACTTATTAATATTAAGAATATTATTATTATTATTACCGGTGTTATGAATAACATTATTTACGTTTATGTTTAAAACCTTAGCTTTTTTAATAATGCCTTTTAAGTTTAAACGGTTATATTTCTCACCGGTAATATCTTTTATTTAAACGTTAATTACTTTATTAAATAATTAAAGGAAGAATTAAATTAAAAACATTAATTTAATTATTTTATCCTTCTTTAAATTATAAAAGAAGATAGAATATTTAAACTTACTATTATTATTTATAAATAATATAATAATAATATTAATAAATAAAAATTAAATAAATTAAGCAAAAAAAAATTCAAGAAGGTGTTAAATTAATAAAATGGGAATATTATGATATAATGAATAAATTTTTATATTAGAATTAATAAATTTCCTTAAAGAGGTTAAAATGTGATAAATTAAATAAAGGTAGTTTTTATTACTTAAATTAAGTTTGGGAATGAAAATAATAATATTTAAATCTTAAAAAGTATAATCGTCTTTACGAAAGTAAATAAGATTTTTAAAGTTAAAATATATAAATATATTTTTATTAAAGGTAAGAAATCAATATATATTATTATTTTTTATAAAAGTTTTTATTATTTAAAGGAGGATATAATTAGATTTAAAGATATTAACCTAATTTATAAAAGGATATAAAGTATATTTAAAATTATATATCGAGGGAATTTAAAGATATATTATATTATTAATAAATATATTATTAATAATTAATATAAACGTATTAATAAATATAAAAATATCGGTTATAAAATCATTAAAACATAAATGCCTTTAAGATATTAATAAAGTATTAAGAAATTTTTAATAATTAAAATAAAATATAATAAAATATAACTTCTTTATAAATAAATATTAATGATTTAATAAAAAAGATATAAAGATTTGATTTAATTTTTCTTATAACTTAAATAATGGAAATAATAAACTTTAACCAAAATTATATGATTTTAAGGTATAAAATATTTATCTTTTAATTTAAGTAAAATAAATAAAAATGGTTTAATTTAATTTATATTATAACCTTTATTATTTATTTATATATTATTAAAGATTATATAATAAATGATATAAACCATGTTATATAAAAATATATCATTATTAAAAACTTAAAGAATAATTAATAAAGCCGGTAAGGTATAATTAAAATGGTAAATTTTAATAAATAATTAAAGCCATTTCTTTTAAGAATTATTAAGAAGTTAAGTATAATGAAGAAAATCTTTAAGCCTCATCTTAATAATAATAAGATTTAATATTAATTTTTAAATATAATATATAAGTTTTAATAATAATAAATTATACGTTAAAAATTAATGATATTATATAAAAAATAAATAATTAAAATTATAACTGGAATAAAGTTAAATATTAAGTTAAATTATAAATATTCCAGTTAATTAATTATCTTATTTAATTATGTAATTATTTACCTTAATATTTTATTTTAGTTTTAAAAAATAACATTATTTATAATATCAAGTAATTATGGAATTTAAATAATATATAACACCGGTAATATAATCATTATTCCTAATTTATATAATAAACATTTTATTTTAATATTTAACTATATTTTTAATTATTATTTAATATCTTTAATTTAAAATTAATTATAAACCATTGGTTAAATTTAAGGCTTTTAATAATGGAAATATTAATTATGATTTAACATATAATATTTATTATCTTTTAATTAAAAACGCATAGAATTAACCGGAAATAAATTAATTTTATTTCTTATTAATTTGCGAGTTAAATGGTTAACTCACGCCTTTAATAAATGGTATTTTATTTATAAATATATATTATTTTTACAATCTTTTATATATAAATTTTAAAAGTAAATGATTTATATATTTATATTATTAATATACCTTTAATATTTATACCTATTTTACAACTTTATATCTCATTATATTAAGCTTTACTTATTAAGTATTCTTATATAATAACTTATTATTGTAATAACATAATTTTTATATCGTTTTAATCTTAATTAAAAAGTTTAATATTATATAAATTAAAAATTAACCGGTAATCATTATACGCGATAAATATTACCGCTTAATTTTAGTTTTAAATAACTTAAAAAAGATATATATCATTCCTCACGTTAAAAATCCTTAATTTATATAAAATGATATAACTTAATATATTATAACGTTAATTATAACGAAGAAAATAAATAAAGTTAAGAATTTTATAACTTTCCGCGTTAATATATATAATATATAAGATTTAAAAACGTTTATAATATTACTTAAATTATATAACAGTTAATATATTTTAATGATATATTTACTTTATTTTAATAATTAAATTAAGTATAAATTAAAGGCATTATATTATAATTAACCTTTATATTAATTATATAATGTTTTTATTAAATGTTTATTTATATGTTTTACTTAAATTATATTAAAGAATATTATGTTTTAACTTATTAATGTTATGAAAATAAACTTAATAATTATCCATATTTATAAAAATATATAAAATAATGTATAATTAAATTTATGGGTTATATATATAATTTTAATGGATTAAATGTTATTTATTATTAAACTTATTATTTTAAATGGCTTTAAAAAACATTCTCGGTTTAATAATCAACGTTCTTAATTTAATAATTAACATCCTTAATTTAACAATTAAGTTTCTTATATATATATTATTAAGGAAAATTTAAATGTCGAATATAATTGTTAATAAAATTTAATTATTGTTAAAGTTAAAAAAGGGGATGATAATAATAATATTAATAATGATTCAAAATTTAACAATTATAATTATTTTATTAAAAGAAGTTATATCATTTCTCAAACTTTATTTAATCTTTTATTTTACCCCACGCTACCTTTCTTACTTAATTCTATCCTTAATTTTTTAAGAATATTCCTAAATAATATTTAGAACGATAATATTATAAAGATTAAAATTAACGTAACCCTCAATCCGAAAACTTTTAATTATAATGCCAAAATTAATCAAATTATTCTTATAAAATGTTTAAATTAAAGTAAAGATTATATATATTAATATTTACATATTATTTTTAAGATAAAATTAATATTTTAAGGTAATTATAATTAATATTAAGTTAAATTATATTATTATTACATTGGCACTTTTAAATATCATAAAATAAAATTTTTTACGCAATATATACGTTATTATTAATTAAAAACATTTAAATATATGATAAGAAAAGTAGTAAAAAAAGGTAATATCCTATTTAAATAATAAGTATATAATTAATAAAGATATATTATAATAATAACATATTTATTTTCAAATAATATATTATTAAAAGAGTAATATTTAACATTATTTAAACCGAAATATTTAAGTTAATATAATAATAATAATAATATTTTCATACTTTCATATTTTAAACATTAAATTAAACATAATAAAACACTTGAGAAACTTAAAACTTTTTAATTTATTTAAAATATAATAACTTATATATATAAAATATACATAAAATTAAGTTAAAGTAAAAGCTTTAAAGGAATAATCTCTTTAATCTTAAGGTTATACCTTAAGATTTTCGGATTAATAATAAAATTAATTTTAATTTCCACGTTATTATTATTTCATAAATTATATGAAAAAGTTATTAACGATTTAATCATAAAAGTAAATAATGGAAATCCGGCCCAAAATAAAAAGTAACTCCATTTAACTAAGCGATGATTAAAAACTTTATCTTTTAAATTAACATTATCTTTATTATTATTATTTAGATTACATTTCTTATCAATATAAAAATCTTATCGAATATTATAATTTAAATCATTATTAACAAAATCAGAATTAAAATTAAAATTATTATTATTAAAGTAATTTCCGGTAAAAATATTATTATTAAAATTATTATTATTAAATAATAGATATTTTTTAAAAAAAAGTTTAATAAAAAATATAGTTTAAAGTATTTTCCTCACATTATTAAAGTTAACGATTTAAGAAGTTAAAGATTAACCACTTTTTACATCTTTATAAATATAAATAGTAAACATTATTAATAAGTTAAACTTAAAGAATTATATTATATAACTTATTAATATATTTTATATAAAATAAGTAAAGAAAAACTTAAAAGAAATATCATATAATTAATGTAAAATATAATTATAATATAATGTTTTAACTTTATATATTATCTTTAATATCTTATAAATTATATATATTATTAATATATGCCGGTTATTATATAACTTAAGGAAAATTGTAATATTTTTATAATTAAACGTTTTATATATATTGGTACGAAGAAGGAAAAAATTATTAATATTGTTAATTTTCTTAAAAATATCCGGTATTTAAATATACCGATTTATATTATTATTGATAAATTAAACTATTTTAACTTTTAGGATAATATATACCTTATTAATTTTAATAATAACTTATATTATGTGGTAATATTCGTTATATATTATTATTAAATTATGATTTTTAATTTATAAAGGTAAGATTTTATGGTTTAAAATTAAAGCGATATTAAGATTATATTATGGTAATAATATATTATTATGCGAAAACTCTTAATAAGTAAAGTTTAAGATGATTAAATATAACTTTATATAAAATTAAAGTTAAAAAAATTATTAAAAAGTTAAAGAATATTAATTATTAATATCGAGAAATATGAGATTAATAAAGTAATAAATATTTAAAGGTAAAATGTTATTATCGTGGCATATAATATAATTTATCACATTTTAAAAGTTAAATAAAAGCGAGAAATAAAGCTGATTAATTTTTGACTTAATTTAAACATTTTTAATTAAAAAGTAATAAATGTAATAAGTAAAATCATAATAAATATCCTTATTATATAAAATAAAAAACATTATTAATAGCTTATATTTAAATAAATAACCGGGATATAAAATTTTAATAATAAGGTTTTAAGTTATTTATAACGTAAGAATTATTATATAAAATAAATAAAAAGGTTAAACCGTTAAGTTAAAAAGTTTTTAAAATTATATATTTCTTAATTAATATTAAAAAAGCTTTTATAATGATTAAATAAGAAGAAAAGTTAAAAAGGAAATTTATAATTATAATTAATATTATATTTACTTAATTAATAATAAATTAAAAATAAAAAATCTTAATTACAGATTAATTAAATAAAATATAATAATTATATAATGAATATATAATATTAAAATAAATATATTTATTTAATAACATATAATTTATATAATTAACTTATGTTTTATTCTCATTATTATTATTATTATCATTATTATTATCATTTTTATTATCATTATTATTATCTTTATATAAATTATATAATAGCTTATTTAAAGAATTATTCTTATAAATATTATAATTTATAATTTTTATTTACATAAAATGTGGTAAAAAATAATAAAAGATTTTTATACGATTAAAAAAGTGTTAAATAATAAACTTCTTAACATAAATACTTAGGATATAATTATATAAAAGAAATTGGATATAAATTCGGGGTTAAATATATTATATATCATCTTATTTAAGGTTATACTTTAAAACTTATATATTATAATTATATAATTAATGATTAATAAGAATTATTCTTAAGAATAAATATTATTATAAAGAATAAAATTTTAACGTATACATTTAATAAGAATTATAAACTTATTATAAAAATTATATAATTCTTTATTAAAAAGTAAATAAAAATATTATTTATTATTAATATATATAATTTATTAAATTAATAATTAAGGGGCGGTTATTATTTATAAGTTAATTATTTTAAGGAGATTTGAGAATTTTCCCAAATTATAAAGGAAGTTTTTATTTATAATTATGGTAAATTATTAAAAATATTAATTATTTATATTAAAATAAATAAAAATCTAAAAATTTCTTCTTATTTTAATTATAAGTTAAATCTTAAGTTAAAGATTTAGTTTCGGTATTAAATTTAAGACCGAGAATAAGTTTTAAAATAATATATTTTATTATGCCATATTTTAATTATAAGAATTATAATTTTTAACCCGAAACTTATGGCATATTTTAATCTTTTTTCTTTAAAGCTAAATGTTATATTTATTTAATTAATTATTATTTTTTATATAATATATTAATGAGAGATTTTACCTTATATATATAAGGTTAAAGTAAGTTGATAAAATTTTATTTATTTTTAGAAATGTATATAAGAAAAGATAATAAGAAAAGATAGAAAAAGAAAGGAAAAAATTCGGAAGTAAGTAAATAATTATAAAGGTAAATATCATGAAAGAAAAAGTATTAAAGTTAAATAAGTTAAATAAATAATATCATTTTTAATTAAAAATTAAATATGAAAGTTATGAAAAATCTTAATATAAATATATGATAAAATATTAAATTATCTTAAATAAATATTTATTAAAGTTATTTAATAATGTGTTAATATGGTTAAAAAGGTTATATTTTTATTATTAAAGATTAAAGTCTTTATATAATTAAAATGGTAAAATTTTAATTAATGGAAAAGTTAAAACCTTTTTAAATTTAAATAATGGATTATTCTTTAATAATAATAAATGAATTAAATTTATCTTTAAGTTTATTTCCGGATTTTAAATTAATTATAATTAATATTTAAATAATAAACTCCTTAATTATTTAAGCGGATAATAGCTATATATTATATTTAAGGAAATTAATATAAGTTTTAACGTAATATATTTTTTAAATTAATTATTATTTATAAAAAATATAATCTTTTCCTTTTAAATTATTTATTAAATATTTAAAAAATTATATTTAAATAATTAATGATAAATGGTAAAAGTGCTTTATATATGTTTTATTTTTAAGTTATATTAAATTGGTTATTTTAATTAAAGATTTTAAGATGTTTATTTTAAATATTATGGAATAAAATTTAATTACTTTATTACGTTAAAATTCCTTAAATAAATATAAATGCTTAAATTAATTAAAAAACTCTTTTTAAACGTTAATTATTTTAATTATCTTATTTATTATTTTAATAGAAAAGGTAAGATTTTAAGAAAACTTATTAATGATATTTAAAAATTTCATAATTTTATCTAAGTAAATTTTTAAATTATATATTTCGGAACGGTTTTAAAATAATGTTTTTAAACGTATTTTAAATATAATTAATTTATTCTTTAATTTATAAATAAAATTAATTATTTCGGTAAAGAAATTATTAAAATTTTTAACATTTTTATATAAATTAATAATAATTAATCTTATATATTTCGTTAACCTTTTTTCTTTAAACTTTAATAAAAGTTAACGTTTTTTTATTATAAAAAGAATAAAATTATTTAACCGGAAAAGTTATATAAAAAATGTAAGAAATATATTATAATAAATATTAAATTTACCATAAGATTTAAATAATGTAAATAAAGTAAAATTAATATTATTAATGTTATTTTCTATTAAAAGTGGGGTTACACAACCGATTACGTAAGTGTGGCTTATGTTTCGTATAACATTATATAAGTTCCCGTTTTTATACTTAAATTTTCCTCTTTAAAATATATACCCATAATAAATTAATAATCCACCATTATATATTATATAACAACTTAAGCTTTATCATATTAATAAACCTTATTTATTTAACATTTTCAGTCTTAAAAACTAATATAAATATAGATAAAATAATTATAAAAGTTTTTATTATATATAAATTATTTTCCTTATTATAACGATATAAATAATTATTAATAAATAATTAAAAAGATGGTAAAAATAAAAGTTAAATAATTATAAATATAATTTTATTATTTTTGTTATTATTTATTATATAAAAATAATCCGTTATGAAAAATTTAAATATAAAAATATATGAAGAAAATAATAAATAATAAAATGGTAATATATAATATATTATGGTTAAGATATTTTTATAATATAAGAAATTTAAATGTTATTAAAAATTATAATAAATATAAAGTTTTTTCTTATATAAATTATATAATAAAAATGTAAAATAACTTATATTTTAACCTTTTAAATTATTAACTTTTTTTCATTATAATATTTTAACTTTTATAATATGGAATAAAGAATATTTTAAATAAGTAAAAATTACCGATTAAAGTTTAAAAGATAATTTATATAAAATTTAAAGAAACGTAATATTTTTTTAATTTTGTTAATTTTAATAATTAAGGATATATAAAAGGGATTTATTAATGATTTTAATATTCATAATTATTTAAGTTAAATATTTATTTTAAGCATTATTTACATTTATTTTAAATTATAACCTATATTTATTTCCATTTAATTATATATTCTTTTAAATGGTTTTTAACTTATTTATATCTTATTATATTTAATTTAAATTATATTAAAACCAATTAAATTCCTTATGATATCACTTTATATTATTATAAAACATTTCATTTAATAATAATTTTAATCTTTTTCTTTTAACTTTATATTATTTTAAATAATTTTTTAAATTAAGAAAATTATCTTTATATAATATAAAGTTATTATAATGAATAAGTTATAATGGATATTACGTAAGCTATTCGTTATAAATTTGGTACGTTTTTAATTTTAAAAAATTATTAAAATTATATTTAATTAAAAGCTTTTTAAACTTATATATTAATTATATTAATTTAATATCCATTTAATTATAAATATTTATAACATAATTTTAAATACCGGTGTTATTTACGTTTAATTATATATAATGAATATAACCTATTATAATATAATTTTTACTCAATTAAAATTTAATCCGGTAATTATTTTATTATTTTATAAACCGGGTATATTTTTCTTAAATAATATTATTATATATAATATAAAACATTATTTAATTTATAATTTCATTTTTATCGAAGAAACTTTATTTAATTAAATTTTTGAAATGACTTTATTATAATATTAATTTAAATTCGAATTATAATAATTAATATAAAGTTTAAATAACTTATAATTTAATATTTTATTATATTTTTTAATAATTATATTTATTATTATTTAATCTTTTTATTTTTTTTGTTAATCTTTTATTTATGAGATTTTATGATATTATTACTTTAATACATTTTAATTATTATTTTATTTAAATTAGTTATAATTATCTTTAATTTATAAAAATTAGTTAAATAAAATTATGTTTAAATTATAAAAAATATTTCAACTTTATAATTATTTAAGTTTAAACCGGTTGGAAATTTAATTTAATGATAATAAAAAGATATTAATTTAATACGTTTATAAATAAAGAGTTAAACCGGTTAATATTAATTTATAACATTTTATAAAAATATATGTCGATATTTACGTAAATTTTAAAATTAATAAAACAAAGTTTTTAATACTTATTTATAAATTATATGAAGTTTAAATTAAAGATTAAAAAAATTATATCTTATAAGTTTTATTTAAATCATTTCCTTTCTTTATGTTATTATATAATTTATAAATATTATTAATAATATATTTTATAAACCATTTCTTTTATGATATTTAACTTTATATATTTCTAAACTAATTTATGGATTTAATTTCTATTTAAGTTTTTAAGAAAGCTTATTATTTCATTATATCGTTTGAAAAAATGGTATAATTTAACTTAAGTATATACTTTTTTAATTAAACTTATAATTTTTTTTATCATACCATTTTTAAGATAGATCCGGATAATAAAAGAAATGTTAATATTAAACGTTTATATATTATATAATTACTTAAGGATTTCTTTATTATAAATATTTTAATAATATATGAAATATTATATATATTTTATAAGTTTAATTAAATAATCGATTAGTTTATAATAATTTATTTATTATTATTATAACTTATATTTAAAAGATCGTTACGAGATATTAATCTTAAATTATTCCTTTTTTAAATATATAATAATGTTAAAGTATAATATCTTTATTTTAAAGAATTTAAAAATCTTAACTTTAATAACGTTAATATTTTATTTTTTTTGGTATAACTTTTACTTTATTAAATATTATTAAAGTGTTTATTAATTAATGTGGAAATTATATTTATTTCTAAGCTTTTAAATAATTTCCGTTTACAAGATTTAATTATTTAAATATTATTATACGATTTAGTTTTTAAAAGGTTTAAAATTAACCGGGGCGGGTAACATATTAACTTAATTAATGATTTATAATTGGTAAATAATAATATTATTGAAAAGTAAAAAAAAGCGTTTAAGAAATGAGGATATAAAGCTTAATAATTTATCTTAATAATTATTTTATTTTATATATCCGGAATTATTATATAAATATGGTTAAATCGAGATTAATTTATCAAATATCGATAATTAAACCATATATATTATGATAAAAGGCTTTTTATTTTATAAATAATTAATTCTTTTATGCTTTAAGTTATTTTTAATTTAATCCTTTTATATATGGTTAAGATTATTATTATTAATTAATTTGAAATTTATGAACATTATAATTAAATCTTATAGTATTAATTATTTGCCTTTAATGTTTTTAACTCTTAATGACGTGGATGGTTTATTAAATCGTTTAACCTTTTTAAGGGAATTTTTTTTAATAGGATTTTAAGATTTTATTTTTATAAATAAGAAGAAATAACTTATCTTAAATAAGGAAAAAGAATAAATTTAATCGAACATATAATATTAATTATAATTACTTTATTAATTAATTTATTAGTTTTAATCTTTGATTTAATTAAATTTAACAATATAATTCATAATTTATATAATAAAATAAAGATATTTATAATAAGCATTAAAAATATATTTATAATAAGCATTAAAAATATATTATTATCATTATTTTATATATTTACTTATTTAAGTATATATTTAAAAAGGTTAAAAACTCTTTTAGATTAAATTGAAATGTTTTCCGCGAATTTTTTAATTATAAGAAAGTAATTATAATTATTCTTTAACTTTACCGAAAGTTAAGTCGAGTTATTTAAAGAATTTAATCAACTTTATTTACTATTTGCTTTTTAAGGAATTCGAGCAAAATAATTCCTTTATTAACTTACCGTTTTTAATCTTTTATACGTTTTATTTAAAACCTTTAACAAATAAAAAAGAGATATATAATATAATATTCTTAAATAAATTATATAATAAAAGTTTCATTAAAACCATTTTAATATAATATATAATATTTTTATTAACCGATTTTATTTATTTATTTAAGTAAATAAGTTAATAAAGTTTAACCTTTTAAATACCTTCTTTAATATTAATTAACTTTTTATATAAAACGTTTTTAAATCTTATTAAATCCTATTAATTATTTACTTTTATATCGCGATTACTTATATTCTTTATCGGAATATAAATAATCGATAATATTAATTTTATAAAGCTTTTTATAACAAGGTAAATATAATGAATTAATTAATAATTACGTTTAATGGAACCATTAAAAACGTATTTTATGATACTTTTTTAACATTATTTATATAATATTAATTTAAGAATGGAATAAAAAGAATTAAAGCTTTTTTTAAATCTTATCTTATAACGAGATTTTATTTTATAATATTTAATATTTACTTTATTAATTTCTTAAATAAGTTATCCAAATCATTTAATATATAATTTACCTTAAAACTTTTATTATAAAAGTTCTTTTTCTATTATTTCTCTTTTTCGATTAATATTATTTATGTTAACTTTATTTCTATTATTTATTATTTATTTTTTCAATTATTTCAAAATAGCTTATTATGATATATATAAAGAAGATAATAAATAAGCATTATTTAATATATATAAAAATAGAGATAATTTATCTTATAAAAGAATTATTCGATTTAATAATAAAGTAAATTACGTTATTTATTCTTTTTATCATTTACCTTTTTATATAATTATTGTTAATGAATAAAAGGAAGAATATAATAATATGAATAACTTATTATATCCTTAAGGTTTTCCATAATATCTTTAAAGCTTTCTTTAATATCTTTAAAGATCTTTATAACATTTTTAAAGGCTTTTTTAACCTTCTTTAAAGCTTTTATTTATTATATATTATAATATAAAGGTTATTTATTATATAAATTAAGATAGGTTTTAATATATATAACTTCTTATTAATTTTACCTAAGGTAATAAGGTTAAATATATATTATTACTTATGTTTAATAACGTTTTATTAATTAATATTAATATTATTATTAATAATATATTAGTTAATTATAAAGAAGTAAAAAAGATGAATATTAAACGATAAATAACGAAGAATTTATATTATATTCAAAATGATATAATAATTAAATTATAAATTTATATATATTCTTATTAATATTATGAAAATAAAAAAAGTAAAAAAGTTATATTAATATTAATAATAGAACTTATGCGATATAAGTTTAATGAGAATTAAATTAAAGAATTAATTTAATATTTATATTTTAAAAGTTATTAATATTATAATCCCTTATATAATAGAATATACCTTTTATATATTAGATGATTAACTTAAAAAAGATATTATTTTAAAATATAAGCTTAATAAATTATTAACTTATATATAAATTAAATTTTATATGGAATTTATTTTTTATTTAAAGGTAATTTAAATATTTAAGATTAAAGTGGTATAATTTAAGGATTATAATAATATAATAATAAGTTCTTTATTTAATAAGGAGATAATATTTTAGAAATTCTTTAAGAATATTATTAAATATAAGGTTTATACCGTTTATATAATCATATATTAAAAATAAGTTTTACCTTTAATTAAAAAACTTAAAGTTAAACTTATTTTAATCTTAATTATATCGGTTAAAGTATAAGATAAGGAAGAAAATGATGAATATCTTTTTATTAATAAAAGTAAATGGAAATATCTTAAAAAGGTTTATTATTTAAGTAATTTTTAATTACCTTATTTTATTATATTAAATAAAGATTAGATTAAAAAAGAAGATAACTTATTCTTAAATAATAATAAGAAAGAATGGTTGGAATAAATTTAAATTAAGAAAGTTTTTTTTTTTCCCCCTTTTTATTTTAACCATATCGGCGTATAAATGGGTAAAGGAATTAAATAATAATTTATCTCTTAAAGAAAATGAATAAGAATATATAATATAACGTTAACTTATAATAAAACTTATTTCGTTTTTTTCTGGTATAATTAAATTAATAAAAAGATAAGTTAAAAACTTAAATAATAACTTAAATAATATAATATAAATTTATATTTAAATATAAAATAAAGTAGTAAATTTTATTAAAACTTATTTTATTAACTTAATTATTAACGTTTTATAAAAGAATATTAAACTTAATGTATATGTTCCGCTAAAGAAAATTATCGACTTTATTTTTAAATTAGATAAATTTTTAGATATTATAATTATTGTTAAAGAAAAGAAATGGTTTTCCTTATCCTATAAATTAAAAAAATCGGAAAATCATAATCTTATAGAGATAATATAAGAAAATAATTAAATTATAATTATTAAAAAAAAATTAAATATAATTAATGGCTTAAAATTAATAATATGGTAAGAAGGATTTATTACTTTTCTTAATAATTAAGGTTAAATTAAATAAATTAAAGAGAATATATAAAAGAAGTAAATTATTATTCCATTTAAATTTAAAGGTAAAAACATGTTTATATCCGAAATTATAATTATTCTTTTTATAAAATAAAATAACGTTTCCTTATAAATATATAAGCCGTTAAATATATAAAGAAATTGCGTAAATAATTCTCTTTTATATATTAGAATTAAGAATTTTCTAATACTTATTTTAATATTTAATAATAATAATATCTTGATAACGTTAAATAAATTATTTCTTTTACCATCTCTTTTTATATATTTATTATTATTTAATACGTCCCGAAAATGAAAAGTTAATTAATTATTTATTAAATTAAAAGGTAAAAATAATTTTATAACTTACCGAAAGGCTTAAGATTTATAAATGATTAATATAATTATTAATAAAGAACCTTTTATGGTTTTATAAAAAGGTAAAAAGATTAAAATATTTTAAACTTTAAGAGCGTTTAGTTATATATATAATAATTATTAATAATTATTATATTAACTTATTTAAATAAATATAATTAAAGATTTATAAATAAATAATAATTAAGTTTTTAATTTTTAATTAATGATAAAATGGTATAATAAACATTATATAATATGATAAAATGATGATTAATAAATATAAAAGAAATATTAAAAGGGTTATAAAGATAAGTTAATTTAATTTATTATTTTAAACTTTAAGTAATAATAAATATTTAAATATTTAAATATTTTAATTAATAAATAATTATTTTATATTAATATAATAAATAATGAAATGATAATATGGAATTATGAATAAATTTAATATTTTAAATCTTTAATTTAATTTATAAATATTAATAAATAACTTTTAATATTACTTATAACTTTAAATAAAATATTAAATATATATTATTATTATTCTTTAATTATTATAATAACTTTAATATATTTTTTTATATTTATAAGAGTTAAAATGTTATTTATATCTTAATTAATAATATGAAAATTAATATTTAATATATTAGATTTATAAGAATATTTATAACCTTTATTATTATAATGATATATAATATAAATATTATTTAAATAATTTAATAAAATGATATAATGTTGAAACATGTTTTTATTTAATTAATAATTCTTATAAATATATTTTAAAAATAAGATAATATTAACCATTATTACGTATATAATTAAGATTTATTAAAGATTAAATTAAAAAAGGGTTAATTTAAATTTATCTTTATAATTAAAAATAGGTAAAAATATGAGTTTAATTTCTTAATATCGATATATTTAATTTTGATAATATTTATTTAAAAAAATGATTTATTTAACTTTGAATTAAAGATATTATTAATTAACCTCTTTAATTAATAGAATATAATAATATATATATTCATATATTTAAATTATTAATTATTGAATTAATAACGTTACTCACGTATATCTTTTTTACTTTAATTAAAATTTAAACTAAATATTAATTAAAGTTTATATTATTTATTAAATTTAATTTATTATTATCATTTCCGAGAAAAGATTTATGAATAAATGGTTCGAATTAAATCAGGAAATAACTTTATTTAATCGCATCTTAATTAAAACGATTTATTAAACTTTAATTAAAACTTAAATTATTAATAATTAGTTTAAATATAAGGTTTAAGGTTTTATTATTTAATTTAAGGAGGTTGATTTTTTACTTTTAAGAGATAATGTTATGTTTAAAATTAGATTTAAATTAATTCGATTTAAAGAAGTTAATTTTTCGTTTTTAGGAATTAACGTTCTTAATGAAACTTAGTTAAGATTGGTTTAACTTTTTCGAATATATTATGAGTTATTTAAATATAATTAAGATTTTTAAAAATTATATAAATTTATAATAGAAATTAATAAATAAAGAAACATTTATAAATAAATAAATATTATAAATATTAACGAGAGTTTTATTAAAGGAGTAAAATTTTCTTTAATATATTTAAATCAGTAAAATTTAGATTAATTATTTAAAAAAGGAATTAATATATTTTAAACGTAATTATTAATATATATTAAAGTATTAAAAGTTTTAAAAAAGTGTGTAAATATTTCTTAATATAAGTATTTCTTAAAGTAATTATTTATTTATCCTTATATCTCTTGAAACCTTATAAAAGATTTGAAGTTATATCATTAAAAAGAGAAAAATACCATATGCGATTACTTTATGTAATGTATAAATTAATCTTAGATTTATTAATTAAATGTTAAAAATATGCGTAAAGGTAAAATTAGTTAATAAATATTAACATAATATTAAAAGATATATTATATTTTATTAAATATAAAGCATGGTATTTTTTTATTAAAGTTTAATTAAAAGGGTTAATAAATTAATTTACTTTATTTAAATTATTTTCGATTAAGAAATAAATGAATGGTATTAAGTTAAAAGGAAAATATATAAATATAATTTAAAACGAAAATATTTATATATGTAAATTTATAATATAAATTATTAAAATTAATAAGTGCGAAGGGAAAAGGTAAATTAAAGGATATGTTTTATTTATTTTACGTATATTAAAACGTGCTTTAATAATATCTTATTTTATTAATAATAAATATTATGTAAATATTCATTTTCATTATATTTATTTATTAATTATTTTCTTTCTTTCATATGATTTATCTTTTTCTTAAACCGTTTTAATCATTATACTTTTGAAATTAATATTTAATCATTTTATTAAATGGTTTTATTAACCATCTTAAATTAATATTTAATAATAATTATTTTAAAATATTAAGCATTATTTCAAATCTTCTTTTTATAAGTAAATGTTATTTTAATTTATTTATATATATCTTAAGCATTTTAAAATTTTAAAGAAAGGTTATATTTAAGTGGTAATGTTTATTTAAGATAGATAAGTAATAATATTACGTATAATTAAGGGTTTAAAACTTTTTAAATCGTTAATAAAACCTTTAAAATTTAAAATAGGTATATTATTACTTATTTATCTTAAATAAACTATCATTTAAGTTAAATTTATCTTAAACTTAATAATATCTTTATAAAATTAATTAATAAAATTAAATATTAAGTTTTTTTTATCGAGTTAATTATTTATCTTATTTAAAATATATAATATATAATAACCTTTATTTCGGAAATTTATAACGAATAAAATATCGACGAAAAGATAATAAAAGTAATAAGAAAATATAAATAATATAATAATAAATATTATTAATAAAACGGGTAATTATAAATTAAAGGTAAAAGTTTTAAACTTATAAATTATTAACTTATAATATATTACTTTTCTAACTTTTTAAAATAAGATAAAGTTTCTTATTTTCCTTTTCTTTAAATATGAAAAAATAATATATTATTAAGTAATAATCTTTTAAATACCTTTTATCTTACCTTTTCTTATTATTTATTACCCGATTTTAGCTTTTATAAAAATGTTTTAATATATTAAACGTTTTTTTATCATGTTTTTTATATTATTATATCCTTTATAAAAATGTTAATACTTAAAATATCTTTTTATTATAAAGTTAATATTAATTAATTAATAATTAAAACATTTACGAAGCCGTAAAATACTTTATAACATATATGAATAAAACCTTTTTTTCGATATTTTCTTACGTAAGTTTATTATAAAACTTGATATTATTAAAAAGAATTACTTAATCTTTATCTTAATAAATGACAAATAACATAATTAATTATATATTTATATTATATCGGAATATTAATTATAAATATTAAACTTTTAATTATTAAACTTAATATTTTAAATTAATGGAAAAGAATAATAAAAAAGATAATAATAAATAATTATATCTTTTAATAAAACGTTTAATACTTTAATATATAAATTATAAGAAACGTTTTATATTAATTAAATCATTTTATATAATAAGTTTATAATAAGTTAAATGATTTATAATACTTAAGATATTTTTAAAATCACTAAATATAATTATAAATATAGTTTTATTATAGCTTTAAATAATCTTACTTATATTATTCTTATTATTATTAATATTTATATTAATTATATTACTTTTATTAATTATATTATCTTTATTAAATTTATTATTATTACTTAATTAATTACCTTTATAATTATTAAATAAAATATATAAATTTAACTTATCTTTTATAGTTAAATTATTGGGAAAAAGAGATTTAATTTAATGAATAATAATTAAACCATTTAAAGGATAAGTATATTTCGGTAAACGGCCGCGTAATTCCTTATTTTCTATATTAATATTTTTAAATATAAAAGGAAATCTTTTCTTTATATTAAATATTAATAATTTACTTTAAGAATAATCAAATTTTTTATTAAAAGGTAAAAATAATTTATAGGTTTTATTATAATATTTATTAATATTTTTAACGACATAGTTATTTTCAAATTTATAATCTTTATCTTAATTATTATTATTCCTTTCTCGCTTAATTTTATTATAATTTAAATATGGCTTAAAGAGTTTATATAAAATAATGTGATGATGTAAAATCATTATTATTATTAAGAAATTCCTTAATGTTTTAAAATTAATGGAAATTACTTATTTATTTATTAAATATACATTATAATTATTATGTTAATAATGTATATTAATGTTAATATATTGATGTTAACGTATTATTTAATATTTATCGCTTTATGAAAAAAATGATAACGTTTTTATTATCATTTTTAATAATTATAATATTGAAATATATATGTAAAGCAAAGTTTTCCAAACCTTTTATGTTTATAATATTTAATAAGTTAATTAAAGAAAGGTATAATGATATTATTTAATAAATGTTAATTAAAAAGTTAATTAATATCATGTTTTTATTATTATTTACAAGGTTTAATCCTACTTATTGTTAATATTTAAAATGATATTAAAGATATTATTAATATCTTCTTTGGCATTAATTTAATTAAAAGCTTTATAAATATTAATAAAACTAATATTATCGTTTTAATTAAAGGTTTTATAAAGATTAATTAATTTAATGTTAAAGATTTAATTAAAAGCTTTATTAATATTAATAAGGCTAATATTAAAGTTAGCTTAATATTTATAAAGAATTTTTTAATATTTTTTATAATCTCATTTTCCTTATCGGTTAATTTTTAACTTTTTTTTTTAATATCATTAATGTTCCTTTTAATTTTCCTAATTATCTTTATTAATACCTTATGATTAATTCTTACCTTATAGAAATTAATTATAATAATTCTTTTGATATTATCGATAATGATATTTATAATTTTTAATATATTTAAGCTTTTTTTAACCGGTTTAATGTTTAGGTATATTTATTGTTAAAAAAAAGATTTAATGGTAAACTTAAAAAGTTATAATAATTATCTAAGGTTTATATTAATGATATAATTTTTTAACATTTCCAATATTATATCGAAACCTTTTTTAACATTATTATTAATTCATAACGTTTTTAATATATTAACGTTAAATAAATCGAAATATATATTATTATTTATTAAGTTTAAATCTTAATTAATTAAGTTATTTATAATAAAAATTAATTTTAACTTATCTTTTATTATTTTATATAATAATATTATGTTTAATGTTATATTAGGATTAATTTATATTAATATAACGATAATTATATCGATATTAAACTAAGGTTAAATTAATATTAATTTAATTACTTTTTTTTATTATAATTTTATATTAATAATACCTTTAATTACTTCTTTATCATTATTTTTTAATATGTTTTCTTTAACGAGTTTATAATTTTATAACGATATAAATATCTTTTATATATTAATATTAATATTATTTAATTTATTTCCTAATTTTTTAATAATATTTCCTTAATAAGAAAATTATTAATTTGGTTTAAGGTTAAGTTAATCTTATAAATATTATAATTATAGTTAATAAAGATTAAATTTAGTATATATTTTTTAATAATATTATCGATTTTCTTTATAACCGCCTTTTTTAAATTAATTTCGATAATATTATTATTATTAATAATAAATGATTACTTTAACTTCTTTAATAATTAATTATTATTATTAACGTTAGTAATAAATTTCTTTATTAACCTTAATGATTTTATTGATATTAAATTCTTTAATAAAAGCTTAATATTTCGCTTTAATTAATAATAATGTTTTTATTTAAGCTTAATGGGTGGATTAATGGGTGAATTAACAAGTTAATTAACAAGTTCTTCGTTATCATTAATATTATTTCGTTTAATATCATGGTTATTATCAAAAAGATCATTAATAAGTTTATCTTTATTATTATTATTAAGGTTATTATTATTGTCATTAATAAAGTTATCATTAAAGTTATTAATGATATTATCGATATCATTTTTACGTTAAAACATTTTTAATAAACTTCATAACTTTATAACGTTAAATATCGAATAAATTAAACTTAATTAATTTGAATTTAATTTTATAATGTTAATATTAAATTAATAAAATTAATTTAATAATTTTTAAAATATTACTTACCGTAACAAGAAATAGTGGTTATAATAAATGGTTTTTTTTTCAGATAATGATTTATAAAAAATAATAAATAGGAAAAACTCTTACGTAATAATTATTTAAAATAATCATTTTCGATATTAAATTATTATATAAATAAATATATCTTTACGACATAAAATCATTTTTTATCGAAAATCATTATATAAATAAATACGTTTTTACGATATAAAATCATTCTTTATTAAAAATTATTCTTTATTTAAGAATAATTTTAAAACTGAAATCATTTTTTTTCATATAACCATTTCTATTATATAACCATTAAATACCCGAAATTATAACATATAATAAACCATTAAATATATAAAATTATTATTCATTAATAAACCATTCCATATAATAAACTATTATACGCATTAAATTATTACTTTATAATAAACCATTTTATATGGTAAACCATTTTATATAATAAATTAATTAAGTTATAAATAATTAATATATTAATATTATATAATTATATAATTCGATATATTTAAGATTTATTAATAAAGTTATAATTTATGATAATATAATACATTATATAAACTTTCTTTTCTATAATTATAACATTATAATATATATTTAAATAATCCAAAGGTATATTAAACTCGTTAAAAAAGTTTATAAATTAAATCATTATTAATAACATATAATATAATATAACAAAAGTTTATAATAAGGTATAATTTACCATAACTTATTATGTTAACGTAATATATAAATTTAAAGGCATATAAAATTTATACGAATATTTATAAGAATTAATAATATAAGATTTATTAATATTTAAGTATAAATTAATAAGAGGATTTATATAACTTATCATTAAATTTATATAATTAAGGTAAACCTTTTATAATTTATAATTACCAATTAAATCGGAAATATTTAAACAGATATTAATATATTATATAATAGGTTAAAATTAAAAAACTTATCCATAAAACATTCTAAATATCCATTTTATGATTAATTATATTTTATTCTTATATTTATCAAAGGTAAACATATTTACTTATAACAATTTAATATCTTAATTAATATATATAATATTAATATCACCAATATTAATTAAATATAACTTAATATATACGATTATAATAACTTTAACGATAATTAACTTAAAATTAACCTCTTATATAACTTTTAAATTAAGTAATTAATTACGTTCTCCATTACGTTATAAAAAGATAAAAATAAAAAATATATAATGGTTTTTATATATATTAAAGATAAATATATAATTTATTTTTCTAAAGTTATTAAAACTATAATATTAAATATAATCGCTTTTATTAAAGACGAATTAATCCTTATTAACTTTAATTTCAAAAGTTAAGATAATGATTAATTATGATAAAGATAATATATAATTTAAAGATAAAAGTAATGAAATTATAAATATATACCGATTATTAAATATAACTTTATAAACTTATTAAATTCGGGAGTTATAATTTTATATAATAAGATCATTATTACGAAACTTATAATCCCATAAATAAGTTAATTATAAGCTTTATATAAATAAAGGCAATAATAATCTTATTTTTATAAATAAAAATCTTATATCATATATAAAATAAATTATATACTTAACTTTTTTATTCAATATATGGTTAATAATAAAAAGGTTCACATATATAACATTAATAAATTACGTAACCTCCAACTTTTTATCTTTTACCTCAAATATATTAATTAACTTATTATAATTAAATTAAGAAAAAACTCTTCGGAATAAATTAAGACATTTTTTATATAATTCTTATATCATATTAATAAGTTTTAAGTCATTTTAAAAAAAGCCATTACAAAATATAAAATAGATTATTAATTACAAATTCCACTTTATTAAGAAAATATATTTAATATTAGAAAAGTTAATCTCATATATATAACGTTTAAAGAAATTATCTCTTATTAATAAATAATAATCGATAATATTTTAAATAAAGGCATCAAAGATTAAATCTTAACGAATAAAATGTTTAAAAGTTTAATAAAATATTTATTAATGTAAATCCTCTTTAATTAATATGATATAATTTATTATTAAACCATATTTTTCCGAGAAATTAATATAATAAACCATTATATAAATATTAAGTTTTATTATATCATTTATAAATTATAAGCTTAATTCCTTTCGTTTTTTTTTCCCCTTCATTTTATTATTAAATCGATCATTATTATTCCTAAAATTATTCCCGGGATTAATATTATTAAGTTAATTAAATATTACCATTAAACTTTTTAATACTTTACGATTTCCCATATTTATAATAACGATTAAAGAAAATTAATTAAAGGATTCTTTAATGTGATTAATAATTAACGTTATATTATTATGGTTAATTTATTATATTTTAAATTTAGTTAAAAAGGTATTACTTTTTATAATTATAATATAAGTAAAAATAATAAGCTTTATAAAATCCTCATATTTATTAGCTACTTTCGCGAAACCCGGTTTTATATAATTATATTTTAATTAATCATAAAGAAATCTAAGAATAATAATAAATTAAAAACTATAAAAAGATATACTATAATTAATTAAATAATATTTAAGCGATTAAAAATAATATATACCAGTTAAAAATGATTAAATACATAATTAAAAAATATATATAACCTTTATTTTATTAATAAAAATATCATTAAGGAAGAAAACATATATTAAATGTAATAACCTAATATATTCCAAATATATTAAATTATATAAACGTAAAAAGATTAAATTTAGCGCGGGAAAAATAAATTTTAATAATGGAAAAAGGTTAATTATACTTTAATCTACTTTATATATTTCTTTATAAGTTATTATAATATATATATATATTATAATATGTTATATTTATTTAATTTAATGATAATACCGGTTATATATATTAATATTAAAGGTTAATATATTAATGGTTAACTTAAATGAGTTTTAACTTAATAAAATATAATAATATCGATAAAACTTCTTTACTTAAAAACTTTTAAAGCCATTATTTTTAACTTATTATAATATGTCATTAATAAAATATATAATAAACGTATAAATATTTATCTTAATATTATTTATAATTATTTTAATTTTTTTATCGAGGTTTTTAAATATCTTTATTACTTTTATAACATTAATAAATTTAGATTTATATAAGTTAAATATTAAAGAAAATATATTTCCAAAGCGGAAATAATTTTCTTTTAATAATCTAATAAATATAATATAAAATCTTATAAACGATTAATATAAGTTAAAAAATATGCCGAAGTTATTAATAAAATTAATAAATGAAAAGGATTTAATAAACATAACGTTAAATTAACTTATATTTTATTTATTTTTAAATTTATCTTTATCATATTATTTAAGCTTAAATTCATTATAAATAAGATATATATAATAAAATAAAACAACTTTTTTTATAATTATTAATTAATTATTAATAAACTCTTTCTTAAATATTATTATTTACCGGATATGATAATATTAATATTTCTTATTTTATAAAATAAATATAAGATTTTTAAACTTAAATATTAAAAAGCTTTTCCTCGCCGGATTTGGTATAAGGTTTTTAAAAGTTTCTTTAAAATTATAATCATAATGGACATTTAATAACAAATATATATATATAATTAAAATATACATTATAAAAGATAATAATATAAGTTTTTTTTTCCTTTATAAAAGGTTTAAATTAATATTATTAATTATTATATTAATATCCATATTATCGCGGGTGGTTAAGTTAATATATTCTTAAATTTATAAGGTTAAAATTTCCTTACTTTGTTAAATATAAGAATTAATATATATATCCCAATTAAATCCATATATTTATCCAATATAAAGGTATATAATATTATTTATATCATTTTTAACTTAATGATAATTATATATAAGTTTAATATAATGATAATAAATAAAATTATTTAAGAATATGATAACATTAAACTTAAAATATAAATAATAACCATTAAACATATAAACCGATTCAAATTAATAATAAGATTAATATAACTTAATTAAATAATTTATAAATAAAATTAAGTTAATATATATATCTTTTATAATATTTAAAGATATAAAATTTTTAATAATTAATAAAAGATTAAAGAAATTAAGCTTTATTATAATGAGTGATTTTTCTTTCCCCTTTAATTTATCGATCTTAAATTTCTTAACTTTTAATTTTTCATTATTATATAATGTTAATAAATCATTATATTTCCGTTTTAATCATTTATATACTTCTTTCTTATAGTTATAAGCTTTAATAAACATTTTTTCTAATTTTAATAAGATTTTTACTTAACGTATATTAATCAATGATAACCACTTTCAAAAATGATTAATTAATATTAATAATTATTTTAAAAGATTTATAACTTATTTAATTAAGTTCCCATTATCATTATGTAATAAATAAAAAATCTTATAAAAGGTTAATTATATTTTATAATTAATACTTTTAAGGTTTACTTATATAATAAATATTAAATTAAATTTAAGCATATTAATAATTTTATTTTAATATATTTCTATTAAATATGATATATTAAGTGCTTTAGATTTATTATATATATTAAAAGGAAGTAAATTATTAATACTTTTAAGTTCGTTAATTATTATAATTTTATCCTTTATATTATCTTTATTAAATATTACCTAAAACGGTTATATATTATCGACAATAATTTCTTTATATATCATAACATTTATAATATTAAATGGATCCATTATAATTTAAAAGATAACGTAAATATTCTTATTTAAAATATTATGTTAAATAACATTTAAATTAATAATATTTAACATATATTAATTAATATTCATATAATGTTTTATAAGTAAATTTATTAATAATAAGCGGTGATTTTTTATCTTTATTATCTTCATTCTTTATATCATTTTTATCCATTTATTTATTATTATTAATACCTTTAACATTAATTATCATAACATTATTAAAAGATATAATAATTATACTTATATTAACTACCTCTTTATCATGATTATTTATTAAGTATAAGATATTATCACTAATATCATCATTTATTAATAAATTTCTATCATAAGTTTTTTCATTTATAAATTATTAATTACCCGCTTTATTAAATGTAACATTATAAGAATATTTTATTAAGGTTAATAATTTCGGAAAGGTTATTTAAAACGTAAAATAACTTTTCTTAAGATAAGTTATAATAGTTTATAAAATTTGATAAATTTATTAACGTAAAGTTAAAAGTTAAGATTAAAATAAATGATAATAATAATTAACGGCTTATTAATTATGATATATATATATTAAAAACAGTTATAAATAAACAAAAATAAATAATCTAAGATCGGATAAAAGTAATTAAAATATTAAAAAGAAAAAAAAGGAAGTAAATTAATAAGAGTAATTAAAATCCACAGATATAAATAAAGAAAACGAAAGTAAACATTAAAAATGTTCAAGATAAATATAAATAAGCTTAATTTATATCAAATATTAATATTATTTTTAATTATATGATAATAATTTGTGATAACTTAATTAATAATGGTAAAACTTCAAGGAAATAATATATATATAATTTGAATTATTAATTAATATTAAATTAACCACTTTATCTTAAAATTAATAAATATAATTTAAAAGATATAAAATTATTATACATTAAAAGTAAAGTTCATTTTAAAGAAAAACATTAATTAACATTATTTTATATAATAAATTTTATTTTATACATTAACATTTATTACATAATTATTAAATTATTTAAATTTCTTACCCCCCTTTATATTCTTTATATTCTTTAAATTAAAGAATATTTATTATTTATTAACCCATTTTAATTTACGTTTAAGATTTTCTATAATAAACTTACATTCTTAACATATTTATAACAAACTATTTCGGGTTAAACTTAAACAAATCCAACGATAAATATTATTTAAATTTAAACCATAACAAGAATTATAATAACGATAATAATTTAAATAATAACAATAATAATCTTTTTATACTTTAAGTTGATTAATATATATCATTAAGAAACATTAAAAATTAATATAATATAAGTTATCTTATCCATAAAAAGTTTATATGGTAATTTAATTTAAATTTAATATAACGTTAATAATTATTTCATTAAAAAGATTTTAATCGATTTGATATGAATAAATCTTACGATAAGGATTTAGATTTATTCATTAAAGATTTAATATATATTATTATAACAAATTAAATCTTAAGTATTATTAAAAATTTGCAGAGAAAAGGCCGTTTATTAAAGATAAAAGTTAAAATAATAATTAGAGAATTATATATAATTCATTTCTTATCTTTAATTTGTAAGAATAGTAAAATAATGTTTAATAAATCGGACTATATAAGTTACTTTTAAAGAAAAGGTGCCGAAAAGGGTCAATAATATAATAATAATAAAATCTTTATTATGAAAGAATAATGTAATTTCAAAATATATAAACATTTTATTACATTCGGTATATTAAAAGTTATATATTAAATAATCAGAAATAAATTCTTAAAATTAAATATTTTATTAAACCTTTTTAAAAACTTCCACAATTATTATTTATATATTTTCTATACCTTAAAATATAAGTTCTTATTTAAAAAGGCTTATATAAATAAACCCCCCCTTAATAATTAAAAAAGCAGAAAAATAATATATTAATAACTTAAAACTATATATTCTTTAATTAATAAGTAAACATAAATCCTTATTAAAGATTAATATAATAGAAAAGGAATGATAATTAAAGTTAAAAAAGTTTATATTAAATTTAATAAATGGTAATATAATTAAATTCATATATAATAAAACTATATCTCAAATTATTAACTTCGATAATACATTTAAATCTAAGTTACCATTATAATTCCTTAAACATTCAATCATTATATATATCGTAAAGTTATTCTTTATTATTAAAAAAGAGATAAAACTAAATAAAATTTATATATAAACACTAAAAATGTTTAAAGAAAAATAGAAAGTAAATAATAATAAACATAATAAAATTAAATTATTATTTAATATAATATATATATTTAAGAAATATGTTAAATAAAGCATAAAGATAAACATTTTTACCTAAGAGTTATATTAACCAAATAGATCGAAAATCATTACGAAACCGAAGATAAAAAAGCAAAAAAAATGCATTATAATAAAAATTACTTAGAATTATTTCAACTTTAAATCTAATAATAAATTCGAATTTAAAGATAGATTTAATTTTAATAATAATACTTAATTATAAACATATAATTAATAAACTTTAAATAAATTAAATCTTAAATATAATGGAATTATTAATGGCATAAATTTTAATATAAACATAAAATTAACCTTAAATAACTAATATAATATAAAGGTTATAAATTTTAATAATAATATGTTATTTTAATTTATAACGTTTTTTAATACATTAAGTATTTCTTAAGAAACGGATTTATTTAAAACGTTAAATATATTTAATATCATTAACGTTTAAAATATATTAAGTTTATATAAAAAAGATGATAAAGTTAAAACATAACCTTCATTTAAGAAGATTTAATTATATATCGAAATTAAATAATAACGTTAATTTAAATCGGGTGGCATTATTAAAGCTCGAAAACGTTAACTTCGAAATAATTAAAATATCGAAAAGTTTAACACTCTTTAAAATAAATTAAATAACATATTTATAACTTAAAAACATTAACTTTAAAATAATTAAAGCGGTAAAAAGTTAAAGATTTTTAAAGATAAATAAAGTAATATATTTATAAACTAAAAATGTTTAACTCGAGGTAATTAAAGCGATAAAGAGTTTAATATTTTTAAAAATATGTTAAACGGCATATTTATCATTCGAAAATATAAAAATCTAAACAATTAAAATAGCAAAAAACTTAACACTCTTTAAAATAAATTAAACAATACGTTTAACCTTTAAAAGTGTAAACCTTAAGTTAATTAAGGTAATAAAGAACTTACCTCTTAAATAACCAAATTTCAAAGCATATAAAATACCTTTAACTTAATCCCCCTTTTTAAAAAGAATAAGAAACATAAAAGAACGTTAAATAATAAGGTTAATAAAGAAAGGGATAATTAAGGAAATAATTTAAATTATATAAATATTAATTTTAAATATAATAGTTGGGATTAAGATAATAACAATGGAATAATTAATGATAAAATAAGCTTTATTAAAATATACCGGCAAAAGATTAATTAATACTTTATAAGATATCATTAAACTAAATGTTAAAAATAAACCTTTAAGCTTAATATCAATAATTAACGTTGTAAAAAATATTAAATAATAATATCATTAATATATAATTAATTAAAAATAATGTTATAATTATAATAAATAATAATAATAATAAAGATTATGGTTATTATTAATTTTAACAACCTTTAATATCTTAATTTTATAATTATAACATTAATAATAATATTTACTTAATTTAACATTTTATAATAAATATATTATCTTTATATCGGTTTATATTATATATCTTACTTAATATTACATAATAAACATTCAAGAAAATATTATAATTAAATATATAATATATTATTATCGTTAAACTTCCATTAAATCGCCATTGTTATTAATAACTTTCTATAATATAAATAACATTATATTATAATTATCATCGAAAACCTTTAAAAATATAACCATTTAATAGTTTATAAAAGCCCTTTTAACATTTCTTATATAATATTTATTTTATATAAATCTTTTATACGTTATATATTTATTCATTTAATGAAATACCTTTATAATTAAATTTAAATTAAGGTTATTTAAAAGTAACTTTAAATTTATAATATTTAATTCGGTAAAATAAAAGCTTATTAATTTATCATAATGTATCGGAATATAATCTAATTATACCATAATTTTAAGATGTTTAATAATTTATTTATTGAGTAAAAATATAATAAATTTAATATATAAATTAGTTAAAACGTTATTACCTTTTTCCGGTTAAAAGAAATAAAAGCCCCTTTCTTTATTAATAAAGGAACATTAAAGCTTTTAACCATAACCTTTTTCCATAAAAAAATCCCATTCTTTGAAGTTTTCGTAATTGGCGAATATGATTTAATTCCTTAATATTAGATTTTAATACGTAAAGACAATATTAATAAAAAGTTTAAAATTAAAAACACCATAAATTTAATTATAAAAATATAGCCATATCTTCAAATAAAAACGGGTATAAATAATACGTTCATCTTAAAGTTAACGTGTTAAAATAATATCACGACGCTATAAATAACCCTTAACACTTATATATTTCATAAATTAAACGATTAAAATATTACTCCAACTATTAATAACTTTAATAAAAAACTATAACCTTTCTTATAAAATTTAACGATATTTAACATCTTCCTTTATAAAAAGATTAATAAATCATTTAATAATTAAATAAATATATTCCAAATCGCCATTTATTAAAAAATTCCATAATAAGATATAAAAGCTTATAAATTACGGCCGTATTTATAAAAAGGAAATAAAGTTATAAACTTATTTTTCATAAAATATAAAATTAATATAAACATTTATAATTTCACTTTATAAATAACTTATTTCTTAAATTATATTATATGATTAATCGGCAATAAAATATAATATCTATATTTATATATGCTAATTATAATTAAATAAATTATATAACTATTTATCTTACATTAATTATTCATTTTTTATATCATAAAGACCTCACGTTTTATCATTTAAAATATGGTATAATAAAGGATGAAAATCTTTAAGATTCGATATAACTTCATATATCTTTATAAAACGATTAAAATATAATTAAATCTTTATAAATAACCTAACTTAAATAATATTAAAATAAAGATATAATTAACGAATAAAAATAAAATATATTATTAATATATTTTTGCTTAAAAAAACTTAAATGCCTATAAAATCATAACTAAATAAATAATAAAAGGCAAATTAAATTACGATTAAGATTATTTTCTAATATAAATTTAACGTAACAATAAATTTACGATAAATAACGTTTTTAATTATTAAATAATTACTCCGCTTTTAATATATATAACGTTTAAAAAATTAAGTTAATATATCTTCTTTACTTATTTAACAATATTTAATCTAATGAAATATATTTAAGGTTAAAAACGTTTTTAAACTTTAATCATTTTTTAATTTAAAAATGGTTATTACCTTACCCCTTTTCCCATTACGGTATATAATAATGATAATGTAAAGTTATATTAACATAACGTGTTAACGTTAAAATGAAACATAAAAGAAAGAATAAGTATATAAGAAAAAAAAATGCGTATAACATAATTATATTATAATAAAAATATAAAAATGAGCGTGAAATAAATTTGAGAATTTTAAAATTTATAAAATGAAAATATATGAAATATTTAATAATGGGAAAATTAAGATATTATTAATATATAATACATTTATTTCATTTATATCATTTCCATAACTTATATATATTTATATAATATTAAAATTATAAGACAAAAAAATAAACGATTTATAAAATAATATTTTAAGAAAAAAATTTAAGAATTTTTAATATAATTGGAATTTAATGGAATAAATATAAATTAATAAGGTAATATTTAACTTTATATTAAAGTTATTAATATAGAATTAACTTATTAATAAAAGTTTATTAATACTTTATTAATAAAGATTTAATAAGATTTAATTAAATTTAAGATTTTCTAAAATCTTATTAATTTATGAATTTTATGAAATCTTATTATTCTTTATTAATAATTTTACCTTAATATTAATCTTTAAGATTTTATCGATAACTTTAAATTTTATATTATCGTCGATCATTATTAATTTAAATTTTAACTCTTTTATTTTTAACAAGTTTTCCTTATCATATTTATTAATTAACTTAATAACATTTTACGTTAATAATTCTCTTAAATATCATTAATTATATATAAGTGAATAATCTTTCCATTATATTAAATATTTAAATATTAGTTTTTTAATATAATTAACTTTTTATTTAATTAGTTTTTTAATTTTATATAATATTTAATTATTATTATCGTTTTCAATAATAACTTAATTTATTTATAATTATTATTAATTATATAAATTTATGCTTTATAAGATTTTATATAAATATACCACCGATATTATTTTATATATATACTAATTTAATAATATATTAACCTTATATATGAAATTGTTAATTTATCGTATAATTAATAAAAGTTTAACATATTAAATTAACCATTTTTATAATAACTTTCTTAATAAATTATAACTTTTATATAATTTAAAATATATAAATTTTTTCATAATAAATAAAATTAATTTATATTTATTATCATATTTAGTTTTTACGTTAATAATTATAAAATCTATAATTACCTTTACTTCTTTTTAATATAACTTATATAATATTTCAAAATTAATTAAGTTTATTAATATATTTAATATTAATAATATTATACATAATTTAAAGCTATAAACAATTTTATTAAATAATATATTTAATACCGAAAATTTTATATTATTTATATTATATTATAATATTAAGATAATATTAACTTATAATTATTTTAATCCCGAATAATAAAATCTAATAATAATTTTAATATTTTGGTTTTTTTTTAATTAATTATTGGTTTAAAGGTGGTAATTTATTAATATTATTAATTTTATTCTTAATCATAAAAAAATTATCTACCATAATTTTAATATAAACTTTAAATCTTTATTAGAAATAAATTTTAATGGTAAACCTTAATCATATATTATTAAGATTTTAAGTATTAACTTTATTTAATGTATTATTTTATATTTTATATAATTAAATATTAATAAAATTTTCTTATTAAACTTATATATAATGATTATAAACATATTAAATTAAATGAATTTATTTATTATTTAAGGTATATTCTTTAACGATATTATCGATAATTTAATAATGAAATCTTAAGTTATTATATAATATAACATGGGAATTAAATTAATTGATATTAATTTTTCTAGTTATTTTAAGCAATTTATTTAATTCTTTTAACATTTTAAATACCATTTTATATATTATTATATCTTTTTTAAAAAATTTTAAATTAATATATTATTAAGTTCTTAAGCCATTCTTTTTAATCTAAAATAATATTTTTTATTATAAGTAAGTTTTAAAAACTCTTTAATATATATAAATAATATCATAAATTTGCGCTCTTTTATATCTTTAATATGATATAATAAGCCTTTTATTAATTTATACTTATACCATTTTATAATATCCTTCTTTTTTTTCTTTATTACTTATAAAATTTCTCTTAATTTCTTTAATTACTTATTATTATTATATCTTTTAATAATTTTCCTTTTAAAATTATCATTTATAACCACTTTAATGGTTAAATAATTAAAGTCATCAATTATATCATTAAACATGGATTTTTAAATGTTATTCTTTTTTATAATATCCTTTACCATATCATTTATAAATAATTATAATAAAATATCAAATATTAGATTTTTCTTACTTAATATATGATAAATATCAAAATTAAACTAGAATAAATATATAAATATAATTATTAATTTATTATTTATCTTATTAATATTAATTATCTTTAATAATATTTAATTAACAATTCTTCTTATCGCTCTATAATTTATTAAGATTATAATCTTTTTTATATAAAATTAAAATTAAATATAATATTATTAATAAATTTAAACTAAACAAGTTATCTTAAATTTTATAACTATATATCCTTTTTTAACTTTAATTAAGACTTTTAATAAAAAGATAATTAACTTAATTTTATTAATAAGTATATTTTTTCTATCCTATTTAATATTTAAATAAAAAATTATAATATTAAAACCTTATTATTTAAAGACGTTAATCTTCAAAAAGATAATATTATTATAATCTTAATAAATAAGATTTATCAGATTTATTAACTTTTTTTAAAGAATTTTAAAAGATTCTCTTTTTTATTTAATTAATTCAAAATAATTTTAACCGATATATTTACATCTTATTATTATTATCAACAATATTTCCTTTTTCTTTTTCCCTTTTATTAATATTTTTATCTTATATTTTTATAATAATAAGGCTTTTTATTGATATTAAAAGATATGTTTCCTTAAGAATATTATTATATTTATATATATTTTAAGGTTAATTAATATTATTAATATTTTAATTTTTTTTAATACTTTAATTTAATTTTTAATAATTGAAATACCTTTATTATTAATTATGAAACTTAATAATTTAATAAAATTATATCTTATAAATAATTTCTTTACTAATAAAATAAATTTAACTTTATTATATATTTTAAAAACTTTATTAAGATATTTTAAATAATCTTTTATTATGTTATTATATATGATTATATTATTAATATAAGCTTTAATAAAGTTTTTATAATGTTTTAATTTTTAATTTATAAATTTTTATTTATATGTCGGTAAGTCTTTAAAACTTATTAAATATACTTTCAAAATTTCCAAACCTTTTAATAATATAATTATTATTTGGTTATAATAACCTTAAATTATTAATAATTAATGAAAAAATATGGATTTATTAATAATATTAAAAAATTTCTTACTTTTCATTTAAGATATAATATCTTTTTATTATGATAAGAAATAATTATTTAATAAGGCATATTTATTTAACGATTTTAAATTAATAATAACTTTATCTTTATATTTACCATTTATAATATATTAAATAATAAAATATAAATAACTAAATAATATTAACTTTTTCATTTAATTTATTTTATTTTAATTATATAATTTATTAAAGATTTTATTAAGAAACTTCTTATTTTATATACTTAATAAATATATTTAACCAATTTTATAATGTTTTTATTAATCATTTACCAATTTTATAATTATTTTTTCTAATTTTAATATCTTAATAATACCTTTATCTTTCCAAATATTATATCTTTTAATAAGTTTAATAAAGTTTTTATTAAAATCTAAATTAATATTATAATAATATATATTATCTTTTAATAATACTTTTAATATATTATTAGGTTTTAATATACTTAAAGATAAAACTTATAAATTATAAAAATTTCTTTTTTATAAGAAGATTTTTTATATATCTTTAAACATTTTATTATTTAACTTTAAGGCTTCATTAATAACATTATTTATATTAAACTTTATAATTAAGAATTCTTTTTAAATCTTTTTATTATTAATATTAACATATTTTATAATTTAAACTATATTTACCTTTTCCTAAATTATTATAAAATAACCTTAAACTTTAATTTTATTAATAAAGCTTAACCTTATTTTTTAATTAATAATAATTTTATCATTTATATTATTAAAGAAAGTCATGTTTTTTAACATTAATGCGTCATAAATATTATATATTATACTAAGGAAATTAACCTAAAACTAGAAATCTTTTCTTATTAAAAAATTTATATATTTTATCATTATTAATAATATAATGTAAGTAAGAATGATTATATAACTTATACATAATATTCTTTATTATATCATTTTTTTAACTTTTATAAAATTAATATAAATTTTAACTTTTAAATATAATACCATTATTATTATAATTTTAAGGTAATTTAATATAACGTTATAATTAACATAAAATTCATTATTAAATAATAAATAAGGTTTTAAGTTATTATTATATATTTATATTTCAATTTCTATTCAAATTAAAACTTCTAATTTATATTTTATTATTAATATATTAAGATAAAATCTTACTTTATCTATTATTTAAACTTCTTTTATAATTCCTTTAATTATCATTAATCTCTTTACTTTAATAATATTAAAGTTGATAATAAAATTCTTAAGCCATTTATAATTTATTATATAATTTAACATTCCCGAATTAATATAAATAATTAACTTTTCGCCGTTATTATTAATAACGTTAATTTATAAATATAAATACCTATTTAATTAATTCATTTTAAGTTAAAGTTTAACTTTTATATTCATAATTACCGGTTTATTAATAAATCTAATATAATATATTTTTCTATTTATATTATTATTATTATTAACGTTAAATAATTCTTTAAATATTTCTTATAATAACCTTTTTTCTTATGTTTATATAAAATATTTATTAATAATTTCTTTAATAAAAAGTTATTAATATTTTGAGTTTATTATTAACAATTTATCCGATATATTAAACTTAATAATCTTTTTCATTACTAATTTAATCTTAAATGGTTTTAGTTTTAAATATTTATTAATATATATATATTTAAAATAATTTAAGTAAGTATTAAAGACTTTATTACACTTCCGATAAATCCTTTTTTCTTTATTATTATTATCGATAATAAGGTTTATATTTTTATATTTTATAATAAAATGTATAAAGTAGTTAAAATCATGTTTTAATTATTTTAAATTTAACTTATATTTATCTACCATAAAATAACTATCATTAATTAATTTTACTTCCTTTTATTCTTTATTCTTATTATTAAATTTAATAAATATTTTATCATTTAAATAATTATTATTTTTACCTCCTCTTTTAACTTATTAACGTTAATAATATTTATAAATTAATCATTATTATTAATTATAATCTTTATCTTTACCATAATTAAATAATTTACCTTTATATTTACCATATATATATTAAAGTTTATTATTTTAATATTTATTATAATGTTAATTATTTCGGCAGTTATTATCTTTAAAATAATAATTATCCCTTCGATTATATATATAATTATATATATAATGATTTCAATTATCTTTACTTTATTAATATTTACCAATTATAATTTAATGATAATGATTAAAATAGTTATTAATGTTATTAACATCTTTATTTTTATTAACTTATCCTTTTATATAATTTAATAAAAGTTTTAAGTTTTACCTTTTAATTAAACCTTTAATAATTTGGTTATTAATGGATTAAAGAGGTTATAATAAATCTTTACTTTTAATTATAATAAGATATTAATATTAAATAAAGTTACATTTATTAAGATAAATAATATATTTATTAAGTTTAATATTATAACTTAAAAATGTTATTAAAATCTAAAATATTAGGTTAAGTTTATTATAAATTTAATTAATATATTAAATTAATTAATCCATCCATAATAAATAATAATTATAAATAATTTCCAAAGCTTAAAATTAAAAATTAGATTTTTTTAAAATATTATCTTATTTTTATTTAACCTTCTTAAGGTTCTTTATTATCTTTATTTTAAATATTTTAAATCATATAAATAAGTTTATAAAATGGTAATTAAAGTTTTTATATATTTTATCCTTTTATTTTATTAATTATATTATTTATTAAAAATTAATATCGCTTTAATATATTTATGGTAATTTATTATAAATAATATTAACATAAATAAAGATTTTTATTACGTTATGGATAATATTAATAAAGATATATATGTTATATTAAACTATAGTTTTATTATAAGATTTTTATTCCGGCATATCTTTAATTTTATCTTTATTTTTTATCGATTTAAATAAGTTAATATGGTTAAATTCCTAACCATTTAAAATAATTTAACGTTCAACTATTTATTAAAAAGCTTATTAATTATTACGTTATTTATTAATGATATTATTAATAATAATATTAACCGGTTTATTATAAATCTAATTAAATATTAATTTAATTATAATTATTAACTTAATGATATATTATTATATCTTAAAGTTAACGTTAATATTATATTTATTATAATTATTATTATTATATCCATCATTATTATTATAATCATTACTATTATTATAATTATTACCATTACCATAATTTTATTTATTATCATTATTATGATTATTATCACCATTATAACTATTTTAACCATTGTTATTATCGTTATTACCATTTTTACCGGCAATAACTTAATAAGTTTATATGGTAATAAAGATAATTATTTAATTTTTAAATTAACGAATATATTCTTAGAATGTTTTACATTTAACGTTAACCATTATTATTAATAATAACTTAATTAAATTTATTAATAATAGAATTATATAAATTAGCTTTACAATAAGCTTTATCGTTAATAATCTAAGGGAAACTAATTAATTTAACATTTTTAACATGATAAAAGGTTTTATAATTGATAAATATTAAGAAATTATAAAGCCGAAAGTTTAAGATATAAACATTAAAACTTAAACTATCATAAGTCTTAAAATTAATTTTTATTAAAATTTCTTTATTAAGGTAATTATAATAATTAATATATTAATCTAAATAATATTTATATTATTCCAAAAGATATTACCAAAATTAATAAAGAATCCTTTAATAATAATAATATTAATCTTATTAATAATGGTTTAAATATTAATATAAATAATTTTAATAATATTTAAGATATTAATTCATCCTATATTTTTATTATTATTATAAATTATATAATTATTTAACTTATAATTAATTAATTACTTTATCCCCATTTAAATTTAATTAATAAAACTTTTAAATCTAATAATAAACTTTTAACCTTAATTAATGAAATTTCCAACTATATTAAGTTTAAAAACTTAATAATAAACTTAAAAAAATTCAGAAACTTTTAACCATTAAATACTTAAACGATATTATAAATAAAATTACTTTTTAATAAATTCCTAATATATTTACCTTAATTTATTATTAATAATAATTAAGACTTTAATTATTTCAAAATAATAATATAAACTAAAATTTGTTTAATATTAACTTATTTATACTTTTATAAATATTTAATTTTAAAATTTACATTAATAAAATTTATAATCTTTAATATTAATTCCTTCTTTAATAATATAAATAAGAATAAAGATATAATAATAAATCTATAATAAAAGTTTAATTAAATAACTAACAATTATACCTCAACATTTAATTATCATTAATAAAAAGATATAATAATAATAACGATAAGTAATAAAAATTTTTATCTTTAATAAACTTAAAATTATTAAAACGTTATCATATTTACAATATTAAACTAATTATATTTATGAGAATTTAAAACATAACCTAAACTTTAAAATATAAAATAATTATTTTTTACTTTTTCGAATAAAAAATAAAAATATCTTAAAATCTAATAAAATAAAATTAAATAAGTTATAAGAAATCATATATAACGTTAAATAACTTAAAAATATATTAAAATGTTTAAAAAATTAAAAATAACATATAATTCAAATATAAACATAAATAAAATATAAGTAAAAATAAGGTATAATAAACTTTACTTCGGATTTATTTATTATATTTAAAACGTTAAATCGCCTTAACTATACTCCAATAAAAAGGAAATAAAGTAAGTAATAAATTATATTAATAAAGTAATTCTTAATAATCATTCATTAAGAATAAATATTATATTAAATACTTTTCGATAAATAAAATAAAGTTATCAATTATAAAACAATATAATAATGTAAAATCGTTATTATTATTAAGAGATTCCTTAATATTTTAGAATTAATAAAAATTACTTATTTATTTATTAAGTATATATCGTAATTACTATATTAATAATATACATTAATGTTAACATATTAATATTAATGTATCGCTTAACAGTTTAAAGTGAGAAAATAATTATTATTTATATTTTATATTATTATTTTTATTAAAAATAAATAAATAAATAAAACGATTTTATATTTTAATATTTATTAATTTAAAAAGGGTATAATATATAATATAAAATTTAAATTATATGAATTAAGTAAAAATATATTCTTTACGAATTTAATTGAAATTTTAGTATTAAAAATATTGGTACTTTTTTATTAATTCTTAAAGAAATCTTAAAATATTTTTTGTTAACATTTTTTAAACGTACATAATTAATATAAATATATTATTTAAAGAAAGGTATGAAAATGGGATAATTATATTTTAGTTAAAAATTTTATAGACCTTTTTATATAACTTAAATATATTTTTATCATAATTAATTATAAGGTTAATAGAAATAATAATTATATCATTTTAATTTTATTAAACTTTAATTGTTTTAAAAATTATATAAGTTATTTTTACTTATTCCGAAGATTTAATTAAATAATAATATCTTATATTTTTGTAATGTAAAAACTTTTTACGCTTTAAAAAGTTTATTTATAATTTAAGCATTTAATTATAAAGAAAAACCTAATTTTTAAAGTTTATTATAAGAAGATATTTAAATATAAGATGATTTATTAATAGTTATCATTATTAATATATATAAAGCGATAGAATATGATAATTTATGAAGAATATTATTATAATTCTAAAGTATATAAAAGTATAATTTTATTTCTTTTATTATATTATTATATAATAAGATTTTAATAATATTTATTCTATTCTTAAATTTAGAAAAAAATAAGTATAAAAGCGTTATAATTCTTAAGGGAATATTCTCTTAAACTTATTTAATATTTAAAGATTAAGATTAATATAAGGTAATTTATTCTTACCATTTTTATTAATTTTATTAATTTTAAGATTTATTATATAAAGCTTATTCGGTTAAGGGATTTTTATATAATATTAAATTAAGTTAAAGTAATATTAAATCAAATTAAAGCAATATTAAATCACGTTAATATAATATTTATTTAGGTTTGAAATTAGGTTAATAATTATTAATGATAATATAATATAAATAATATATTAAATTAAAAATAATGCTTCCATTACTTACATAAACAAATATTAATATTAGATCATATTTAAGGTTTAAGTAATAAATATATAAGTAATTAAGATTATCTTTATCCAAAAAATTTATTAAGGGTTTTAATCTTCAGCTTTTAAGGAAAAATATAAAATTATCATTTAAGTTAAGATAAGGTTTAATTAAATTAAATAAAAACCTTAAAAAGTTTAATAAAAAATATAAAAGGTTATTAAATAAAATCATAATATATAAAAATATTATATATATTATATTAATAATAAATAAACTTAATAAATTTAATAAATTTAATATAAGAAGAAATATACCTTTTAAAAGATATATAATTTATAATAGCAGATAGAAAAAAGGGATAAAATACTTAAAGAAAGTTTTCTTTTAAATAAAATATTCATAAAAAGCTTTCTTTAAAAGAAGAATAAATAAAATAAAAAAATTATTAAAAAAAAAAGATAAAAAGGTGATAATAATACCTATATAAATAAACCTCCATATTAAAATATTATTACTTATTATAAGTTATATCTTATCTTTTAATTTATTATTTTTACCTTTATATACATTTTATATAAATCTTAGTTAAAGATAATTATATTACCCCCTTTAAAAAATTATTTATAAAAGATAAACATTTTTAAATGAAAAATTTAATAAAGTTAATAAATCATTATTTTCCATGTTAATAATGAACATTTAATATATAATAAAACGTTTCGTTTTACTTATTTCAAAATGTTAAATAATATGTTTTTATATTTTACAATTATTAATATATATAAATATATAAATATTTTACTTTATTAAATATAATACGTCATTAATATAAAAATACTTTAATTTTTATAAGATTTTTATATAACATTTATATATTTTATAATAATAAATTATAACTTTATAAATATATAAATCTTATTATTAAAATAAAACTTATCTTATTAAAATATTACTTAATTTTATACTTAAATAACTTTACAAATATTAAGCATAATATCATATTATTGAAATTATAAAATAAATATTTTAATTATATACATTTTAATTTAAGTTATATTTTAATGTAATATTTATAACCGGAAATATTTAAGATGAAAATCAGAAAATATTTTTAAATAATTACATAATACCTTTTATAAAAATATATTAAATAACGAATTTAATAAAGTATTTATAAAGTATTTAATCGTTATAATATAAGATTTTATAATACTTAAAAACCTTGGAAAAAAAAGAATTCTAAGCGGTATTATACGTTTTATAAAATAAAATTAATAAAGGTATCTTATAATAACTTATAAAAACCTCTTAATTTCAACCTTAAATAATTTAAGTTATAAATATTATATCAAAATATAATTTAAACTAAAATATATATATTTAAGTTATTTATTTTTTTATTTAAGTTATATAACGTTATGATTAATATTCATAAAGTTATTTTAATATAAAAATAAAACCCCGCTTTTCAAATTTTACTTATAACTTAACGTAAATTTAAATATTATATAACCCGTTTATTATTACTCATTTTAATAAAAAAAAGTGGTAAAATATTTAATATATAATAATTATATAATCCTTTATTAAAAAATAATAATAAGGTTAATAATAACTTCATAAAATTATTAAAAAATAAATATTTAATTATTTAATTTAAAATTAATTAATTAATTAACTTAATATTTTATATCATTTAAAATTATAAACTTAATAATTATATCTTAACACGTAAATTAAAAATGAATGAAAATTAAAACTACGTTATAATATAATTATAACTTATTAAAAACTTTTTTCATCTTTTAATAAAAGTCTTAATAATATTTAATTATAACTAACTTAAATAATAATTTATTTTAAAACTTAATTTAATATTAATATTTTATTATTTATATTTCTATTATATAAATTTTTATTAATAAAAACCTTTAACGTTAATATTAATTATTTAAGCTTCGGAATGATCTTATTAATTTCCAAATTTTTAAAAAAGTTTAAAATGTTATTACTTAAAAATATATTATTAAAAATATATATAATGGCATTAAAATTATTATAATAAATTTATAATTAATATTTTATTATAAAAATGGTTAATAATTAATATTTATTTTATTTTTTAAAAAAAAAAACTTATATAACTTTAATATAACATTCTTAAATGATAAAATGATTATTCATTATGGTTAATTAAATTTATATCGCTTCGATTATTTATTAAATTATATTAAATTTTTATAAAATTAAAACGTCATTTTAAATTAATAAAAAATTAATATATCTTATAAATTCATCCATTATTTACCTTATACTTTACGTAATTAATATAAAATTTAATTAAGATAATTAAAGTTAAAGTTAAAGTTAAAATTAAAATATAAAAATAATAATTATAATAAAAGGTTAAATTAAATAATAAAATAAATAAAGGATATTTTTAAATATAATAATAAATATTATAATATAAATATTATAATAAATATAATTTAAAGATTTAATATCTTAAAAGCGGAACCTTTTTTTATTTTAAAACATTTTAAATTAACATAATAATATTAGAAAATAATAAATAAATTAAATAAAATAAAACTTTAAAACATTTTAAATTTAAAAAATTATCATAAAGAATAAAATAATAAACAAATTAAATAAAGTAAAACTTTAAAAAAATATAATTATATTTCTTTATATATATTTCTTTATTAAATATATATATTAATTATTTATATATCATTATATAATTTTAATAATAATTATAATTTTTTATTAATTACCATTTTATCTTTTCTTTATATAACTTAATTATTAATATATATTGTTAAAATAAAAACATAAATGTTAATATATTATATTATATTATATATTTACGATAAATTATATTATTAATAATAAAATATATAATAATATCGTCGTTATTATATTTATATATAAGTATATACCTTAATATAAGCATATATTTTTATATAATAATATTCATAAATATATATCGTTTTAAAAAGGGTGGCATATATGGTTTATAAGTATAAGTAAAATGATTTGGCAGTTTGGCGGGTGTTGGGATTTCGTCCATTGTAAATTCTTTGAAGGATGTGGCGTGCAGTATTCTTATAGAACTATCCCCGTAACTGGCAACATTTAGAAGACGTAAGGGCTAATCTTCAGGGGATTAACGCCAACATTGACCAATCAACTTTGAGCTTTATGTCCGATATTAGCCCAGCCTGACCTAGAGATATCGCACTAATGGGCTTACAGGGGGGCACGGTGCTGTCTGCTAGTGTAGTGGATGGAATGAACTTCTACTATGGACATAGTTAATAATACATGTGGATTGCCGCGAATCAAGTGCTTTCCGGGCGTGTTATTACAATCGTTAACCTCTGGCTTATTCTTATACGATGCTAAACAACGTTGTATTGCATCCTCCGTATTGGGGGCCGAATGAAGAAAGTTGGAGTCTTTAGCATGAACGCCTGCCATCTCCATTACCGGTCACTAGCTGGAATATGCATGGAAGATTAGTGTAGCATCCTCCCTCCTGGCCAGGTCTAGACGATCAGATCTCGCCAATTGAATGACTTAATAGACACCGGGGTATGACTGCTTTTGTGCAGACCCTGGCAATGGGATGTTGCCTAGTGCTCAGCCCTGAAGTCTCCCCACTACCTAGAAACGAGGACCTTAAGAGCTTGAACAACTGCAGGATCCTAGCCTTGGGAATTCAAGTTCGGATATGCTCATTCTGTCATGATAAACTGGATGAACCGTTATCTACGCGAAAGCTATCATGGCAAAGGCAGTACGGCCCGAACCCTCCTCCATGGAGGAGATGTGGCGGGATGCCACTATTAAATTCAATGAGCGCACAGGGCTGAATGTCGATTTGAAACCCCCGAAGACGCTGAATGATTGTATTGGAGAATTAGAAGAGAGTCGATATCCAGATGAATCCGAAGAGAAGTCAGGTAAAGAGAAGTTGGAAGACTATGGCATCAATATCATCCGGTGTCTGAAGCTACTTGGTGGTATAGCTGCCCAAGGAGCGGAAGTGGTCAGTATCCTTTCCACTATTCCTTGGGTATATCAAGGCAATGATGAAACGCTAACTTAGAGAAAGGTCTTTGGAGCACCATCTAGTATATGCTTCAACGCGCTGTTCTTACTCCTGGACATTCCAGAGCAGCTCAGGTCCTTCCGTGAGGCCGTCGAGGGACTCTTCGAGACACTGGCACCTTGTCTCAGCGTCTTTCGGATTTACGAGAAAATGGACCAGTTCAACGAGATCGAGCCCGAACTCAAACAAGCTATTCATGAAGTTATGATCTGCTTCGTTGGTATTTGTGCTCTCTCGATCCAGCTCAGGGACTCAGGCAAATGGCGCAAATTCAAGTCGAGAATGAAGCATATTCTTATCCAGGACGACTCTGGAATTAAGGCAGAGCTTGAGAAGTTCGAAAGGCTTACGAAATCCCATTACTCGATACAGGCAACACAAACGTTAAAGGTGGTATTGGATACAAGGGGTGATCTTACGGAGTATTTCGATAGAGAATCTGAAAAAAAGCCAGCAGATAGCGAATGATGTAGCAAGCCTCAAGGCCGCTGATGATAAGCGGAACTCCGAAGATTCCAAACGCAAGTATATTGAGAACATCAAGAAGAAGCTGGGCATCGATGATTCGGTTTACAAGACCTCCAAAGAGAGGTGCGACAAGCCGAGAAAAGATTCCGTTCCGAATACAGCATCATGGTTCATGGATCACCCCGATTTTCTGAGGTGGACAGAAAGGGATGACAAGGAATCAGACAAGCTGTTTATCCTCACGGGTGCTCCAAACACAGGGAAATCTGTCATCCTCTCTGCTATGGTGCATTACCTTCGGTCAACATATGAATCACCTGCTAGGCACTCACCGAGGACACTGATTGCTGCACACTTCTTCCCAAATACCATGGCAAAGGATGACCAGGACAAACGGCCTATTGCGACAGCTTTGAAGTGTATTGCTATCCAACTGGCGGACCAGGATAGCTTGTATGCAAAAAGTCTTTCTCAAGCTTGTGACAGTAAGAGCGACAATACCAACTTCTTTCGGGACGCGAGCTGCCAGGAACTCTGGGACTTCCTCCGTATAGGGTCACCCAGAGGTAATTTGACACATTATATCGTCCTTGACGGTCTCGGCGGTTTACCGGAAGAATCTTCAGATAATAGGGAGCAGAAGGAACAGTTGCTCAGCATCATCTGCAGCTCTGCCCAGCCGTCGGTACGAGTGCTGTTGTCCGCGAGGCAGGACATGTTCCGGAACAAGGAGCTGCTGCCTTCTCATTTTAACCTTGAGATCGATCAGCATAACGAACCAGACATTCAGAAATACGTTGAAAATTATCTCCGTTCCAGCGATATCTTCCAGGACCCTGAAGACAAGCCGCTTCGAACGAAAGTCTTGGATACTCTAGCCAAGCAGGTGCATGGGAACTTCAATAAAGCGAAGGCCGCGCTCGAGAACATCAGAGAAGTCGTTGCTTCCGACGGACTAGAGTCGGATATTGACAGGATTCTCGACGAGTCGAACATGAACGAGAAGCAGATTACTCAGACGGTGATTAGCCAATTGGAAGAGAAGTTGACTGGAGATGAAATTGACGAACTGAACGAACTCCTCATATGGGTCATCTGTGGCAAAGTCTTCTTTGATGTCGATGATCTCAATGCTGCATTGGTACTTCGTTCCAGGAGAAGGGGAACTCTAAGACTGAAGAAAAAATTAGAGGGAAAATACTCTAACATCCTGACAATTAGAAGAGACGACGCGGTAGTTGTTACAGATGATATGGATGATGTTCTAACGACGAGAAGAACCAAACCAAGGAGTGTTGACGATACACCAACTTTTACAGCGACGATTACGATCACTAAGGGCGACCTTCGAAGCGTCCAGTCGTTCTTGTGGAGTCTGTCTCAGAAAGTCGACTCCTTGGCCCATGACACATTCGGGTTTGAGCAAATTTCCGACCAGAAGGGTGTGAAGAATAACATCCAAGTCAACGAAGTCGACGCGCACTTGACGATAGTGCGACGGACCTTTAGTATGCTCGCTAGTGAGCCGACCAAGGAGTCCGAATTACTCGGTGTCTATCTTGTCGATTTTCTACCACAGCACCTAAAGGAGCTATTGGAGAAAGCAACGGGCTACGACGAGCTCACGCCTCCTCAGAAACAGGAAATAGGGGAAGGTCTTTTCTCACTCTTTGTAAGCGGCGAAGCTGTCGAAAGGCACTGGCATAGTTGCCGTAACGTTATCTGGTTTCGTGAACCAGATGAAGTAGAAACCTTCCGGAAATGGCTGGAAGACCCAATTGCTACTAGTCGTCTAGGGCGGCTTGATCGAGAGTGGCTGAAAAAGGCCCAAGCTAACTCGAATCCGAATCAGGCTCTGCTTGAGAATATTATGCGAACTGTTGCCTGGCATTGGCTGTGCGACAGAGAGTGGGATGCTGTGAAAGCATTCCAATGGCTCAAGGGGTTTCTTCGGATACCAGCTCCACGCAGGGAAACACAGAATCATGTGGAGGACGACGGTAGTGATGACGGCAATTCCATTGGCTCACACATAGTAGACGATAGGACCTCGGTTGAAGAGGTAGCAGAGTGGTGTAAAGGGGTGCACACAATGACTAGTGACGAGGCTAAGGCCCTTATGAACGAGCGTCTTGGAGAAACTTACCTTGGCGAAGGCGAATTCATGAAAGCAATCGAAACGTACGGTAACTCTATGAGCCTAGTCAATCCCGGATGGAAGTGCCTTGAAGGATTGTCCAGAGCTTTGGCCGAGAATGGACAATACGGAAAGGCTTGCGAAGAGATGGAAAAGGCGTTGCAGCTTCTAAGCGATGGAGATAATCCAGAGAAAGATCTCCTTCTCAGTGAGAGTTACAGACGTCTCGCTGAGTGGCAGATTGGACTCAAGCAGCCTAGACGTGCTGTTGAATATGCGAAACAGGCCATGGAGCTAGCTCCAGAAGATCATAAACCTCAGTATGAGCTTCTGAAGATCTACCTCGAGAATGACTTCACCAACGACGCTGCGAATCTTCTTGATGTTCTCGTCAAGGCTGGAAATCAACAGGACGGAGTCAGCCGATTTGGACGGATTCTAGACGATATGCTGGATGTAGAAAAGCCTGAACTCACGTTTGGGAGATGCTTCATGGTGCTTTCTAAAGATCCAGACACGTTTACCGGTGTACTGCGACAAATGGATCTCGCTATTGACCATGCAAGAGAAAACTACGGGGTCACCAACAACGTAACTATGCTATACCTCTATAAAGGCATCGCTCTTTACCGCTATGGCGCAGAAGAAGATCGCATTCAGCAGGCCTTGCGTTGCTGGGAGCAATGCCTTGGCCTTGAGACGTTTAATGGAATTTGGAATTATGCGCAGATTGAAGCTTCGACTTGGATCTGTGGGCATTACTTTGACCAGGTGAAAGCGCTCGGAGAATCAATCTCCCCTGACATTGAGGCATATATCAAAAGGATGAGTGACATTGCCACCAGGGGTCCCCCTTTATTCAATTTGGGACCGAAGACATGTCTTGCAAGCTACTATGCCAGGTTCATTAAGGATGCATTGAAAGCTCGGGGAATCTTACAGACATATATCGACTCGGCCTTTGGTTTACTTTCTGATGATATCTCCGATAACGACGGCGGTGGATACTATCAATTGGGTGAAGCCCTATTATATTGCGGCGACGAATTGGACGCCCTCTCGGCGTTTTCGCTCCCATTGCCTACATTTACATCATCGGTCAAGGGAGATATCATATCATGGATACTCAAGTCTGATACGGAACAAGAGCGACTTTTGGGCGATAAACTGGCAGCTACTATCGAGGAAATCAGTTCCAGATGCTCACTCAAGGATCAGATAGAACTTGCGCAGAACCGTATCGACGGCATTCTCCACGATATTGATAATAAGCTAAGTGCAAGCCAAGATATTAACGCAGATGGCGACGGAATTGATGGGACCCCAACCACTGAAACCACCACGAATTCTAGCGAAGTGGAAATGAAGGTCACATACGAAAGGATTCGGTCGAGAATGAGTCAATGGCTAAATGCCTTTAGATGCGGAGCGAGGCGCGGGTGCGATGTCTGTGACACGATGTGGGATCTCGAACATGCGGTGAACCACTGCAAATATTGCTACAACATAGACTTCTGTGATGGTTGTTTGAACAAGCTGAAAGCTGGAAAGCTCGTGATGCCTTCTCTTGAGACACATTGCAATAAAAGCCATGACTGGCTGCGCCTACCTCCGTGGGACAAGGACACTTATTTCCGTGCACTGCAGAAGGATGTATACACAGGTGGCCGTATTGACGACGAGGGAAGCCGTATCGAGGGAGAACTAGTCCCTGCGGCCGAATGGCTGGATGGACTCAAACAAGAATGGGCGACGAAGGAAGAGTAATGCGTACGAATTGTGACTGAGAAAACGACAGTATAGGGATAGGAATGCACATGAGACTCGATGAATATCACGGACAGCTTTGGAGTGCTCATGTTTCGGGGGCTTGTTCAGCGAATTGCGCAAAGAGCTTGAGCGGTCGGCCGGTCCGCGCGATGCGACGGCCTCCTCGGAACCCGTAATGTGTAATAGGGCCAAGACTGCTATGTTTATATAGCTGTGTTTCAACTCCATGGAAGAAAACGATCAAATACAAGGTATTCTCTTACATCAACCGTCATAGATCTAAGCGCGAAAAACGTCTACCTATCCTCCGTTCTATTAGTGCAAGTGTCATCAGTTCTAGCGATCACAATGGTTGAAACAGCGTCAAGCTCCACACAGGCGGCGGCCGCCGACGCGATCGTGGTCGGGGCGGGGCTCAGTGGTCTCCAAGCCGCTGTGAACATTCAAGCCGCCGGATTCTCATGTCTGGTTTTGGAGGCGAACGACCGAGTAGGAGGCAAAACGCTCAGCATTAAGTCAAGCTCAAAACCGACCGGAGTGAATGACGTTGGAGGAGCATGGGTGAATGACACCAACCAGTCCGAGATCTGGAAGCTCTTTCAGAAGTACAATCTCGGCGCTGTAATTCAGAGAGCTACAGGTACCAGCTTCCGGCAATCTGAAGATGGCAGTGTGGTGGCCCACCCGTACCATGACGAATCCCCTGTAAGTCTCCAAGACTGCCATGATAACCAAAGACTGATGTCAAATTCTATCAGAAACGGGAAGATGACGATCGAGCAAAAGAAATGCGCCGAATATACGGAGCGGTCTACCAAGCCGTTGAAGCATCAGATCTTGAACATCCTGAGACTGGACCAGATGCTCAGAAGCTTGATAGCATAACCTTGGCTGAATTCTGCCAGGAGGTTGCGCCTAATATAGGAGTTAGCATAGCGTCGGCACTGACCACCTCTTTGCTGGGGGTCGAAGCCCAAGAGGTCAGCGCTCTATATATGATCAATTACATCAAGAGTGGTAGCGGTATCAAATCGATAATTTCGGACGGAAAAGATGGCGCGCAGTATATACGTGCGCGACGCGGTAAGAAAGACGGTGATTGTTGTTGTAAATGCAACCTTGGAAGCGCTGACATGTCGCATTGCAACAGGCACACAAACCATATCGGAAGGTCTCGCTGGGGAACTAACACCAGGCTCTCTCCGATTGAATACGGCTGTAAACTCCATCCAACGGAAGGACGACGGATCCTACGAAGTGCATTCCGTAGCCGGTGACGTGTTTAAAGCGAAACGCGTCGTAGTTTCAATCCCGACCAGTTTATACCGCACGATTGCATTCACTCCGCCGCTTCCAGAGAAGAAGCGAAAGCTGGGTGAGAGCACCGCCCTCGGATATTATACCAAGGTCGTGCTGGTCTTCGATAAACCGTGGTGGCGCGAAGCGGATCTATCAGGTGTCATGACGTCGACTAAGGGGCCTATATCATTCACGCGAGATACCAGTGTACCAGATGATGACCAGTGGTCTATTAGCTGCTTCGTGGTGGGTGAGTTTGGACGCGTCTGGAATAAATCCTCAGAGAAGGAACGGAGAGAGGCGGTTCTCAAGCAGTTCAACTCCGTCTTTTCAACCGCTACAACGGTACCTGAGCCTATTGCCATCCATGAGAAGATCTGGTCCGAAGAGCCATATTTCTTGGGAGCACCGTCTCCCGTAATGGGTCCTGGTGTGCTTACGTCACTTGGATCGGATGTTTTGCGAGAACCCGTTGGGAATATTCATTTCGTTGGCACCGAGACGTCTGTAATCTGGAAGGGTTACATGGACGGCGCTGTGCGCTCGGGACAGAGGGGCGCAGAGGAGGTAATCGCGGGGTTACGGGGCTAAATCTGCCTCATTGGAGTCAACCTCCACAGGGGGGTTACTAGGCTTAGGTTAGGTTAGGGGTCCGACTTTTCAAACAGATTCCTTGAGAGCCTCTCATCCATGTAACTCATCTTTACCTAGAAGGTATTGCATGGAAGATTGAAGGATTGGTGCTTTGTCCGTTATGGAAGCCTCCAGTGCCAGGATAGGTAGAGGTAACATCAGGTACCCACGTTTCCGTTCATCTACATGTAAGCTTGAGCATGCGGCAACGCCCCAGAATATTAGGGGCTGTTCCCGGTCCGCCTAGACGAGAAATTGATACATCATAATGATACCACTCCGTTTGACCCAATGACGCTGTCCCTGTCATATGTCTTATTGTGCTGTAGAGGCCTGTTGAAATGACCCGACAAACGGTTCTAGGTGATACGGCGGTTGCAAATGGCGGCCTCATCCAATTGATTCAATCTCGTAAAGCAGGCTGTCGTGGCTCACTGCATGTCGCGGGCCGTTCCATGGCCCAACAACTGGTTGGCCTCACAGCCTGACTGCCTCAGCATGCAAATAATATCTGATTCTTTGTCCTGCAATCTGACATATCTACCTCTAATTTCCCTCTCGAATCTGACGCTGAATCAATCAACACCATAACCAAATCCCAGACCATTTTGCAATATTCTGCCCAAAGCAAAATCAAGATGAAGTTCCCCGACGCCGCCGCCATCGCCGACACTGCGAAACAGGCCGCGAAATGGGCTGCCGAGAATCCTAAGAGCGCCACAATGTACGGACTTGCAGGCACCGCTATCGCTGCACCAGCAATTATTGCTGGACCAGCTCTAGCAGCTGCTGGATTCACTGCGAATGGGGTTGCCGCCGGTACGTTTCTCTATCCGAATCACCTCATATGCCGTACCTATATGACGACTTGTAGAGAATTTAGCTAACTGAAGGCTCTATTTCTTATAGGTTCATTCGCAGCAGGCGCCCAAGCTGGAATAGGAAACGTGGTAGCAGGGAGCACGTTCGCGACGCTACAGAGTGCCGCCATGGCGGGATATGGGGCAGCCATTGTCAATGGGGTCATCCAGGCCGGGGGTGTAGCTGCCGCAATCGCTACCGGAGGCGTTGCCGCCGCTCAGGCGAAGTTCTGTAAGACCTCAGAGAGCTCTGACATCACCCTAATTGAGAAGCCATGGGCTTGGCTAAAAGATGACATCTACAAAAGTCACACTTGTGAAGAACCTGATATAGGCAACGACAAGAGCTTGAAGCCGCTCAAGGAAGCTGTGGAACAAACTTGGCCCAAAATTCCAGAAGAGATGATCAAGCAGTTAGTTGGTTCGGTGCCGCAACAGATTGAGTCTTTCATGAAAGCTAAGGAGGCTTCGAAGTATTGAGCTAGCTACAGATATTCCCTCTACGGAAGCATCTTGACGACGAAGCTCAGTTGGACTGCTTATGCGAATGAATAGAGAGGTAACTTAATGAAGAGTTCTTATTCTAATTGGTTCATAATATTGGTAGGATGTGCTATTCTCCCAGTCTGTCCACCTTGCTTCCATTCAGTTTCGATATAATAATCTTGACCACGTAATATCAAACAGCCTCGAGCTTCACGAAGCACTGTTGAGGAGTACGCAGCAACTGCTCAACGGCCTGGAAGCTATTGAGCTCAACGGGCACAGGGAGGAATTTGAAGCTCATCACAGTCAATGCGATCATGATGCGTAGTTCCATCATGGCTAGTCGCCGCCCTACACGCATACAGTTAGCGCTCTGTATGTGCACCCGTCTCGGCATCTCTAGTTGAGATGGATCATTATTGAACAGCTTACCAAAACAGGCCCTAGTCCCGCCTCCGAAAGCATTCTGTATGAGTGCACTGGGGTCGAAGACTTCATTTCCATCCTCATCGATCCTAAACCATCGCTCAGGTGCGAACTTATCAAGATCCTGGGCGTTAGGCTTGAGGGTCCAATCAACGCCACCATTCTTCTCGAATGCAGCGCGGCTCGAAAAGCTCCTTGTCTCCTCCGGAACGGGTACTGGATGCCATTTCGTCACGTTAAGGCCAATTATTTCTGTACCAGCATGTATATTGTGGCCTAATATCTCCGTATCTTTTGTAGCGACACGTACAATACGTCCTACTGTACCGGCACATCGGAGCGTCTCCTCGATAGTCGCGTTAAGGTAAGGTACATCTTTGGTAACGAGGTCGGTAACATCAGGTAACGTCTCGCTTGGAAAGGCAGACCTCAGCGATTCCCGAAGCTTGGTTTGAACTTCTTGGTTGTTGGTCATCAACTTTACGAACCATTGGACTAAAATGTCTCGGGTCAGCAAACATATTCATTTTGAAATCCATCCTTCCAGTCGAGCGGGTTGGTTTCAATTGTCAGAAAGGAAGGGATAGGAAGTATTGGGAACGTACGAGTTGTACTAGTGGTATCATGTCCCTACACTCACGTCAGTAAGATGATCTCCAGTCAAACCCGATACCAGCAGACCTACGGCATATATGAAAAGTAGAAGCTCATCTCTCATTCCAGCGTCTGTAGTTGGATCGGGAATTGGCTTTCCGGCTTTTTGAGCAGCAAGCATGTTACGCCTAAGGACAAGGTCCATAGCGCACGTGTCATACTCTTCGCCGTCGCTAGAACCATCTAGTACCTTTTGGAAACGAGCTGTGGCATCAAGGAGAATACGGTCAATCTCGCGGTCTTTAGCCTCCATATATCTACGATAGTCAGGGCTCCTCTTCAAGCGCCATCGGGCGAGTGCCGGCCAGAAGGCGCCCCGCCATGTATTCGCCAGGTTGTTGATGTATTGTACGGTGCTATGCATGTCCAGGCCCTTACTTTCAACTTGCTTCCCTGTCTCGAGCATCTGGATTTGAGCATCGACTAAGTTCAGCCGGTCCCCAAACGTTGCCGTCCAGATGGCGTCAAGAGCTGCAAAGGAAAAGTCCTCGCTAACGTCGACTGGGTGGCCTTTCGAATGCAAGCACCGCGCTTCCCAGAGTCTCGTCAGATCCTTGGCTGCGGCATAGACATTTTTGGCCACGACGCGTCGGAGGAAATCGGGGTGCATGGTATCCTGCCATGTCTTCCTCTGCGCTCTCCATTCAGGGGTTGTCGACTGCGCACTGGTCGCATGCGGGACGAAAGTTTGCCATACTCCGGCAGATATGCTCTTATCGAATTCCTTCGGCCTTCTCAACAACATGTCGGATACTTCCCGTGGGTCGTCAATTACGACGTAGGGTTTTGTGAATGGATTCATGAATAACTGGTGGATAGGCGACCCATACTGGAGTGACCGACGGCCAATAGGCAAAGCCCACTCTGTGAACTCCTTATATGTCGCTGCGATACTGGGAAGGTCTCCCGTGATCCTCTTGGCTGCCTTCTCATCATAGGGTATTCCGGGTATGGGTCGAGGGTAAAGAAGCCTCTTGACTAAGGTTCGAAAAAGAAGGAGGGCAAGTACGCCGCCAACAACAAAAGGGATCTCCATAGCTCTGAATAAAAAGTCGTAACTTTGAAGACTAGAACTTGGGATTTGCTTGAAGGGATTGTATGCTATTGGGAAGGCTGGTGTGTAGTATTTATAGACTCATGGGGACTCGGCCGGTGGTAAGGGCTACACTCCTACTGGACACATTAGGAAATTATGCAATGCTTCACAGCTCCATCCATAGGTATTCTATGCTTGCCACAAAACGTACCTCCCTCACCTATCGAGTGATATCATATTCCCACCTTAGCCGGGGTTTTTCTCTTACCAACAGGCCAACATACATGTCGAGAAGCCCAGAAGTACTCCTTCTTAATCCTGTATGGTTCATAATCTTAGGCGCATTGTAGTAGTTGAATGGGTTATCAACCAGGGATCAACGAAGTCAGTATGTCGTATATGCCAAGATCGGCCTTGGAGACTTGAGGCTCGTTCAAGTCGGAGCGCGAAATAGCATAGAGCGATTACCAAAACCACGAACTCCCCTTTACTTCCAGTTCATTACCGTTGTTGTCGCAATCTCATCTGACATGGTGTTCTACGGGATATCGACGGGGTGCGAGGTTCCGCTATATTATTAATCACTATCTTCTCTCTTACACAATTGATGCCTCCTAAGAACTGATCACAATGGAGAGTCTTTCTCGGGAATAACAACTCTGTTGCTATATCTCGTATTAAATCCGTATGGAACTATATCGTGGGTATGAGGGGCGGAGCCAGGAGTGAAGCCTACCTCACATGCATGTCTGCCCTGGCCCACCACCACTGTATGACCTAGCATTTGAAATGCATTCAATTGATGTACATCTGGGTGATCCCTAATGATCTCTAATGATAATTACCATTGGATACGTTAATAACCGGAGGTGAGTCGCCTCGCGGCTCGCGACGCGGTTCGGACCCCGAAGGTCAGCAACGATTTTGCTCCGATACGCCTCCGCATAACTGGCTCCTGCAATCTCGATTAGGGGTGTGGAACCCCGGAGTATGCGGATCCCCTCCGGTAAACGTATAGGTAGGTAAGCAATATTACGAAGTCTGCTTAGGGATAGGCATATTGAACTTCGGCTTACAGAGAGATAATGTAATCCGTTGATGGAATACGCGTTGACTGACGAACAGTATGAGTCGTAAGCACTTAGGTACCTAAGGCACGTAGATCTAAGATTCAGTTAACCACTTGGAGATGCAACCACATATTCGTCCAGTGAATAACCTAACGCCTTTTTGTGACTCGAGAATACAACTGCAAGAATGGTAACCTAGCATATTGGGCTATTGTTGAACGTCGTTCCTGGCAATGCAAATCGAGCCTGTTTCGGCCGGGGCTTGGCTAGAGCTTCAGAAGGCCTACAGGGATGCTCATACACTATTCTGCTCTTAGCTTTAGCGGTTGGACAACTAAACCGATCCTGGTCAGGTTCATTTCCCCGCAAAATTGACCCCTGTGGTGCCCTGTCCTAAGAACGGATAGCGCTAATGCCTTATACTGGAGGGGAATTCTCTGGCATGGATTCCCCATATCCTACCCAAACGAACTTCGGCTTGAAGCGATGGAGACTTGGTGATGTTCGGGAGCATTTACCCCGGCGAGGTTCTTGGCTAAATTATGAGTGTTCAGATGAAATAGCCCGGGCTTTGCTTGCTGATGATTAGGTAGGTCAGGTACTCATGGCATTTCAAGCTCGACTTCTGTCTGGTAAGCAGCGATGGTTCCTTTGCTGATTGGTCTCGTATTGCTGTCAGATCTAGCCTTTGGAAAGATCGACAGGTATGTAGCATCATTGCAGTACCATAAGAATCCCATGAGCGAGATCTAACTAGATTGAATCAAGGCATCGTATCGTTACCAAGTACAATGTCAAGAGACAAAGGTTAATCGATAACAATACCACCCCTTTACAGGTTGGAAATGGAAACTTTGCGTTCAACGTCGATAATACTGGCATGCAGGTAAAGACGGCCCTGTATCAACAGCTAGTAAGCCACCGCTAATTTAGCACCGAGACTTTCTTGCCGTTCAACACTCTCTCAAGTTGGGCTTGGCATAACGATACTCTACCTACCAATGGGTATGTGAGTCACGAAACATATATTTGTAGGTCAAATAGCTAAGTCATGTTTAGTGAACGCCTTAGCGACTACCATGGCGTAGGAATGATGACACACGGGAGAAATATCTCGTACGATATTCCCGACCCGGAGCTCCCAGAAGTCTCGCAGTGGCTTATATCTAACCCCAACCGTATTAACCTAGGGCGCGTTGGCCTCAGGTATCAAGGCGCTACTCTGTCAGCGTCTGAAATTTCAAACGAAATCCAGGAGCTCGACCTGTGGAATGGTGTGATAACATCGACTTTTGATGTTGCTGGAGAGAGCGTCAAAGTTGTCACTCAGGGCGACTTCGAATCCGATGCGGTGGCCTTCCACGTCGAGTCCAACCTGCTTGCATCGGGTGACCTAGAGGTTGAGCTAGACTTTCCGTACCCACCAATTCACACCACGAAGTACAAGTACGAAGTCTTTGTTGGTGTCTACGATTTCCCCCTCAATCATACCACGTCCATCGTTAAGGACTGCGGAGCAGACGAAGCGCACATCTACCATGAGCTGCAGAAGACGAAGTACTACGTCAATCTGCGATGGCCTGTTAAGAATGCTCTTAGTCTTTCAAGAGTTGAGCCACCAGGCTCGAGTGCTATCACGGCCCACCGTTACACTCTATCGGCGGCATCCAAATCCCGCCACCGACCTAAAACCATCGACTTCACCGCGCATTTCTCCCCAGACAGGCAAACGGTTGCTTTCCCATCGTCTATCCGTGAGCGGAACTCCAAGGGATGGCACCAGTATTGGAACGAAGGAGGTTTCGTTGATCTCACATCTTCTTCAAACCCCAAGGCCGACGAGTTACAACGACGTATCATCTTGAGTCAGTACCATGTCCGAGTCAACAGCGCAGCTAAGGGGCAATCGCCGCAGGAAAGTGGACTTATGAATAATGGCTGGTACGGTAAGTATCGACATCTCTAGTTGCACGGCATTAACGACGATGCTTATTTAAGCACTTAATCGTAGGAAAATTCCACATGGAAATGGTGGTCTGGCATAACGCTCATTGGAGCACGTGGGGTCGACAGAAATATTTCGATAATATCTTCCCCGAACTGTATGAAACTCTGCTTCCTTCATCGCTAACAAGAGCAAGGTCAATGGGATGGGAAGGTGCAAGGTACGTCACCTAGCAGTAACACGAGACTGCTCAATGCTAACGGGATGATAATAAGGTGGCCAAAGATGACCGAAGTCATCACTGGGGTTAGTTCTCCAGGGGGGATCAACGGTCTTCTTTTGTGGCAGCAGGTTTGTAGAAAGACTCCGTGCGACTGGAGATAGCACTAACAGGGTCATTCTCATGTAGCCTCATCCCATGTACATGGCAGAACTTGCATATCAAGCTTCGCCAACTCGGGAGACTCTGTATCGGTGGGATGCCGTTTTAAGCGCCTCTGCCGATTATATGGCCTCCTATGCTTGGAAGAACGAGAGCTCAGGTCACTACGACCTTGGACCGCCTAGCTATGGAGTGACTGAGAACACACCTCCAACTGAAACATTAAACCTAGCTTATGAGGTGAGAATATTCTCAGATCCTGTGGTGTCCCATGGCTAATGTCCTATTGAGATCGCGTACTGGAGGTACGGCCTTGATGTTGCACGGGAATGGAAAAGGAGACTAGGCCAGTCTGCTCCGCAGAAATGGACTACGGTTGCTGAGAATCTGGCTCCGCCACCCCAAGTCGATGGGCTCTACGCTGTTTATGAAGGTCTAAATAGCTCTTGGTGGGAAGACTCCAAGCTGAACGGAGACCCTCGTAGCCTTATCATGCTCCAAGGTATCCTTCCCGACACCCCAGCTGTGGATTCCAACGTCGCACTTAGAACGGCGGACAAGATCTGGAAAGTCTGGACGGATGACAAAATCCGTGGCTGGGGACGACCTGTGCTTGCAATGAATTCCGCCAGAATTGGAAACCCAGAGCGAGCTATCTATCATTTGACGGCGTACGATTATTGGACGTTCGATGACGCAGGCTTTGCTGTGCGAGGTGGTGATGGTGAGTTTCATCTCAGAAAAGAATCTTGTGATGCAAATGGATGATAACGGTCGGACAGGTGGTACCCCGCCCCCTTTTATGCCTGGGAACGCTGGGTTCCTCTACGCAGGTGAGTACCCCGCATGTTCAGCACTGATGCTGGCCTGACAATGCTGTAGTTGCATACATGGTCGCCGGATGGAATGGATCAGAGGGGGATGCTCCTGGTTTTCCTAAAGATGGGACTTGGACTGTGAAGCATGAAGGCCTGCTAAAGGCACTTTGAACGAAATAAGCGGTGCAACGTACCTGGTAATTAGAATTGGTTGTAAACAACTAGGTACCTCCTATACAGTATAGGGAGTCGGTCCCTACCCGTCCACTAAAGGCTCCCCATAATCTTGTGTCCAGTTGGTACCCAATTAGGACCCCCAGGACCCCTAGCCCGTTAGCGAGTATCCACTCTCTCGGGACAGCCCGTCGCTATGACGTAAAGACTCTCTCCTTGGGCGCGTGACCATTACCTATCTCGAGCTGGGGGTTTAATTAGCTTCGACTGACCCATTCCACCATCTATAAGTCATCCGTTGGAAGCATTCATCCGCCGTGTAGAGCGGATAGCCGCTCGTGAATTCATCCAAGATGGCGAGGGATTGGTATCATACTTTTCAAGATTTCTTCACTATTCGTCGTCTGTGGCTCTTCCCGCTACTCGCCGGGTTTTTCTGGTTCCTGACTCTGACCATTCTCCTGGTGCGATGGTTAGCCATTGGCCGTCCCCAGTATCCGGGACAGGCCAACCCGTGGGTTCCGTTTATTAGCGACATCGCGGCCCATCAGTTTAAGCCTGTCTTCGTCGTCGGGTGCATAATAACGGGAATCACATTCTTCGGAACTGTGTGGGCTGTGCATCATGTGCGCTACTCGCCCAACTTCTACAGACTGACAAATGATGCGCGTTGGAGGAAGGTAACAAGCTCAGTTGCAGAAATTGCCGGCCTGGCCGCCGCTGTGAGCTTGATAAACCTCAGCATTTTCGACACAGATGATGCGCACGTGCGCCATCGACACCTCCTTATGGGGACCTTTGGAGGGCTATTCGTGAGCGCGCTGGCTACGACCGCTGTATGGTGGGATCAAATTTGGGGTCCTACTGTATTCGTGGGGCTGCGGAAGTGGTGCATCTTCAACACATTCCTAGTCCTTTGCCAGTTTGGGTGCGGGCTCGCATTCGTGATTCTCATGTACGACGGTCATTACAAGTCGTCAGGAATCCTCGAGTGGTGTCTAACATACATGGGCTCGTTGTGGCTCACATCGTTCGTCGGATACATCATGTGAGTAACTATTCCCTGAATCTTTCAAATATCGATGCTGATCTGTGACACAGGTTTAGGGAAGGAGAAGAGCCTAGGATTGAAAGTGAACCTGAGCGGCAACCCTTGCTCGTCTAGTTCTCTCTGGCAATGTCACCTCTCACATCGGCATTAATACATCCTAGTTCGACAAACTCTTCTCTATTGCAGAGTAGAATGGGCATGTGTGGATTAAGTTGTCATTGGTACCACCGGAACCGTTTGGCATAGTCGCACATACGGTTGAAAACCTGAAACATGCACCCCGGTCCATCCTAAGAGACCCCAAGCCATACTTTTGGCAAATGACTAAAGCGGGACAAGTGCATTATTCAGCCACGAAGTTCTGTTGTTGAGGTCTATGACGGAATGACCGCCATCAATGAGCCATGGATTAGCATATAGAGATTCATTAGGCGGGCTATGTTGCAAGCCTTCGTCTTTCAATATCCAACTCTGCGGAACAAATGTCAGAGGCCGTGGTCTACCCCACCAATTACCTACACGGATTTAACCTCCGGGTCCCTTTGCCAGCAGGAGGCCAGTACTTTACGAGATGTGGCATCAGGCCAGGCAAGGGAGGAAATATATGTCCGACATAGCAGGTTTTATCAGCGCATCCAAGAACGTATGGAAATACGTCGTACTAGAAAAGACCGAAATTTCAATCTCGTCGAGTTGCTCTTGGATGAAATAGAAGCCATCAAGGATAATACACGGCGCTTCCAGTAATTAGGAGACCTGGTGGTTGTAGGTATCATGCCGCTGTTCCGCTCTAAATTTTAAGAAAACACAGCGGTCCTTACAGGTACAAGTGCCCTGTGAGACCCCACTTTTACCCCTGATAGTCCTCCAACAGCACCCTAAGCCGACATTGTACTTATCGCACTACACTCACCTTGAAATATGTTGGACATAGGCAGAGCAAATGGCGAGGCAATTAACACAGCGATAATACAATCTTGCCAATTCATTTATCTGCTAAAAATGAATCCACTTTAATTTGTTCTTAGTTCAACATTACATCAAGATATTGTGTCTAGTCGTAAGGCCTGACTCGTTACTCGTAACTCATGTGGAGGAGGTTTTATGTTCAATCTCCATAGTATCGTCCGGTGCTGATGAAGCAGCAGCGTATGGGTCGACATGTGTGCTGGCAAACTTGCGTGCTGGGACTCTGTTCATGAATAAGATATCCAGCTCCTCATACGTTCGGCCCTTTACTTCAGGCAGGCGGAAGTACGACCAAACGAAGACGCAGAACGCAGTGCCACCCCAGAAAAAGCCAGTCTTGCCAAGTAAATTCCACTCTACAGGGTTCATCATGTATGCTTGTAAGAACTGGGAGATGATGTTGACGAGCTGGTAGGATGTGCGAGAGAGCACGACAGAGAGGGGACGCAGGCGAACGGACGACGTCTCTGAGATAATACTGAACTACAAAAGGATGTTAGTAGAACCATATGATCAATCATACACATTTCACCTACAGCTAAAGGACCAATTGTAAGGGAGTAGACGAAAAGCCAGAGTACACAGAGGCCGCCAGATGGCCATAGGCCCTTTTTACCGGCTGATACGTCCAAAATCCCGATGAGTATCAGAATGAGGGATAGTAAGCCTATACCCCCAACATACAGTGGACGTCGGCCCCAATATGAGATAAGCCACCATGACCTGTACTCTAGGGTCAGAACACCAATAGTGGTAGGGAATAACGTTGCGATACTACCCACATTATTGTTCCAACAAATGCTATCCCTTTAGCTCCTAGACTAAGGTTGAATGCTTGCGCAGTATCCATGCCGGCAGTAGTAAAGAAGTAAGTTGGCGTGTATGCGAAACTGCTTCCCGAAAGAATCTGTCCCATGAATGCAACACATACGATTTCCGTACGTCTCAAGTTAGGGCCCTTAAAGCAGTCGAGATAAGTAGCGCCCTTCGTCGCTTCGGCCTCGATCCTAATAGTGTGCACCATCATGGCCAGCTGGTTGTTTATCTGTTCCTCTGTCTTCTGCCCACTTAGTCGCTTGATGGAATGTTTGGCTTGTTCGAGGTGTTCGACACGAACCAGCCACCAGGGACTTTCTGGCGCTAAGAAGCAGACCACCATAAGAGGCACGGGCCATAACTGTTATAAGTCAGATACCATTCTCAATAAACTGCTATATGATTGACGGAAGCAGATATACCCATTGAATAGCGAACGGAATACGATAGCCCATTTCTCCTTCGATGCCTAGACACCCTCGTAGTACTCCAGTGGCCAGAAGTTGACCAATGGCCCAGCATAGATTCACATAGGTGGTCAAATAACCACGAAGGTTGGTGGGACAGACTTCGGATGCGTAGGCGGGGGCCAGCGTTGCGAAGACACCCCACGACAGGCCGCAAAGGATTTGACCGACGAGCAGCACCTCGCGACCAGGAGCGAAGAAGACGATGAAGATGAACCCATTGAGGAACCCTAGGGCTATGATCATTGTCCATCGGTAGCCAAACCTAGAAGCTATGTAACCGTTAAGTAGCCCACCTATGCAGCGATGGTATTAGCTTTAAAGTGATAGGTCAGGGAATTCACGGTCTCGCTAAATTGGAGACGGGGTCGCTATAACCTACCAACCACGGCGCCAGCAGTGCTGCCCATATTCAAAGCAGTCTGCCATTCCCCATTGACCTGCCAACCAATTTCCTCGCCAAAATATTGCCCGAATTTCTTTTGAAACTCAGGATAGGCGAAGAAGTTGCCGATAAGAATTCCATCATAGCTTCGAGAATTAGCAGAGATCCATTAGTTAGACCCTGAGCTGTAAGCCTACCCTTCCATGATTATAGTCATTGATAACAAAATCGACCAGAGTACGGCTTTGCGATTTTCTCGCAGACCCTGCACGAGAGTCTGCGCATGTTCGTCGTCCGTGGCCTGCTTGGCGTCGAGGATGGCAGTGTGACCCAGCTTCTCCTCCAACTCCTGGTCAGCCACTTTCTGGGCGCTTCCAACTTGTAGTCGGGTTGCCATTATGAACTCGTGTGGTACTGAATATTAAGCGGGGGGAGAGCAAGCACATTGTAACCATCTGAGGCTGAACATAATTCAGACCCGAGGGAGGGGTACTTATTATATTACCACCTCCTACTTACTATAACATCGACATGGTGCAACATATATTGTCCCTATCACCGCGTTAACATACCCCGATGAATGGAGAGACCGGGGTACGATGTGGAGTTTGGGGAAGTCTGGGGAACTAATAAGGTCAGGGGTTACCATCTCCGCCTCGATCTATCCATGTCCATCGCCGGACATTTCCCAACTTGGCCGAATGTTGGCGATTTTAATCCACCATTCAGAACGTGGATTATCGATTTAGGAAGAAACCAACACCGTACCGCATACAGCAGCGCGCCTTGGATAGCTCTGTGCCTCTTCAAAGCGTGCTTAGCTATGCCTCGTGGTATTCCATTCACTGCATGTAACCACACCGTTGCAGATGCAATACTACACTCGCGTGCATGGTCTAGACGTTAGCCAAACTCCACAATGTGCTTTCTTCAAGCGATGTGCCTCATATATCCCAGGTATCCAAAGAAGAACGATGTATTAATGGGGCATGTTAGAATATAGTTGACCACCTACCTCTCTTGATGATACTCCCAACATCAGCTTTTCACGATTTGGGCCTGACACAGCTAGGTAATTCTGGAGGACTGGAAAGGCGGCCCGGAAACCGCAAAACGGACTAGTCATTATTGGCCAAGAAGAGAGAAAGAGGGGGGAAGGACAAAAGGAGTAGAAAGGGGAGAAAGATAACGGTGATTAATAGAATCTTGAGATAGGATGATTGCAGAGGTCTCTTCTATTCTAAGACACGGTAGGAGCTCGAGCATCTGTATTGAGGGCATCAGCAATGATGGCCGGGAAGGTTACCGACTGCAGTACTTTCCTCCGCATCATCAACGAACTTGGCAATCACGGGTTCCACGCCGGTATTACCAAATGGATCTGACACATTCGCGGGCCGGATCTCAGTGACCAGCTATGGTAGCCAACTGGCACGCGTGATACTTCCACTCATGCCCTAGTCGACATTGAAGCACGCGAAGGAAGCCACGACGACTAAGACGACCACTCTTTCATAGAGAGCATATTGTCCACGTTGTAGCCCCCGGTTATGACACAAACAGCGAGAGTGATTGAGCGTTTGGATTTTCGAGAGAATTCCCTAGCAGATCTCAATGGTAGCTATAGGATGATCCTTTTCCGTCAAGTCCGTAGATGGATTTGTCGATGCCGGACATACGATGCGGTACTGACCCGGCCGTACCTCACGTAAAGCCCAGAGGCACTCTAAGTCACTGAGCAAGAATAAAGAGTCTCCCGGTTGTACATTGCCGCTTGCGAGCCCCACAGCTCCCTCAGAAGTGACGAAAATATTCTGAACGTATGCGGACTCTAGGAAGGATATATACTCGCGGCTCTTTTCGGCTTGCCAGGTTTCTGGATCCTCGATGCTTTCAGGCGCTCTTGCGAGACCGCGTGTGGCAAGATACGAGCGGTATAGCTCCCCTCGTTTTGAAGTGGACTTATACGCTCGTTTCCGAGGTACTTTCATTGTCATTCTGAATACAGTCCGATCGACTTTGTCTCGTCCATCGGCGCCTGGGAACCTCGTAAGTGTAGTTGCGAGCTTTGGTAAGAATTGACAGATGTTTTCTAGTGACATAGTTGCACTGAGATCGTTGTCCAAGTGGCTATACTCTACACTCTCTATGCCATCGACTCCGAGAGCAGAAAGCCGAAGCAGGTGGCCTCCTTCATCAATCTCGCATACCTCCGCCTTCGAATCGGGAATCCGGTAGTGGTGGTCCCCGGTCCAATTCACCAATGTGGCCGACCAGTCCGGAACCCATGAGGGCAATTTCGGATATGTCAAGGAAGGACGGATTACCTTTGACACATACCAGAACCCTCCAGCTTTAATAAGAGCTGCTGTGAAGTTTGTATATACCTCCTCGACCGACTTTGTATAGTCTACTATAACCTGATACTGTTCCGAGTCGCTGATCATGCCGAGCAGGCTATAGACAAAATCCTTTGGTTCAGAAGCATGTAAGAACTTAGCATACAAAAGGGAGCGAGCGACGGGCGAAGCCGTGGTGTATTCTTTCAGACCAAATGGCCTATGGTTCTGAAATCTACCAAAATGAAATGGGAAAGTTTCGTTCCCAGTCGAATGTAAGATATCTGCGGCGACCAAAATACGAGTCAAGAAGGCGTTCTTCCAGACGTCTTTTCTACCGCAGACGAATATGACGTTCTTGTTCAAGGCTACCTCTTGCGTAACCCAGACGCGACTAAACCAAGGACGGGCAAGGAATACCGCCATGGCCTCTGGAAGTGTTCTCAGCCGTTCGGAAGGGGATAATTTAGCCAAATCTTTAAGGTCTTTCTGTTTTAACTTGGAGTGTCTTATCCAATGCATGATCTCATCACTCCCATCTTTCGATGGTCCGAGCCACACAAGTACGACGGAAGCTTGCATATAGGTTTTCCCCATCATTTGGACTTGAGGGCCCTTTTCAGCTTCATCTTGTTGGTTGATGCAGACGGCATCCACCCAAAGAACTATAGTCTTGTTCTTCTCTTGGAGATGCCTCAAAGCAACGGCGAGGTTCTTCGTAATGTGTAGCAACTTTCCGCCAACATTTATCTGTCGGCAAAGCGTTGCGTCACCCCATGTATATGATAAGGCGGTGTAAGGCGGAGCTTTATCTATGCGATAGTTGAGCAGCATGCATGACAAGATACTCCTTTCCTGCGAGGCTCTCGATAATGATCGGGGAAATAGATATAATAATCGAATGCAGCCTCTAGGATTCCGCAGTGGTCTATACTTATAGGTTCCAGTGACTGCATCCGTTCTGGCATGTCGCCGACGAGTGGGATTCGTGAATCGTGATGTCAACGTCTGACGATATCCTTCCTTTAGAGCGCGGCATGGTTTCCGCGCCATGATGAACGCCTACCCATTTGCGTGCTTCGTCTGTCCTTATTTCGGGGTGACCCCCACGTGAGATGATGGACTTATCGCCGCTATCTCCGAACTTCCAAGACATGCCCTGATGTAATCGACACAATTAGATTTTATACCACTAGGAATGGGGTTCCAAAAATTTAGTTGTCAAGAGATGTGACTGAGAGAAGAGTATATGAGTCTGGAGAGAGTTGAAGCTGAAGGTTGAATTCCTCCATCGTCGGGGGGCTGATTCCAATGTGGCTGTGTACCTAATCTGTGTGGCAGTGGTTGATTGAGCTGCAGGTGGCTTGGCTGCTTGGCTGCTTGGCTTCCCGGTTCACGGTGGAGCTTCTCTGCGTGGCCCGTGCACAGGACTAGACCTTCAAAATTCACGGCCATTGATATTGTGCGGATTACAGATCAAAGCTAGCGAGTCCACAGTCAAAATGGCATCATCACCAAAACCATATTCGCTTCAACTAGCTGAACGCATACACAACACAACCGGCAAGGATAGGCTAGGACGTATATGTGTTTTAGGCATCATACTGGAGTCACTATGGCATTCGGTCGTGGAGAGGAAGCTTTTGAAGACGTCAGCTCCTGTTGTGAGGAAAGCCTTGTTTAAAGCTGCGATCTTCTGGCCAGGCGTTTACGTCGTGACTGGAGCAGCAGTGAAATGGGCCGAATTGAGAGTTAGGAAGGCCGAGGAAATCGAGCTTGAAACCAGAAGAGCATCACAGGAGACCCACTGGGATTAACACTACCAACGTCTATTGCCCTTGCATCAGCCTTTCAACGCCCCTTGAGATGACGAACGAAGAAGCGGCATGGAAGCTCCCATATTCCAATGCTCATGTAGACGATCTCGATTCTAGGCTACCTGTCTAAGAAGTCGGAAGAATCAGCAATCTACATCAATCCCCAGAATCTTCTAGAGCAGACTTCCACATCGATAAAAGCATTCCTCCAAGAACAACAAGGCAACGACGATGACAACAACACCTCGGCGCAGATTCAGATCATACAAATTAGTTTCATGTCGAAAGGTTCAGGTCGAATGACGCGAATGAATAGCGTATGAGCGGAGAAGATTGGTACTAGAGATGGAGAAATATCACCAACAATTCATCGTGATAAAATATTTCGTTATAGAGTATTGTTGTTGAAAACCCGCAAGTCGCTCGAATGCCAAGCTAGATGAAGATATCATCAAGTCGCATGGAATCGCGGCATCAAAACATTGGAGAAGCATCACGTATGGGCAAATGATGCGATCAACCCAACTAATCACGTCAACTCCAGTGCCCTCTACTGGATCCACAAATTTCAATCCGTCCCAGTTCGGCCATACAGCCTTACGCAATGGAAACCATCGTCGTACAATCACGACACTCAGACGCTCTCCAACTCCTGCATGATAGTTGAACATTGTATATATATCGAAATGTCACTGCCCACAGATGGCTTTCCAAGTACCCGCTCCCCCGTCCGCTCAGCATCTGCCTCGTCCATCCTTGGTATTCCTCCTACCCCTCTGGATGCTGACACCAAGAAGCACTAACCCGAGGAGCCGCATATCCCGTCAGTCATGGTTGGGTCTCGACCGCATACCAATTATATCGAATTCTACGACGGGAGTGACCACGGACACTCTATTTATGTCGAAACAATCTACTTGAAACACCCCAGCCCTTAGTCTGATAATAACTAGCTCTGTCAACTGAGTCAACAACCCTCCCAAACGAAAAACCCAAATGTCAAGCCATCAAACCTTCCCCCAATTCCCTCGACTGCCCACGGAGATTAGGCGGTTGGTTTGGGTTCATGCCCTACCAAGAGGCCGTATCCAACTCTTCGCCAAAAACGTCCCGTGGGAGAATTGGCGGCTACTCCCGCCTGTGGTTGCCCACGTCTGTCGAGAGGCACGGGAAGTTGCTGTAAACCAGTCAGTTGTACGAGGATTCCCGACTGCTGAGGATATTCAGACAACTACATGGTTTATTGGCTCTCGTGACATTCTTGAGCTACATAGCGGCTATCCGTATCCGCTATCGAACCCAGAGCCGTTCTTCGCAGCAGCTGAAAAGATAGCAATCAACGCGGGCGACTTCAAGGGCGAGATTGAAGTCGTCATCAGAGACCTCATCGAAGGCCATCGTTTCCATAGCGTGAAAGAGGTCTATCTGATAGTCGAGCAGATCGAGACTGCATATTGGCCCAAGTTTCGGCCGGATATGACTGAACAGGATAAGGGGAAGGGGACGATCCTCGACTTGTGCAGTGAGGAAGATATGAGAAAAGTCGAGGGCTATAAGGCATGGGCCCGCTACCAGGAGATGTCACCGACTTTCCCTCGGCGTGAGGATGTGGAGCTTGCCCTTAGGTCGAGCCTGGACAAGGTCATATTGGATGAGATCCGACATTACCACGAGCGGTTATTACAGATTGGATATACTGAGGAGGAGGGTCCGGCATCATTTCCAACGACTGCAGGTATCACACCTGATCATCCCTGGATTCTCCAGCAATGGAGACGATTACCAGAATTTCGCCCAGCGCTGTTGATACTAGGATGGCGATAGAAGGAGTTGTGAGGACATAGGACGAGATGGAATGAACAAATATTGCAGGGTTGAGGTCTTTCTTGGAATTTTGGTTCTTCTGGCATATATACCTATTCTTAATACATTACATTTGCCTGGCTCAGCTGAGATCTCTCTATACCAGATCGCAATTACTGAACACCAGGATGCCCAAAGTATACCTAAGTTTATCTTTGACGATAGCGATTATGACCTCTGTGGCTTCATTTGTGGCTGCCGAATTAGTGGGTACCATTCCTGAATTCGCCAATTGGAATACGCCCGAGACCCCTGACGAGGACACTCCACTTAGGTCCGTGCAGCATTTTAGTGGACTTTATCCTGGTGCCGAGGTTCCATTTCAGTTGCTCCCTTGTTCGAAGCGTTCACCTTCACACACATAAACGTGTGTCTACGTGTCTACCAGGACACACTGCCGTCATTTCGTGCTGCAATGGCGTCCACGCAGCGATTTTCGGGATACCCACTCCCTAAAGAAGGTCCAAAGACGCCATACACGCCGACTGTCGACAAGAACCCTGTACTTAGGGGATGGTCTTTAGTGATTGGGGCTAAATTGTAAGCGGCTTCCTTAGCTCACACTCGTACGCCCGCGCTCACATGAAACTAGAATCAACTACTCCTCAACCATTGCTCAAGCTACCTGGACGAATGCCAAGTTTGGTTGTGTGAAGGATATCCCAGAGCTTCATCAATATGACTGGCGTCTTCAAGTATGCCGTCCTCAATTCTCCATGTACCATTGTCCAATGTCAAGTTGACAAACTGAACAGCCTATTGTTACACCACTCGTGCCGGATGGTGTCGTCCAGAGCAAGGCAGAGATCACGCCTCAGCTCTATGAAAGGCAACCAGATAACTTAGCTGGCCGCTTCTACTCCGCCGCCGATTACCATGAGCTCTTCAAGTCCGGGAAACTCACACCACTTGACGTGGCCAAGGCCTTGCTCCCGATCATATCCCGGGGGCAGAACCCTCCTGCCAAGTATGAGTCGGCTTTCGCTGTCACGAAAGAGGATCTTGTGCTCGCAGCAGCCAAGAAATCAACGGAGCGCTACGCTGCCGGCCAGCCCTTGGGCGTTCTAGATGGTGTACCGATTGGCGTTAAGGATGATACGGATGTGGAGGGGTATATCTCTCACATGGGGCAGCGTTTCGATCCATCCAACTCCTTCTTCAAACCATCGACCAGAACGATCTGGCCAATCGCCCAATTAGAGGCAGCTGGTGCCATCGTCATCAGCAAGCTCGTAATGCATGAGCTAGGTTCGGACGTCAGTGGATGTAATCCTCATTGGGGGACACCGGTGAACTGGAATAATCCGGCATACTACCCGGGCGGCTCATCGTCTGGCGGAGGCTCGGCTCTTAGTGCCGGACTGGTACCTATCTCCATTGGCACCGATGCCGGAGGAAGCATTCGCATCCCGGTGTCGTTTTGCGGCGCGTATGGACTGAAGCCTACTCTGCATCGTGTACACACGATGAAGTCGTCAATCTGCGTAATCGGCCCCATGGCCGCAACGGCTAATGACTTGGCCATCGCATACCGAATAAGTGAGTCTATCCTTCGTCACGTTATTAGTTCATGCCATCTCCCTCGTTGACACGACTTTTCCTTTAACCCCGGATCGACCTGGAGGATTACAAGTAGACTACACACTAACTGAACATTCTAGTGGCGGCGCCTAACCCAGAAGATCCAATCCAGGGTTCATTCGCGCTATCCATCCCGCCTAACCCTGCCACGAAGAAGACGATCGGCATCTACCAGGACTGGTTCAACCAATCCTCCCCGGACGTCCTCAACGTGACTCGAAAGGCAATCTCATACTTCACCGACAAGCTCGGCTACGAAGTCGTCGACATCACCATCCCGTACCTCGAGGAAGCCCAGTACGGCCACAGCGCATGGGCCCTTACAGAAGGCGTCGACCTCCAACGGTCGCGAGTGCGGGACCCGGCCAAAGCCCTCTCGAACTTGAACCATTGCAACCAGCTCTTGATGGCGATCGGCGCGTGCTCGTCCGGAGTCGACATGATAAAGTACGGTCAGCTCAGGGGCTTACTCATGGAGCACCTCGCCTTCCTGTTCAAGAAGTATCCCGACTTGCTCATCGTGACGCCGACGGTCCCGGAGGCGGGCTGGAAGATCCACCCTGGCGATCAGGCGTACGGGTTTAGTGATGGGAACGCGACGATTCGGTACATGATGTATATCTGGCTGGCGAACTCCACGGGCTGCCCTGCTGTTAGCGCGCCTGTAGGTTATGTTGATGCCGAAGTGGGCGAGGGCAAGCTCCCTGTCGGCTTGATGGCGATGGGCGAGTGGGGTGCCGAGGAGCAGCTCCTGGCTTGGGCGAAGGATGCTGAGACGTATCTGAATACCGCTTACGAGGGCGGTCGCTTTAGGCCAAAAGACTGGGCTGATATCGTTGAAATCGCTAAGGGCTCCAAATAGAGACAGTCTGAGTACGATCAGAGATGTTCGTTCAGCGAGCCTCTATGCGTCGGGATGTAATCTTACCAGCAAGTATTATAGAGAGGTGCGGGATAACCTTACATGTACCTACATCGCTTAGACTTGAGAATCCTTCGGGTGGCACCTCAATGTTAATAGAAGCTTGAGCCCCGAGGCTGTTCGAGGTTTATCCGTATCCAATCATTAAAGGGGGATGACAGCTAGTACCTAATTCCATCCAAGTCACGGGGCTGCGTCATCGCCCCTTATACCTTCAACTATTGTCAGATAGTCACGTGGAATTCAGGTGACACTCGCAAAGATGTAATATAACCGTTTGCATCTGTTGTCTGCTCCAGACAACAGACTTTCAATTAAACAACTCTCTTCTTGCTCATTGATTCTATAAGTTAAGTACAACTATTTAGATAGGAGACCGAGGACGCAGCTTTGGAGGTTTAGATAGTATTTCCACGTACGCCCCTGAACCAACGAACAAGCTTTGAGCATGACAACCTCATATAGAATGTATCTACAGGCTCTTTGGCCCTTTTTCCGTTCAAGTAAAATGGAAACAAGAGCCATTACGTGTACACTTATATCCGTTTGTGCTAATCTTCTATCTATCTCAATGAACCATCTCATACTCCATATTCGATATTTCTCGGTAGATAGTAAACTATGGAACGTTATCCTCATTAGGATAGGGGTAGACGACTATGTTAGTGATAATCTATTGCCATAGGTATCCTCAAAAGGAAGGTGTTATTTGACTTCTTTTTCGCCTCTGCACCCCGGAATACACTTAATACCACCAGATAAACGCCATCTGTGTCTCCTTGGCCAGAAACTCTTCATCTGGGCAATCTGTTGCTGTAACCATTGAGACCATATGGTCTGGTATCTGGGTAAATACTTTTTGGCCAAGCGATGCGTCAGCTCTGCCTTCACTGGAACTCTGGCCGTCCTATGCGCCGTAGTCGCGCGGCCTCGTGTGCTTAGATGGCTGTTAGCCCATGACATCTTGGCAACAAGAAATGGCACGAACACCCTTGATAGACGCGATCCAGATTGTTACGGAGCTCGCAATCTTTCAAATCAATGTGAGCTTCCTTGACAGGCGCAAGGAAACGGCCCATCTGGAATGCGACCCAAGCATGCGATGTCACGCTACGTAACAGAGTATATACTACTCAGTTCAGCATGTCCCATGAGGTTTTCGAAAGCACACTACAGCAATTTCAAACCAGATATAGAGCAACGTGCTAGAGCAACGTGCGAGTATATCTTTCCGATTATAACCACTGCGGTTATCTCCGAGATCTAGACTCCTTTGTTACCCGAGAGGGCAATTCGTTACCCACATACATAGCTCCTTATCTGCTTGCAGATCATTGAAACGTATAAGTGGCTCAATTAAAGTGCGTGCTAACCGATGTAGTCACGTCACTTTGCACGAGGCCTTTGTGATAGGAGTTGCAGTGACACACGAAGGTATAAGTTGGGGCGGTTTCCTATTCGCTAGATCTGCTATATCTCCTGCTAGAGGGGTTTATTAGACCTTGCTTACCTATTGTACCATACTCCCCTTTCGTAAATATTAGTGCTTCATGGATTGAGCGAAAGGCGTTAGATTTCTAATGATTCTGGCGACTTTATATTACCACTATATAGCACTGATATCCCCAGACTGATGGGGCAAGTCTTAACAGAATCAATACGCCTGTGTGTGGTTTTAGTAACCTCGCCGATTGAATATGAAAAATTCGACTTTCACTTAGTAAAGTCGCCGAATTGCACCAATACGCATCTTCCTATAAAAGAAGTACCCTAGCTTTTAGGAGCGGCTCTTAAAGCTCTTGCGGAAATCTGATCTACAGGCAGGTAGTGACGGACCCATTTTATCAGATCTCGTAACATGAACCAGCCAACTTTCATTTAGGTCAAACTTCACGTTGATCGCCGTATCGGATCGTGAAAACCGGGCTTGGTGACCATAGTACCAAACTAGACTTCCTTATCCTTGTTCATCCACGCCCAGTAAGATGGCCAAATGAACCCTAAGAAGAAGCTCTAGTCATAGTAAGCATCGTCATAGGCGTTGCGGGACTTCGCCCTCAAGCTAACCCAAGGCCAAATCTTAATGCCAACACTTAATACTACAAATAAATTTCAAGTTGCCTTCACAAGGGGCGAATTCAGGATATCGGTCATTCATCGAGGCAATGTCTTAGAACTCGCTTCGTGCCGCGACGTGGGGTGAGTTTCATCGGCCTCGACGTCTCGGTAGATGACTCCAACACTGCCGGCATGGTTCTACTTCAACCATTGGTCGAACAAACTGTTGTCGCTTAGGATCTTCCACTCGTATCAACCTTTTGTAGCTCAGTGGGTCCAAGTTACCCGCACTGGAATGGTACCCCCACGCCCATCTAAGAGGAATCTTTGACGTCGATTATATCGGTAACATACCCGAGCAAGGTTGTAACGGCGACAGCACCGGCATCTTAGCTTATTGGGTCGACGGCAGTAACATCGTCACCTACATCAGCCCGGAATTCTCTGGGTAGCAGAGCCATTCCCCCTGGCGGTCCGGTGTTGTTTAGCTTGTGGCTTCTGCCGTCGAGTCTATTTTGACCATTTCAAATGTCTCAACTACCTCTTGTCGAGTAGACATGGTGGTTCAACTACTCCATGAAGTAGTTGGCACTGCTGTTGTGGTTCTTTTATACTCGTTTCTATGTCTCACGGCTAGCTCTATTATGATATGGCTAGTCTGGACACACCATGAGAGGGATAGCTGTACGTTGGAGGTTACAAAAACGCCGTACCTGTCGTTCAAATACTGATTGATAACGATTCTTAATAGATGTCGCATTGCTTTCCTACTCCACGCTTCTGGGAACGGTTGCAAGTATCATCCAACAATTCCACACATTCGTCTGGTGGAGAGATGTCAAAATCGAGCAATACGAATATACCGCCAAACATCTTGGCAGCCCAGAGATAGCCATCGCGGGACCATCGGTTGGCCTAGATCTTGTCCTATTCTATATACGCAAGTCCGAGAATACCTTTGCGTATATTAATGTGCTGCTGACTATCGTGTCAGAATACTATACGTACAATGTGGAAGCAATGCTTACCTTGTTTTGGGCTATCGCACTTACACATACCGTATTCAAACTTATAGATTTGACAACCTTTAGACACATCAGACATCGAACCGACCAGGTAACGAAGGCGGTGGGAGTCTTTTTGCCAGCTATTCTCATGTGTCTGCTACGTCTAAATGCCGTTCAGAGTTCGCATGCGGCTTTCTTGGTATTGGCCAACTTCAACAGTATGCCTCATTGTCGTCATCGTTAAGGGGCCCAAGATAACACGAGATTAGTCATGATTAGCCTGACGCTCGGTAGTATACTCTTGATAGCAATCCTCATCAAGTATATCTATACCCGACACCGACTCGTTTCATGGAATGCTCGGTACTTATTTTCAAGGCCGCAACAGCCTGGTGGGGAAATCATCAATGTGTTGGATCGAGGCGATGGCCGTCAAAGCATCTATGATCGCTGGCTAGTTTTACGGTTCTCCATCGGCTTCGTCGTGCTCGCTGTCTTCCAGTTGATTACGATCTTATCGGAAATAGCGCAGCTGTCGAACCACACTAAGGAAAAATTAGGTGACGCTGCGAACCTGTCGGCGGAGAAGGCCAAGAATGACTTTCTGCTCTTCATGCCGGGTGTTTCCACAAGCTTACTGGTAAGTTAAGCCCGAGATACTGGCATATGCTGCAAGCTAGTCATCCAGAGTGTTCAGTTGCCTCAGCTGAACTTGAACATGAGCTCTCAGACTATCTTTACTAACTCAAAGTGCCACAGGTTTTTATCGTTTTCGGGACCACACGCACATTCCGTAAAACCATGTACAAGACTTTCATTCCGAAGAGGTTCCAGAAACAACCGGCAGACGCAGAACCAGCCGCAGTCACCGTCCCCGACGAGAATATCCGCGAAGATGAAGAGTGCCGTCAAGGCTTTCGGGTTGCGTCGAACGAGGGACCGTCAGATATGGCCTCAAATAATGTGAGCGAAGCACCAGAAATAACCACCGAGATGAGCGAGCGCCGTTCAGCCCCTTTAGTTATATCAACCGATCCTGAGGGCGAAATCAAAGGCCAGAACTAGAGAGAACACAACCCTTTTGCATCTGTATATTTAGGGAATTGGAGATATCATGTAAGAGTTGCTTTTATGTCAGGAGGAAATAGGAAAATGGAGTACACATGGGAAAAGGCATGTAAGAGGGTGCTAGGCATTGTTTGGACTATTGATAGATAATGATACCCACTTTGATATTGTTGTGAACGGGGGTTCGGGTGTCGGGGAGTCGGGGATCCGGGGACCCGGGACCATGCAAGAATCATGTGACTTTGCGGCTGCTTAGATAATCTACGGTCCTCTTATAGTCACGTGATATCCCACAAGTACGTTGGTGAAATTTTGCTCGCTCTTGGGCTATACAAAAATGAATCAATAGACCTTGCTTGCTCTTAGCAAAATCGTCAGGAAGCACTGCTATGTGATATATAGGATATACTAAACTAAGCGTCATAGATCCACACTACAAGAAAAATTTGCTGCGACCCATCTAGTTGGTCTTGTGTACCTATCTAAAAACGCATTGGCGGATTTCCTTCACTGCTCACGCCACATCTTCCCTTCATAAAATGGAGGGCAAAAATACAAGTTGAAAAAGTAAAGGATGAGAGCTGCAGGATTCGAACCTGCGCGGTTTCCCATTGCGGGTCGGGGTTCAGATGTCCTTCTCAAAGAGAACATAGAAGAAGACCTAAACACAACGCCTTAACCACTCGGCCAAACTCCCAGTTAATCCCTATTGGTTGTTGGAAAGATGGCAGTTATTTTCCTCTATATATCTCATTTGCCACATTGTGGATGTCGTGTGGATGTCGTGGGCTTTGATTCGGTGGAATCATTGTTAGTGAGTAGTAGTGTAGGAGACCATTGGATAATGGACAAAGCGTTTGATTAACCTGTGGACCATCGTGAGTTACGTAATGAATCTGGGCGAATGAGAATCTACCTCGATATTTGCTATACTTGATCCATGCTATCTGTCATGATGCAGGGTACCAATGACGTTGTTGCGCGAGGAGCTATGAACCTATCTGCTGCAGGACTCGGTACCTATACATAGTTGACTGCTCTTCGTCTACATAGCCTCAGGTCTTCCTACTACACACGAAGCATTTGGAACGAGCACTGATGTGACTGTCTTGTCTCCTGGTAACCACTATTTACCAACTAATTTTATTTCGCCCTTGAAGCTGTTTAAGTTCTATCCTGTCCCCTAGTATTCTACTTAAGTGTATTCCTCATGCTCTTCAAAGTCTACTCTAATAAGAACTTCTACTCTATTATTCCATAGCCGACTTGTTCATGCTTCCTTATTTCTATCCTTGCTTTTCTTCGTTATTCTCGCTCTTCGGATCTCCCTTGAGTCGTACATTGGGAATGAAGAAGCAACCCAATAGACACAAGGCCGTCATTGGAACGGTCATAATAAAAACAGCATGTACACCGTTAAGTTTCGCATCTAGGATGGCCGAATCCCACATTTCTGAACCAGGCTCACCCCTTTGCCATAACCCATCAATTACACGTGAGCGAAGGGCTGGAGGGATAGCATCTGATAAGCCTATTTTCATGAACTCGAATTGGACGGTGGTTGCTATGGCCAGACCGAAAACTGATCCTAGCATGCGCATCAGGTTTCGTGTTGAAGTAGCTACCGCACGATCCTCTGGTCTCGACAGCGCTTGTAGTGCAACGAGGGCTTCGGAGATGTTAGTGACTCAATTCAGGAAGCTTAGACTATATCAGTTACTGGGGTCTTACCTGGCTGAAGATTGCAACCGATGCCAATCCCTTCGATGATCAACGATATTACGTAGACGCTAACAGGGGTAGTCCGCGAAAAGAGTATTTTCAAGCCTGTTCCTAACGTCCATAATGCCAGCCCACCAAAGAGCACAGGACCAGGTCTGTAGAAGCTCTGTTAGCCCGAAGCAAAAACAATGTATAAACTCGAGACTCGCCTGCCAAGTTTAGATATAATCTGCCCCGCAAATAGTGCAGCGACACTTTGGGTAAGGAGGAGAGATAGCATAAGCATGGCGTTTTTGAGGGGGTCATATCCTCTGACATCCTGGAAGTACATAGGTAAGAAGTAGAGATTTATCTGCCACACTCCGTTATACAAGACGCTTTGCAGAAAGATTATACTAGTGGACAGCTTGGTAAAGAGACGTAGTGGGATCATGGGAATTTTCGCAATCCACACCTCGACAACTCCGAAGAGGATAATGAATGTCCCTCCTAAGACTAGAAGCGAGATAATGATGGGGTTAGTCCACGGGAATGTACTTCCGCCAGAGTTAATAGCTATCTGTAATATCTTAGTGGCAATACCGGCAACAAGAAATGCGATACTTACTATAAGAAATAGCACGCCAATTACTACTGTGAACAGCCCAAGCCAATCTATCTTTTGTATTTTCTCGGACCATCTTCCCGTCACCGGCTTCAGGGGTAACCATACCCAAGTTAAGATCATGCACTATGCTGATGTCAGTGATTGGTAGTTGACGAGACTCTGACATGGTATCATGTAAGCTTGGTAAATATCGTATCTGCGTACCTAGGTACTTAACAGACATTCGGCAGACCCATAACCAATAAGAGACATCAAGGAGTTCCCGAATAATAGCATATACTTGACTTCATAATCCACAAGCGAGGTTAAGGATAGAGATATGAGTAGAGAGAGGGGAATGAGCAAAAGTAACGAAATCGACTCACAACAGTTGCAAGAATTGGAGGCACCCAAAAGATCCATCTCCAGCCGTCACTGGAGTTAGCCATTATAGCAGCCGCAATAAAGGGGCCAGTGCTGGCACCCAACCCAGTGGCACAACTAAGTATTCCCTGATACTTCCCACGGTCTCTCAAGCTTACCAGGTCACTGGCAGTGATCTGAACAAGCGAATTGATTCCGCCGCCCCCAATACCGCTCAGCGCACGACAGACGTATAGCCATATGTAATTCTGCGCGAACCCACACAAAAGGTCGCCGCCAATGAGGAAAACGATGCATGTCATCAGGACGACTTTGCGGCCGAAGATATCAGAAAATCGTCCGTACAGGGGTTGAAATGCCGTCTGCCCCATCACATAGGCAGTACCGGTCCATGTGATCGTGTTACCGGCGTTCAAAGAATTCGATATAGTTGGAAGGGCAGTAGCAACAGAGTTGATATCGAGCTGTGATATGAAATAAAGTGCGGATAGGCAAAGATAGGCGGATATAAGTCGAGGAAATGGCAGTCGTAGTGTCTGATCTTGAAATTCTCCCTCTGGTGCTGAGGTTTGACTCTGATTCTCGATCACCGACTCTTTATCCGGCGTACGTATTCCCGCCTCAAGGCTAGACTCGCTCCGGGTAGCGCCATCATGTCCTACCAAAGCGGAAACGTATAGCTGGCTATGGCCTAACTTTTCATCGGGGGTTTCTGGAAGCACAGACATCGTTGTGAGATCGCCCTATGGCTAGCCGGCATAGAATTTCAGAGAAGGGCAATATCAATTCCTCATCACTTTGAGGATACCTAAAAGCTGTAGTTTCCCCTAAGGATGATCATACTATATATATATGCTCTGCGATTCTGTGCTAATCAATAAATACTACCAAGTAACGCCCAGAGTAGAAGCGAAGTGAGTACGTAAACTCGATGGGGAAAATAGCATTAGTGGAGACGACACGCCTAGGTTATACCGTTTCACCAACTCTCAACTATGAACTCGTGGACTTCGCCTCATCTCAACTCAACAACCTGCAACTTGAGCACATCTATTAGGCTCGGTCTAGCTCAGAAGGAAGGTAAGCCAGCGACGAAACTTGGCTTTGGTGCTTACTGGAGATATTGCCAAGTATTCATTTCAAATCACCTTTCCGGAAAGATTCTAAATCTACTGTTTAGAATATCTCCTTGGGTCCCCATAGACAACTCAAATACAGACGCTAGGACCAAGACACGTCGACCCGGTTGTTGTTCTGTAATCGGCGTCTTACTGTAATATAAAGGGTTATATCGCGATATAAGCGATCTACAGGACGGACGATATCCATCAGGCAGAAATTATGAGCCTCGATATATCCTTTTTGGTTGGCGATATTAATGCCTCATAAGGCGTTAGCTATCACTTAGGTGTGCCATGGCATGTCTAGCTACCTAGGCTCGTAATGGATGCCCCTATCGACGTCATCTAATTATCTTAAGTCATATCCTATTGCTTCCTATATCTCGTTTACTGTCAAGATAGTTAGTACAGGATAGTACAGAGCCTTTTCGCGGTTCCGGGGACCGATGAGGTTCACTCAGTTCGCTTCTGTTCCACAGTCCATGTATCGTCTGAGTTACCGTCGGGACCGATTCTGCCACGTCCTTTACCATCAGGTGGGACGAAAATGTGAATGTTGGCATAGTAGTAATACACTCTTCTAGCAGACTTTATCCAAGCTACCCCTTTTCCAACTTAGTAACATCAATAACCTCGCCCAACTAATCTATTGAGCTGTCAACCCCCAGAAAGTAATGATTGCCTCATATTTATGTTGGGGGTCATTCAACTCGGGGAGCACAGCCACAAGCTTATATCTGAGCCGCTGTAACATCACTAAAATAGCACCGGGATACGCGATCCCTCTAAGAGCAGGTTCCACGGTTTGGTGTCCAATTGAGAAGAGGACCACACAGCAATTTGGTTTCTATACATGTGCAATCTGTATATTACCTAGTTCGCCGAAAAAATTACTATGCTTCGCTGAGTTACAGCTTTGAAGTGGGGGATCATTGCCACTGGGAGGTAACATCTAACACGATATACAAATTAGCGATTGCATTAGGGGTCGTAATCGTCATCCCAAATGGAAACGATCTCACGCGCTCCGGCACTTCACAGAATAAGCTGCATTGCCCTGCATGAGGTAAATGCTATATAACCGCGCGAAACGACTGACGGTGGGATTCATACTACTTTAGCTCTAAGCCATTCTGTTCTGGTGACCGACTTAGAATGATTCCCATCGAGGATGTTGTAGTTGTCATGTATATTGATTCCAACACTGCAGCCAGGGGTATGGCGCCACTCAGAACTGCATTCGGGTATAATTCAACTACCCATTGGGAATCTACCTTTCGTAAACTCCTTAGGAAACGGTTCGCAGCATACCTACTCGCATTCAGATTCCTCCTGCCTAGTAATCAGATCACCTGCGACCCAAAACGAGACTATGGGCAATACGCGACGTGCAATATAAAGCTAGAGTGACGTCCGTATCGACCTATCTCGTGGCGTCTCAGCTAACTCCACTAGACAAGCTTCCATGGCGTCGCTACACCAGTCAGTTACAAGCTTCTAGCCCCTGAGCCTCTATCTTGGCGCCCATTTTGAACCCCGCGATGCCAAGCTCAGCTTACCTGGATAGCGCTGTAAGCCCTGAAGGCTCCCGTAATGGCCGGCCGAGCTGCCTATTTGTCTCGCCTTGGCGTCGCGAATGCGAACGACGTCAGCAATGGGGATTTGAAAGTCCATCACATCAAGGATAGAATGGGTTCCAAGTTGATTCGGCCAAGATGCACCCGATTCCAAGCCAAAGGGGCTTACAAGGATTGACGAACTAGAATCGACACAATCCGCCCTTAGCATTTTCAGTGTTTGTCTCTGGTCGCCCGGGCGCCAACGCATGCACAGCAGATCTACGATGACCACACAGAATATGTCAACAAGAGCGAGGGCAATGAGGGGAACAGTATGGCGGCAATATCGAAAGATCTTCATCAAGCCGATCAAACATCGATTCATCACCTCAGCTCCAAATAACGGCGGCTAGAACAAGGATCGCAACGTACGCAACCCCTCTACAGGATGAATAGCAGTAAGGGTGGACGAATTGCATACGATGCGATTACGATCAGAGACACGGAGTATCAACTACCATGGTATGACACCTCCGTCAACATCCACCATGGCATTCTTTTCGATATCAGCATCCCTTTTCCCCTGGATTATATCCACAAGGGCATTGGCTGGCTCCTTTGGGTCCCTAGCGCCACCCCTGATACGCATTTCACGACCCTTCTCTCCAGTCAGATTAGTGACACACCAACCCGGATTGAAAGCAAGGACCTTCCATCCCCATTCAGAGTAATTGTATCTGTGACAGGCTGCTAACATATTGAGTGCCGCCTTGCTCATACGGTAAGGCTCACCGCGTATCTGCCGGTACACGAAGTTCGGGTCCAGTCGAGACGTGATGGAGCCCTGCTCGGAAGAGACATAGATGATGTAAGGCTTAGTTGCTTTCTTGAGGAGCGGCTCTAGTGTCTCCGTCACCATCATCTGGCCAAAGACGTTGGCCTCGAAGGCTTGACGGAGAGCAGTCAACTTGTCAACGTCCTGGTAGACGATGATGCCAGCATTATTGATCAACACGTCTAGCTTCCCGAAATCCGCTTCGATCTTGTCTTTGGCTGCTTGGATCGAATTCGTATCGGTGACGTCGATCTGGAGTATCGAGATCGTACCCTTGAGGGAATCGCCGTAGGCTGCCTTCATATCGTTCAAGGCCTTCTGGCCCTTTTCCACCAACCGACAGCCAAGGAGGATGTGATAACTACCCGACGCTTTCGACAGAGCAACGACGGTTTCATAGCCGATGCCGCTATTGGCGCCTGTTGTTAGTGTTAGCCTCCTGTGGGGTCTAGGGATTCAACTATATTACCAGTGATGAGAATGATGGTCTTGTCGGATGCCATGATCAAAGTGCTGAAAGGTTGTTCTCTATCAAGGGAATAATGGGACAGGTTGCATTTACTACTAGTAAGTAAAGCAGTCTTCATCGAATACAAATCCAATAAGTGTGCTGTACTATATAATGCTGGATGTCGCACATCGGAAAAGAAGAAGAGGCTAAAGTCCGTTAAGTGCGAGTCTAGGCCGACTGAGCTATACCCAACCCGCCCACCTAGTAGCGACCAGCTTTAATCCGCTAAGTCCACGGGTCTCAGTTGTAACGAGTCATTGCATAAATCTTCAAGGTTCCGTTTCAGGATTTGTTTTCAGGAGCAGCAGGGAAGAGCTGTACGTCTCAACAATACCAGACCATATGAATGAGAGACACTAGGTTAGCGGCCAGAATATAATAACGTTCTATAATTGCTTGGAATAATATGCATGGTTGTGATCTCGAAGTTACGACCTCTTTATTAGGGATTATGAATTAGCAAGCCGGAGATCTCAGGCTCTATACCTCCTATCGGGGGTTGGGATGTTGGGAGAGCGAGAGGTTCCTGTATGTATATCAGTGTGCTTCTTAATAGACTCGGGATGTAATTGAATAGAATGCAATTTGATTAATTAAAGCAAACGAGGACACCATTCACAGTGGATACATTCACGATTGCACCACTCTTCACCACTTCACATCATCTCACTCTTCCCGCTTCACTCTACGCGGGCGGAACACCAGGCTTCCGGCGCCTCGCGGCGACCGGAACCACTCATTGATAGCATTTCTGCTATCAGCTAGTTGCTGGGAGTGATCATCCCAGATCATCTTGGCCAGTTCTCGGCGTTTAATAATGACCGAGTGTTGTTTAGAATCGACCCATTCGTCGATACGGCCCTTACGGGCCTCGAAGTTGGGTGATTCGTAAAGTAGCCCTAGGATGTAGTCTGTGGCCGCTTTCTTGTCTGCCTGGAAGGCCTGGACCTTCTCTCTTGCCATGTCCTCGTACTGCTTGATGCGTTCGTTCCACGCATTGGCGTTATCTTGTTGACGTAGGCGGTTCAAGTCTGACTGGAAGTTCGCCTCTAAGAAAGTCGCCAAGTTGATATCCTTGGAGAACGTCAGCATGTCGCCGAACCAGTACACCACCATCTCCCATGCCAAGGTGATGGCACGGAGAAATGCAACATCTTCGATGTTGACTGCGCTGGACACGGGAGACAAGAAGATGTTGTGGCCGAGGTGTCGCCCGGTCGGACCCGTCGTCCTACCCCAGACGACATGAACGTATCGGTCGTTAAGTAGCTCATTGGCGCGAGAGGCGCGTCGAACTAGACATTCATTGCGGTCTCGGCCGCACGGAAACGGGAAATAAAAGGGGCCGCCGTCGAGGAGCTTGTTTCGACCTGGGAATACCTTGTTCCAAACAAATGCAGCCTGTCCTTCAGGCCAGACATAAAACCTGGTGGGCGTCTCTAGTGAATATGGTGCGGGAGTGAATCTGGATGATGGTTGGGGTTGGGGTCGTCCACCCGTGGGTGGCGTCGGAATAGGAAGAGAAGGTAAAGGAGCGGGGAGTTGAGGATGCATGATGGGGGCCACTTCCATCGAACCGGTGGTTCTCTGGCGCTTGGACGTTAGGTCCTCAGAAAGCGAGGCCGTGTGCTCGCGTTTAGGAAGTTTGAAGCCGCCGCGAGATAAGTCGGATATACCGTCCCTGCCAAGATCGTGGCTCTTCACTTCCTCGCCATATCTGATATCCCGGTAGAGAAGATCCATGTAGGTGTCTTCGTACTCGACAGAATACGGCTCAGCTTCGACGTCAGGCGTCTTGTTGTCGTAAGGGAACGGGTCGCTCGTAGCCATCTTCCATAAGGCCAGATCCACGTGCCAATGGAAAAAGTCCAGTCCAACGTAACAGCCGAATTTCATGGCTTCGTAGATGTATTCGCTCGCAGCCCTCTTGCTTTCACCAACTAGGTTAGAGATCTCCTGCTCGGTCTTGTCGAGTAGGCCAGCACAACGTCGAATGATCTCCTGTCGTCGTTCGGCCACTGCTGTGGGCAAGTCGTCTTGAATAGTTGCCATGGCGATTATTGAAGGGGGTGGGATGATGGTGAATTCGGTAATAGTTGAGATATTGTTATGGTGTTCGCGTTGCTATCGAACTGATGTTACGCTCGAGGACTTGAAATTCTGAGGGGAGTGAGCTGGAAATTTGAAGGGGAAATTTTCCCTTTGAACTTGGGGCCCAGGTAGTCTGTGCAAAGTTTTCAAGTGGTGTGCGGCCGAGGGGGCTGCCGAGAGGGCTGCCGAGAGGGTTGCCGAGAGGGTTTGGTTGTTTAGATAAGTGAAATTTGTCAAAAGCCTTGCTGGTTGTTAAACACGGTTTCGAATAGCCGCGATTCATATAAATAAAGGCGTGTAGGGAGGTAAGGATTTAGGTACCTTTGATTCAGGTTAGTGATTAGACCGTCTTAAGCTCGCCGACTTTGAGATTCTTATGTATGTGCGCTTGAGAACGTTCAGCCTTCCACGGCATCTCACGACAAGAAGTTATGATGTCCCCTTACGACATCTTCTGTCGTCTCTAGCAAAGTGCAACTAAAGAGTTGATAGGCAACTCCCGGACACATATGACAACAAATCCCAAGTGACTAGGTACTCACTTTATGCTGTTTATATGATACTTCGTGAGCATGAAGTATTAAGGTAGGTTACCATGAGGCTCATGAGTTGCTCAGCCTCACAGATTAATCGGTGCCCTTTAGTATTGTCAGGGATCATGAGAGTTGCGCCAGGACGTCCCGGGTACTTCTCTAGCAGATAGGTTGTAGCTCCTGGCTCAATAAGGTCATTATTCCCCCCATCCTATGGTGGGCTTCTTGACAGTATACTGCTAGACCCAAAGGCGAAAGCACGACAGATGTCGCCTTGACCTTCATTGTTGCTGGTGCTGTTGTTGCCTGCCATTTTGTATGACGGTAGTAATAGTAATAGTGGTGATGGCAATGGTAATGACGGTTATGGTGGTTAATTGACGGCAATGTTAAAGTTGGTGGTCGGTGGTTGTTGAAGACGGTTGAAGATTAAAGATTGAAGACGCAAAGTGCGCCGCCGAGAAGGTCGAAGATTTAAAACCCGTCGTTTCAGGCGCACAACACCTACCAAACCCCAGCACCGACCCACCAAACTACCGATTTGATTTTAATGTGCCCTCAGATTATCACCTAAGGTACACCTACCTGTAGAATGCTTGTATTATTATCCAGAATGCGGCCTAATGCCGTCGCTGCTTGGCTAGGTAGGTAACATGTATCCAGAAAGTCACGTCAAGCTGATGCCTACCGCATAGCTCAAGGACGTCGTATTCACTCGCCTCGCCCCTTGTCAAATGGGGTAGGTGCCCAATTCTTGCTTCTAGCACCTCCCCTGAACTGCTTGCCTCCTTTGATGCTGTGTGAATTCACACATCTCTGTCCAAGCCATGACCTACCTGGATTTGGTGAAGTTGATTTGTACTTGGATATCAAAGCAACCAGAACCGCGAAGTACTTAGGTACTTAGATAAGTGTGTTATCGCGGCCGGCCCCGCTTTGAGGTACACGTAATTGATTACAATAGCGCAAGCCACATGCATGTGGCTTCAATGTTAGGTACGATCCGGCAGTACCTAGGTACATGTCACTCAATGCCTGGGCTGCCGAAGATACTGACTGTCGGCTTCATAGAGAAGACCCTAGATATAACAGTAGGGCCACTTGAGTTTATCTACATGGTACACCGTCTCACCGGGTCACTATGCTAAGGTTGCTACTACAGTCGTCCTCTCTTCAGCTGGCGATGTACCTGAACCTGAACTAATACAACAGTTACCTAACCTTCATCTACAAGGCGTCGAATGCTCAAATTGCGATTGACTGGATCATAGATTGATATAAATTATCATGCATATTTCGGCTCTGGAACTATCATCATCGTTCTGCGGCCCACTTGAGGATTGAAGCATCGTGGGATTGCACGGTGCAAAAAGGAGGCTTGTGTTGGCCAAGTCAGCTAGCGTAGTCACGTGTATGATGTTCATCCTGAGTCAACGAGGGCTTGGCTTGAAGACGCCGGAATGTTACGCCGGGCTACTCGGTGGCGTCGCGATAAGCTCCTTCGGCTTCTACGACGCCAATCGCGGGCTGCTTGATTCGATATGAATCATTTTGAATACGTCGCAGCCATGAGGTAGATAACAAGGATGCGGTACAGCTATACAGCCTCGGACCGACCACTGCAGCTCGAGAGCATAAATACCCGGTAGCCGCAATAGTAAAGATTGGTCTCCTTCAATAGCGCTTTGAATCCATCTAAACGACAGAGGTCAAGAAACGAGTCAGTCTGATGATCCTAGATCTTCCGCGCGCGTCATCAGCTAGTGCCGGAACACCGACAACAGAAATGAACGACTCACCAAACTACCCGCTGCCGGCAGGCGTCCACGCCAAACCCCCAGAGCTCCTGGACCTGCGGTCGGACGCCGAAGTAGACGACGACCTGCTCCACCCCGCGCCGGTGACGAGCGAGAAGAACGTGTGGTTCTTCTGGCACTCGGGGTACGCGACCATGTACCCGTACACGAAGCGCAACGTGCGAGCCTGGCACCGGCGCTTCTCGAAGCTCGGGTGGGCGATCCGGGTGTTAGACCGGGTTCCAGGCTCTCCCTCAAACGTGTCCAACTTCCTCGACGTGACGGACCCGCGCACGTTCCCGCGCGCCTTCATCGACGGCACGCTGAGCGGGCCGTACGCCATGCAGCACACGTCGGACCTGGTGCGCTGGCCGCTGCTGCTGCGGTACGGCGGCGTGTACGCGGACGTCGGGCTGCTGCAGATCGGGGACCTGGACCGGCTGTGGCGCGAGACTGTCGCGAACCCGGAGTCGCCGTTCGAGGTGCTCTCGTACAACATCGGCGGCGTGGAGGGCCGCAACCTGACGAACTACTTCCTGGTGTCGCGGCGGGACAACGCGCTGTTCGAGCGGTGCCACCGGTTGCTCCTTGCGCTGTGGGCCGAGGACGGCGGCAAGACGAGCACGGAAGGCATGCACACTAGCCCGTTGGTGAAGGGCAGCCCGATGATGAGTGGATCATTTACCATCAAAGAGGGCGATAGGACGATAGGGCCCGACGAGGTGCGGAAGATGCTGAGTGACTACATCATCCAGGGTCAGGCGATGACGATGGTGATGGGACTGGTCGACGAGGAAGACGGCTGGGATGGCCCGAAGTACGTCGCCGAGCATGTGTACGCGATCGACTACATGGTAGGCTCGCAACTGATCAACGAGTTCACCAATTGGGACGGGAGAAAGGCGTTCGAGCTGCTGTCGCTCCCTCTGCCCAAGCAGGACGAGGCGGAGAGCGCCGAGCAGAAACAAGCAAGAGAAATAATCGAATCATGCTTACAGAGGAGCTTTGGCTTCAAATTGGCTCACGGGTTGATTATAAGGGTGTTCGGATGCACGCTAGGGTCGCTGTGGAGGGACAACGAGGGTTCTGACAACGTGCCGGGGACGTATGCGCATTGGCTAAGACACGCAACCATGTATTGGAACCAGGACGAACTGCCGCCCGCATTGGAGTTCAAGGTCATCGAGCCATACAAAAGGGGGCCATTATTACGAGAGAACTAGTTCTCCGATTTCTTGATCGAGAAATGAGAACGTATGATGGATCAATTTTTTATTGAGCGTGGTATGCAAGTTTTCATGCATCTCGTACTTTTGTATTGGAAAGACTTAGCGTCGAGAGCTTATGATATCGATTTGATTCGCCCGCTCTTTCAGCTAACCCCATGTACGCCCTATTATTGATCACAAGTCACTGTCCTCTTGACTAGTGGTTCATGTATATGTCTTAGGTTATCTGGTGTAGAGTGTAAGCACGGTGATGGTAAGCTCATCTACATTTCTACAGTCTACAAGCCGCCGTGAGCCGTTCTCGCTGTATTTGGTATTCCGAACATGTCAGTGGATGTAGGTGAAGGCCCGATTGAGAAATTTCGAAAGGCTGACGGGACATAGGGGATGGCTCCGAAAGAATTCAATTGGTTACTATGGGGATCTCCTCCGCGTCCTAAGCTCAATTAGATAATCACCGGTTCACACCAACGCCACGTCCGAATAATTGATATTGACCCCTGAAATATCATTTTCAAGGATAAGGAGGATTTCCATACCCACCTCCCCATTGCTGATTTCCATATGGTGGGTATCCCCCTTGTTGTGGTGGCGGTGCCCCATATCCTTGATCAGGATGACCTTGAGGTGGTCGTGCCGCTTGATAATACGACGAGGCTTCTCCCTGGGGTGGAGCTCCGTAACTCGGTTGATATGCTTGTTGCCCGTAAGATTGATACTGAGCGGGAGGAGGTGGACCACCATAGCCGGGGTACGGCGCAAAAGCCTCACCGCCATGCGGAGGTTGGTGCGGCGTATATCCGTAACCAGGACTCGGTGCCGAATGTCCTGGAGAATGCGAAGCCGGGCGACTTGACCCGTAATCTGATTCTGGACGTAATCCCTCACCGCCACTCATAGCGTTAAGATCTCTTGTGGCACATTGCGACCACAGAGAACCTTTAGGTCTGCCGTGACCTAATTGCTCCATGATCCCTCCGTCGAAGATACCGCCACCATGCGAGTGGCCCTTCTGGGTCGGCTGTAAGTGATTCTTACCGTTTCGTACGGAATCCGAACCAAGGATGCGGTTGATCTCATGGCGCTGCGGGAACTCGTCGGCCCATTGGCGTACGGTATTAAACATGTCGCGCTGGATTTCGATACGTTCGTCTCTAATGGCTGGGTGGTGGAACGCACGTAGGACATCATTCACCACCTCGTCTACAGGAACACCTGGGTTGTCCCAAGCATACAGGACACGCCTGGACATATGTTAGCATATTAGTCGGTAAGTAAAGACTGGAAAATAAAAGAAATACGTACGGCACGACATATTTGAGGACCGTCGCGGCAACTCTCCCGGCACACGGGTTCAGAACGTTCGTGAAGTGATCCTTGGAAAGCATGGAGTGAGTCGGATCCGTGCAATGAGGGTTTTTCCACGGTTCTAGTTGCGAGTGGGCGCTAGCGCTGATGACTCCAGAGGAGCCATCTTTCAGCACCTTGGTGACGGCGTTGATGATGGGCCTGATGAATGGAGCCAACAGCCCGAGTACGAACGCGGTTAGAGTCTCGCTGATGTGTTCGAGTAACTTCTCCAAGCCGGGGATCTTTGCGATGCCCCTGTTGATTGCCTTCACAATCTTGTCACGGAATTCGAGGATGGGGTAAATCTGCTTGGAGACTTTGACCGGGTCGAAACTCTCGCTCATGCCAGGGACAATGTTCTGGTTGGTGCTGGGATCGGCCCGCGACCTGGAATACGCGTCATGTTGCTCGTTCCGTCTCTCTTGTTCCTCGGAGATGCGTCTTAGATCACGCGCCTCAGATGCCATCCCACCACCAATGCCGGGCAATTGACCAACAAGAGAGATAAAATCACTCGCGCCACCGAGTCCCCCGCCAAAGCCGCGTGTGCCGCTCGACGGTCCCGAGCTTTGCTCCGAGTTCTTCAGAGCAATATCCAATTGGTCGACCTCGGATTGCGTGAAGTGGTCGTTGGCTTCACCCAGGACAGAGTGCAGGAAATCAACGCCACCGAAGGTCCCCGTCACGATTGGGAACACGCGCTTGCCGCGGAGGTTGATCTCGGAGCTTGAACCGCAGTGAGGGAAGACTTCGTGGTAGCCAAGCTCACGCAAGGCGAGCTCGCAGTAATTGCTGTGGGCGCTAAAGTCCTCCATGCAGTGGAGTGATTGACCCAAACACCTCAAGGCCTCGCATAAGTCCTCCTCCCTTCCACGACCGTGGGAACCGTGGCAGTAGAGCCTGCCGAAATGAACACACCTCCCGATGCTGAATCGCAGGTAGCCAGCACTAGTTGCCCAGTTGCCTTGCTCGTTGGCGATGTAGTTTTTCATCCCTGTGCGCGGATCGATTTCCGTCTCGACAGGCATTACCGGTCCTCTTAGCCGTTTATCGAATGTCCTAGCGTCCGTTCCATCTGCATAGCCAAGAGGATTGTCGATATGCTCCTCCGGTCGATAGACGCCGAGGCGTTCCTCAGTCACCTCGAACTCCTCGGTGGCGTAACCGTTGGCAAGAAAAGAGAGGACCCATACAAGGATGCGAAGTGTGGCTGCATTAACTCCCTTCAAGCTTGCAACATCGATAGCTTGGGAGTAATCGCGAAGCCAATTGCCAAAATATGTGCGCCGGACCATTAGAGTGGTCCATTTCTTGCCGTGAAGAAAAGCAATCGTCTTCAACGTGTCCTCGATATCGCCGTGGCGCCAGTTGTGGCCTTCAACTTGGGCGATTGAAGGGATGTTGCCGGCACCAAAGGCAGCAGCTCTGCCGGGCATCACCACCAGGACGATAGCGACGACCAGCAGCAGGCTGCCGCAGCCAAAACGTGACGAAGGCATAGTGTATGCCTGGTCCTTTTGTCACACCTCACTACCTAGTATATGCGTGACGAAGGATTGATTTGGTGAGGGTGTCGAGTTAAGTTGGTGATGGTTGTGCAGGGCTAGGTACATGTAGCATTCCAGAAGGAATAAGAAAAATGTTGGCGGGGTAGGGGTTTGGTTTGGTACCAGCCCGGAATCCAATGCCGGAGTAAGACTTGAGCTAGCACCTGTGACAGGCCAGCATCGAAGTCCTAGTGTTGACGCAACCACAGACTCTGCACTAGGCGTGTAAGATACCTGCTACCTAATGCAAGTAGCAAGGTGCGAATTACTAACAGAACAGACTCGACTATAGTACGTGGGTAGAACAGCAACTAGGCGACTCCGCGACTTGAAGCTGGCTGAAAGGGCAAAGAAAAAAAAGTTTGCAACAGAGAAACAAAACCCACCACTATCATCTCATTCATTACGTTTTTGCCATGTAGCATCGTCATTGAGCATTGAGCGACTTTGCAGAACAAGCTGAAAGACCACTTCGCCTCGAAGCCAAGCCTAGATCGCGCTATGCCATGGGTTTAGTAAGCTTGGTCATCGCCGCGCCCGTCCAATCACAGAATTTTAAAGAGTGGCCAATAGACACTCAGCTGCGCCACTCCTGCGCTGCATGTGCAGCAAGCCCACCGAATGAAGTCATCCCGTCACGCGTAGGGCTGCCTATAATATCAGTGGCTGGCGGAGCCTCGGTCTCCAAAGCTCGATGTGACTAACCCCTTTACGTATAATGATATATGCACGGAGGGTCAACATCGAGTTGGACCTTCGGTAGCCGGTAACCGGCATCCCGCACGTGAAGGCACCCATCTGTAGGGCAGATGAGAGGCAAGGGATACATCGTGCAGATGCAGCCTTAAACCCCCAGACATGATTTGTTCTGCTGGGTGGCGGCTCTGTCAATACATTCCAACGTTACAGCAGCCCGAATGTCCGGGACAGCCAACCTACCTCATAGCTTGAGTAGATGCCTAGAGTACCTTCTACGATATCTCGCTCAATGTCGAGCAGGTTCACTCCCCCGATTATCTATTCCCATCTAAACCTATATTCTTATCCGCTATTACATACTCCTCATACTCAGAATAGCCCTGGCTTTCTAATCAAGTCGGGAATAAGGCCAAAACGTTCTAGAATTCGTTAGCACATGGGTTCTATTCATAGATGGCAAATACATAATATCTAGTTGCTGACGGATAGTGCGGGGGGGGGGGGATAAATCTCTGACGAGAGACGGGCCGGTTCGTTCTTCGACTTCTTACGTATTCTCGTACCATGCATACGAGTGCCATATCTACCACATCTTACTACACGGGGCGCGGCAGCTCATATGTGCTTAGTTATACACTTACATCACAGCTGTGCAGCTAGTCGACTAGTACACTACCATATACCATTGTGACTCATCCAGATAGAAGCTCCTTTTTTGCACGCATCTCAGCTGTTTGCTGAAATCGCAATTACTAGTAATGGTGTGTAGTGCTCAAGCAAACTAGACGCAATCCTTCTTGGCGTGCTAGAATCGACTTGGACGTCTCTAGGACTGATAAACGTGCTTACACGTAGGCATGGTATTCGTAAGTCCGAAAGAACTAGGGGGAGAGATGGGACCGAGTAAGAGGATACCTGATCTAGGGCTAGCACTTGCATATCAATACCGAACTTGGAGACCGACCTCAGATCTAGATTACAGCTTCTTAGTGTTAGCGGGAGATCCGTTAATACCGCGCAATACGAGAACCCTTCCTTACTAAGGCCCTGACGTGGAAGGCGAACCAACAGATAATCTAGGCCCGGCCAGGGGCTAGATTCAAGGCTCCCCGGAGTATTATTGCGCAGTAATCTCAACCGGATACGTAATCTTGTAATTGTGAGTCCCCAGGAAGCCGTGGGGAGTTCTGGAATTATTCCGACTGAGCTGAATTGTATGATTGGTCTGAGCCCTTGCGGCGTAGTATCGAGCGTTGTGTCGCCTTCGGCTGCGTGTTGATTAACAAGAAATTAGCAAAGTTTCAGCTCGGCCCGTGCAGTGGCACGTCTAACAAAAGAACGCGGGAGAGGAGTACAAACTAAGAAGGTTGGTATGAGTCTATTCAGGTCCAGTTAAGAATGCTAGTCATCAGGGAACACGGACTAGAGGAAGTATGTGTTACTAGTACTTCGGGACTAGTGAAATAGCATTCTACGTGATCATGTTGGCGAACTATTTCGTCTTCTTGCAGCCATCACGTTCTTAGTTATTATCGATGCGGCTCTCGGTGAAGTGTAACCGATGTAACCACCACTAAATTCCCCGGGGTTTTGATAGGCTGCGGTAAGGCTAGCAATAGCAATTATTCCGCCATTTGGACTTGGTGTGGAGGCAGTGCCACAAGGCATATAAGACCAAGATGAGCAATATCTAGACACTAACAAGACATCAAAAGGGGAAAGGGGGGACCCCGAATCATTCGGGCCGAGGCTTTTATTCGACAACCAGACAGACTTCAACCGTGGTATTGGATATTAAAGTTGGCTGAATAGCGGTGGCTGTGGTTCTGAAGTCTGGCCTTATCCGTGGCGACGACGTTGACCGGCCTCTCCCGGCGGCTCGCGGATACTTGCAAAGTTGAGCCTCTTACAGACGAATCACGTCTATCCGCCTTGTTACTTCTGTTAGTTGCAAGCGATCAATGTCTTAACATAACCGCCTCAGTTCCACCACAGCACAAACAATAATATAGGAACGATCTATCATTCGTTCTAGCTGTACGCTTGTGTATCATGAGGGGAAAGTCGATCGCTAGCCGTCGCCGCCATTCCTTCTGGAATGTCCAGCATGTATTGATCCCTTGCTTAAGCGAAGCTTATAGCCCGCAGCACGTACCGGCCAACGGGGCTGGGTACATAGGATGACCCATGAGTAACATCCGCCAAGTGGTAGCATGCCCGCCATTTCGGGATGATGTGGATACGGGGGTTGGTAAATCCTACGGCTGTCGTGTAATAGTAAACAAAAGATTCACCGCCTCAGGTACACTCTCTTCATAAGCGTATGGGCCGATCCGACTCTTGTGGGATGATGAAAGATCTAGAAAAGTATGGCGAGCTTTACGCGAGAAACCGATCATCATACGAGAAAATACCGATGACAAAGAATAATACGCGAAAAATAGACATTATAAAACGTCGGAGGGTAGCGGGAGGGTCGGAGGGGTGGAGGCTAGAGAGCCGGAATCGGTGAGGGCTCTACGAGACCTTCGACCGACGTACCCACATGATATGTAGTCATCAATATGCACCTAGGTATGATCGGATGGCCGGCGAGACACCTTAGTCTATTAGCCTTGATAGTAGAGCACAGCGGCTAGCTGTCAGAAGCTTGAGCTACCGAGCACCATCGCACGACATTAATCCTTCAGGCGAGAGATTCAGCGGGCATTGGCTACGGTACGACAGACGAATCTCCACGAGATAGCCTAGGCGATGAGAGTAAAAGGCGTTTCACTTGGTTTTCACAACAGCTATGGTGGTACAAAGAGGTGAATGCCCGCCTCGATAGAACAACATAGGAGAGACGCGTCCTTTTTCGGTCAGCAGCTGGTTGGAACCTTGTGGAACGGTACAAGGCAGAAAGGCCATACACCACTCGGCGAGAATAACCAGTATGACGTACAGCAGCGGCTCTTAATGGCGGACGTTACATTTCATCTATCCACTTGGACCAGCCCTACAAGGCATTGGGCTGCATAAGCATCCACCACCCTCGGCTGAAGTAGACTTCATACCCGATGGGATACCAGGCGGTATGTGCCCCCCTCGTGATGTATACAATGTCTCATCGATCTCGTCAGCACCTAACTCAAGCGGCACGGCCGTCCGCCTTCTCTTCTAAGAAGTCGACTTCGTGCAACCCCAAATCGATGGAATGTACCAAAATAGACCCGGAAGATGGAGTCAGATGTCGAGAAGCCGTGTCGATGCAAGGAGTCTGGAAGGTTAGGGGCGCTTCCTTGTCATACTCGGAAGGGCTGTGCGGGTAGAGACAACTTTTGTGATCACAACACAAGTAATATATATTGGAAAACTTCCCAGTCTCAGGTAGCAACTTGACCAGACACTCCACAGCAAACTATCATCTCCTGGACACTAGTCTTTTCAGTTTTCCCCTAAAATCGGATCACTTTATTCGATTTTCACATCCTCGAAAAGCACTTGCTTCTCTTGAGAATCGTTATACAGACCATACAAACACTTTACTCATCACAATGACGCTCACTCTCTGGAGAGATATCTCGCCTATTGGCCAGGCTCTTCGACGGCCTTCGAGCAAATCCCCACATGTCCTCATAATCGGGGGTGGTGTTACGGGGCTGATATCGTAAGTCAAAACTTGACCCCAACTCATAGAGTGGCTGGGCTATAAAACAAAGCACTAACTTTCATGTTCCCAGGGCTTGGGTGCTCCTTGACAGGGGTTACCGCGTCACCATCGTCAGTAGCGCATGGGCGAGTGACGAGCAACGTTTGACGTCCCAGATCGCTGGTGCTCTCTGGGAATTCCCACCTGCCGTATGCGGCCAACACACCGACAAGATTTCTCTCGCTCACTCCAAGCACTGGTCCATGACGGCATACCACATCTGGGACGGGATTGCCTCCATCCCCACACTGAGTGAAGCTTCCGGGGTGCGGATGATGCCATCAGACTTCTTCTTCCCCGAGCCAGTCGAGAGTGACAAGGCTCAAGTCGAAAAGATGACCGAGATCATGGCCAGCGGTGTGAGGGGCTTCTACCGCGGAGCTGACATCATCGACGAAAGAGGAATTGACCCATCATACGGTGCCGTTGACGCGTACGAGCTGCTGGCGCCGGTGATCGACACCGACAAGGCCATGCAATGGCTGATGGAGCTTGTCGAGAACAAAGGAGCCAACCTCGTGACTGAGACTATCCACGACGATCTCGTCGAGATTGAAGATTCTCTCCGGGCTCGGTTTGAAGCCGACGTCATTGTCAACTGTACCGGTCTCCAAGCACAAGAACTGGCCGGCGATGAGAGTGTCTACCCGATCAGAGGCGGACTCATTCGAGTCATCAACGACGGGTCGGACTTCCCGAAAGTAGATGCGGCTCTGACTATTACGGCAGATGCAGCTCACTCTGCAAATGAGATCATCTTTCTCGTACCTAGAAATGACAACATACTCTGTAAGCATATCTCGCTCCAAATTCCCCCTTCTTTTATTAGGCACGCCTATCTCGATATGTTAGATGAGATCTCAAACATACGATCGAATGCCTGACTATCTTCTCAATTCGACAAGAAAGTTGGAGTTGCTAATATATGATTGGCAGTGATCGGCGGAATTACCGAGCCGCACGAGTGGGATCTAGACCTCACCCTAGATACCCCCATCATCCGCAGGATGCGGGAGAGATGCGAGAAGTTCTTGCCAGGTCTGGAGAATGCTCGCGTCGATCCTGATTACCCATTCGCTCAGGGTCTTCGTCCTTTCAGAGGCCAAAACGTGAGAGTCGAGCGGGAGCTCCGTAGGACAGGCAGCCGCATCGTTCACTCGTACGGTCACGGCGGTGCTGGATGGAGTCTGTCATTCGGTTGCGCCCAAGATGTCTCGATGCTTGTCGACGAGGCTTTGGATGGTATCCCCGCCAGACCAATGAGCGAGACCGTGTTTGAACGGAAAGCAGCGGGATTCCAGAGAACCCAAGTAAGACACTAAACGGTTGGGATAAGTTGAAACTATCACTTGATGGTCTAATTGGGTTTCTCTCTCTCTCTCGTTACCCTTATTCTCTTACTGGTTAATTCAACGGGTGGGGCATGGAGAAGCATTGGTTGGCGTACACTCCATAGACGGGCGTTCTTTTGCTGTCCTTTACCCTTTTCTCTATGGTATAAGTGTAATATTATGACTAGGTCTTACTAGCAAATCAATTTGAAAGCGATACAAATGAAAAAATATCTACAAATGGCGAATCTGGCGGTGACCATACTGATCTGACCACCATCTCATCTCAGATGGAAACGAATGAGAAGGAAGGGTAAGGATATCTTGCAGGTGAGCGTGACTAATGAAGACGACAAGTCGAGTTGACTATTGCGTTATTAGGACGGCAAAGGCTGAAAACTCCTATTCCGAGTCCGCAGTCACATACACATATGTATATATGAGTAAGCGACGTTGTATAAAAAGGCAGGTAGTAGATGGCAAGGCTACTTGCTCATTGGCTCCGAGACATATAGAGTACCTGCGTTGCAAGTTACACGTGAAAATGGGTACACATGCACCCGCTGATGAACTGATTGTCTCACTGCAGGAGAAAGTATGAAGCTAGAGACACGTGTCTGATGAACACAAAGTCATGTCGGGAGCCTCCAAGCGAGCTAGGGGGTTCAGACAAACGTTCAGTCAAGAATAAAGGTTATCCCAACTCACGTAGAGGGAAACATGAGCGGGGAATGGGATCGTAGGTGATTCAGATCGCTTTCCGATATAGGCTTTGCGAGGGTATCAACAAGCGAGATGGATTGACAACTGGAAGTAAGCTTTGCGGTGAGAGTAATGTTTCGGTGATGATGCTTGATGCAAATTTGCGCTCACATGAGCAGCTCGATACTCAAGCCCGTCGGCACTTTTGACAAGAGCACAGCCATAAACGTTTGTGTGGATATTCTTATGAGTCGACCAAGAATAGCACAGGCCTGACAGAGAAACAGGCTTCTTCAATTGACCTGGCGGTTTCAAGAGCGTGGGAGCACTGCAAGACAGAAAAAAAGGATGAAAATTTGATGGAAAGTATACTACGGTAGGTAGTACGTAGATCAGATCAGGAAAATGTCTCGCATACCTTGTTTGCCTAATTGAGGTACATGTAGGCTATCGAATTTAGCTGCGTGATGTTAAACAAGTAGGCGATGCGGGAATGGTCTGTTGAACGGCGGGTCGTCTCATTAAAGGTGGATGCGGCGAAGACATGCTCAAATGTTTGGACGCCTTGTTTACTTGATAGGTGGTGGAAGGATGCTCATGCTTCTTGGAAGTTTGACAGGCTTCAACCTTGTTTGATTCGACAAATGATAGAATCACGTATCTTGTCAGATGACTAGGGACTAATTGTCGCTAAGGTATAGTAGAGCCGAGAATCCATGGATGCTGGATCAATTGAGTAGATGCCGTGCGATTGTTGATCCTGTGTAGTGAGGATTCCGTCTCAGAATATGACGGGGATTGGGGATGGAGATGGAGATGGAGAATGGCTACCTTGGTGCTTGGGATGAGTGGGATGAGACCGGCACGGTTCCGGATTAGACTCCCCGCCGGCAAAGTCGCTTAAGAAGGAGATTGAAAATGGAGGATTGGCGGGGACCCTGAGAAATTAACCCTGTTTGGTCATAGCGGGTCCCGACATCTATCCAGTGCACTGGCGTCATTCTGCCGAGGCCACGGAACTGTCACCGCCTACTTTGTACGGATGTATACAAGTACTACCCTTGAAATAGAGCCACATTCATAATTCAAAGTTATACTCTGGGCTACATGTACGCTGCTTTAAGCTTCAAAAGTTATCCACGCCTTCAATAAATTGTGCTTGTACATAAAAGCAAGAATATTCATAACCTTCTTCCAAGTTAGCTGTTCGTTTACATTTTCCTAACAGGTATGTTGCATCACATTTACATACATCTAGATGTATCACGATTGAATAGTAGATTCTGGCAGGCAAGGTCTCTGAAGACAATGTTTTGAAATTCATCAGTCTGCCCCCATGTAGTTACACCAGTCTCGTTGCTCACCTGCAGAAAGTCTCGAGGCAGTGAAGATCCTATCTGCTTGTCTGTCAGTGGGATCTTAGCATTCTCCCGTTGCTATGCTATAACCAGGGAGTTTAACTCGAATGATATGAATCAAGTATCATGATAGGGAGAATCTTGCCATCACCATTTCTGTCGCTTGGTCTGTCGCGTGATTCCCCCTCGTTTCTGACTCGCAAATATAGGTACTTTTTAAACCATAGTCCATATAGACACGTATACATAGTGTGGTATGCTCATAACCCGAAACAAGTCGTCCTAGGAATAGGACCTCATTGGTGTCCACATCCATTACAGACAAGCCTAGTCGGTTCCATCGCGTCTCTCCCTAGTTACACGCCTAATATGATATCGAACCACAACCACATTCTTCACCAAGCAGGATGGTCACAAATCTTATCCATCATGGTCTTAGCGTCTTGATCCGCTCTTCTGTGTATGCGGCATTACAAACAATTAAGCGATGTTGCCCTTCGGAATTAGAGAACTCGGATCTTCTAAGGCGGCTGTAGCTCAGCAGAGGCTTACACGTGTATGCGAAGCTAACCCAAGGCGAGTGTAGAATGACGAAGAGGTGGGTTATTAATCTGTTACTATTTTTTTCCAAAATCCGTTTTCTCTGCATTAGGTGCACTAATTAATTCATACCGTACGTCCTAACCCCGGCTGTACAAGTCACGTGACTCTCAGTGGAACCAGACTTGATTCTCTGCAGGTGGGTCAAATGATTGAACAAAGTAGCACGGCGCTAAACCTGATTCAGACAGCTACACCCTACCACATTTCATTCCCTTCGAGTTAAACCAAGGTCAATAAACGCCGTGCTTTACAGAAATCCATGGAACAGTGGTGTTTGGAGTCGAATTGGAGGAGACTTCTCCACTTGGTCTTCTCTAATTCTTTAAGTAATTGTCCTTCATCCCGAATCACGAGCAATTCAAGACTCGAAGAAGACCGAGGCGCCGTGACAGAGGGAACAGATTCTGCGAGTTGGAATACGTACATGCAGACACACCGTTGATGTGCATTATCAAGTACTGCGGATCAACGGTACCCCCGGCCTAGCCCTGCATTAGGCGGTCTAAATGTACCCTGGCCAGATTGGTACAATCCCATGACTAACATCCAAACAAGAGGGAGTTACAGTTAGAGTTCCGAGCTACCACGCAGTACATCAAGAGCTAGGGCGAAAACTCCACTAAAGCCGACCCCCGAGAGACCCCTAAGGAAGCTAAATTATAAGGGCGAGCCACCGAGGACAATAGCGCGGTTCGTTTTCTTTTGAACGTACCATGAACAATCCCGCTTCTCATTCATTCACCCGACAACAACCCCTTTAACTCCCCCAGCTTTGTTATTCACACGATCTTAGATCTGCAAATCTTCAAATACGCATTGCTCGCCAACCTCAACTACGTCCACCCTCTGATTCAACATCTACAATTACCCATTTCATACCGACAAGATGCGCTTCACATCAAATCTTGTCAACATGACGGGCCCTCTGGATTCGCTTTGATCGAGCGTCTTCCAGACCGGACGACACCTTCGACTCATCCTCTCCCACACGCCATTCCACCAATCTCATTACTACCTCTCCCGTTACCTTGATAAACACATTCTTGGTAGTGCTTCTCAAACCTGGCACGCCTTACTTTGTCATCCCACTCATACGCAAGGAATTCAACCGGAAACCCCGGAACCAATCGCAAGATTTCATTGAGTTTGCTGCATACGTCACAGCCCTAAGGCGTGTTGGAAGGAATAGAGAGGATGCCATCCCAGCAACGCCAGAATCCCGACATGGACCGTGCGCTGTCACGAAACCACCAGAGCATGGTCCATGATGATGAACGACATCGATCGCCGGACTTAATCGGCGTTAGAACGGAGTCCCCTGAAGTCGTTCTCCGAGACGCGTATGTGTCTGCCAAGGACATCGCTGTTGAACGACCTTTACCTCTTGCTGGTGCACCACCTGTCAACTTTGCTATGGTGGCCCCAGGCCTCTACCGAAGTGGCTATCCGCAGGTACCGGATTATCCCTTCATGAGGACTCTGAATCTCAAAACCATTGTGACGCTAGTTGGAAAAGACCTACCTCATGGTTTTCAGCAATTCATCGACGGCAACCGTATCAAGCATGAGATCTTCGACATGGTCGGCACCAAGAAGACCGAGATTCCTATCAAGACCATGCAATCTATCATTGCGGTCGTCAGTAATCGAAAGAACTACCCTCTACTTATTCATTGTAACCAGGGGAAGCATAGGACGGGATGTGTTGTCGGTGTACTTCGCAAAACGAGCGAATGGGACACCACCAGCATCATCCGGGAGTACACCAAATACGCCGAGCCCAAGGTTAGAGAGACGGATGTGAAGTACATCACCAATTTCAAGCTATCTGACCTTAGGAGCGCCATGCCGATCTCGAGCAAAGCGCCGTTAGTTCTGCGGACTTTCTACGGTATGGTGATGCTGGTGTCCTTCACTGTATCAGTCTGGATGTACTCCGGCATCAGACTCTTGCAGGTACTTACCACAGTCTGATCCGAGATACCTCATTCTTTTTCGACTAGTTGTTTCTAGCAAGAGAATGAGAAGTCGTATGGGAGGCTATAATGTTAAGCGCAAGAGATCCGGGGTAGGAACCAAAGAAAGGGGCCTCGGAGCAGATGAGGTCCACCTATTGTCCAGCATTACTGTCATGGATTTGGAACAGATCATGAAGCATGTTCACGGCATTAATTGCATCAGGGGACTGAAGTGTCACGGTGGCGTTGACAACAAAATTGCGCATTTTCAGGGGCACACAGATACAGGAGATTTGTACCGGGAGTTGGCTTAAGGGGGGACAATCAAGTGCTGAGGAGTCTCCCGGCGTTTAACGTGGATCGGCTTTGAGAAACGAGTCCGTTGTATTTTTTTTTTTTTTTTTTTTTTTTTTTTGGTTTTGTCTGGAGTGTTTTTGAGCGCATCAAACAGTCTTCATTCTATAGAATGCAACAGATGATAGAACTGGCAATTCAGGAGTCGTCTTCTCATAAACTAGACCAATGGATCAAAGTCCTAGAGTAGCTCAATTGGAACCGCATTCGAGGGCAAGCCGTATAACTCGTAAATGTGTACAAAGATGATGCTCCATGATACACAACTCATCCGGTTCTATGTACAATGTTGGTGAAAGTAACGCAGTTCTCGTACATTACCATGCTATGTCACGCCAATAGTCCACTCTACTAAACCCAGCGCGGGTTGTCTCTTCTCTCCTTCTTTTCCTTCTCGCGGTCACCCTTAGCATACACCCAACCGCCCGCAACAGCGTTAGCGAACCCTATGCCGACAGCAGCGCCCCTGACAATGCCTCTTATTGAAAAGCGGCTCATGAAAGCAGCTGGTCGCCTCCTCATTGCAATCAAGGCATAGGTGCCACTGGCCGCAGCAGTGATACCGGCACTATCGATTTTGAAGCCTTGGAGATTCGCGTAGCTGGAGAAGAATAGGATAGGTACGAAGAGCATGGGTCGGACTTGTAGTGGACGAAAGTGTAGGGCCGTGATTAGGGTCGCGAGGCCCGTGGGGGCGAAGGGAGAATCTAGGGTGGAAATCAGCTACCTGTGCCTGGCTGTATTTCTACTGGGAACGAAGACAGAAACATAGACGGAAACGATGAAGGGATACGTACTACCCCATGCTTCGAGGTGCGAGCTTATGGACTTTGGGGGTTCTGCCGCCGCCATACTTCAAGTTCCGTCTATAATTTTTTCAGAGCGCAGTCTGAGGCCGTTTGATATCCTCCGTCCACCGGACTAGGTACGAGGCCTAGTCCCTTTAGGTTGGTACCTTGAATAGGGAGACAACAAACTGGGAAATATACGGTAAATTGAGTTTCGAAAGAAGCGATGGCCTGAATAGATATCCTCACACCTTATCCGGTGTCGATACGCGAGATCCTTTCCGAATTGAATTATTCAAAGCTCAAAGAAACATTCTTGATAGGCACAGGTAATGACGATGAGGCTCATCCAAGCTAAAATTTCCCTATTATGCCATTGGATGGCTTGACGCAGCTCTAGTGGGGCAACCAAGAATCCATTGTCGGCCATGTACCGTTACTCAGCAGCTTAGTGGGGGATACGAGGAAAGCCTCTACCCAGTCAGCCAGTCCGCTATCAGTTTATCAAAAGCACAAGCCACAAACAGCGCCTCCCAACGGCTCAGAATCTGGATTTTGAAGCCACTTTGCCAAACAGGAGTCTACAGACCAGAACTTACGAGTATCGTCCTTCAATTGCAGCCTCGGTTTTCCCATTCGGCGGCGATCTCACCTGCCTCTATCTCCTAATCTTCTTCTAGCCAGGTCCCCCAATTGACGCCTTTTGTACCCGCGAATATCCCGCTTGAGTCGTTTGCTCATTGGCTTTCGGGCTGTCTTCCGTGCAACTGTTATCCGTTCCGTCGAGCAAAAAAAGAAGAGCCTCGCATATCTATCTATCTATACACCTACCTCGGTATCTATTCGAGCATTAATACGCCCATCCCAACCACCCAAGCCCACGAAGTCGAACCGATAGTCTAGTCAATACTGCTTATCTACCTATCAACACGCACATTCCTCCCCCTTCGCGCGGTCCTCCACGGCCATGCCCAGCGCAACAGCCTCCGGCCGCGACGCCTCCTCCTCCTCGGGCGGGACGGCGCGGTCGCGGGACCACAACCAGGGGAACCAGGAGCGCAAGTACACGCCGGAGCAGAAGGCGGCGGTGCTGCGGATCCGGCGGTGCAAGGCGACGGCCTTCTACGACATCCTGGACCTGGAGGCGGTGCGCACGACGTGCACCGACGCCGACATCAAGAAGGCGTACCGCAAGCAGTCGCTGCTGACGCACCCGGACAAGAACGGCCACGAGCACGCCGACGAGGCCTTCAAGATGGTCAGCCGCGCCTTCGGCGTGCTGGGCGACAAGGAGAAGCGCGAGAAGTATGACCGCTTCGGCACCGACCCCGATAGCAGGTTCGAGAGCGCCAGGGCGCAGGCTAGTAATCCTTTCGGTGGCTTTGGCGGCGCGAGGCCGGGGCCTGGATTTGGTGGTGGTGGTATGTGGGAGGAAGAGATTAGTCCGGAGGAAATGTTCCAGAGGTTCTTCGGAGGTGGTTTTGGTGGTCCGTTTGGAGGTGAGTAGGATGGCTTATTGATACTCCGTTGCAACAAGAGAGAGAGGGAGGGAGATTCGCGTGATTGCTAACGCGTACCAGGCTTTGACACAGGGCCACAGTTCGTCTTTAATATTGGCGGGAATCGAGGTTTCCGCGTACATCAGATGGGAGGGGCAAATCCAAGGAGGAGACCTCGGGAAGCAGATGGCCAGCAACGGCCGCAAACGGGCTGGGATACCCTTATCAGCCTCCTCCCTATCCTATTCCTCTTTATTTTCCCACTCTTGTCGAATCTATTTTCTGGAGGAGAGCCACATTCAACCGTGCCGTCTATGGTGTTTGATGCGGCAGTGCCACCATTAACACATCACCGGATTACACCGAAACTAGGCGTCGATTACTACGTAAACCCAACCGAAGTGGAGGGCTGGAACGACTACAAATTCAGGCAACTAGACAAGGAAGCCGAGGTTGGATTCGTTCGAGCCCTCCGCCGTCGCTGTGAGACAGAAGTGCGTACCAAGCGCGATCTGATCGACCAGGCCCAAGGCTGGTTCTACCAGGACCCAGACAAGATGAAGATCGCGGAGCAGTTCGAAATGACGTCGTGCAAGCGCATGGACGAGCTCGGAATCTCGCGGTAGCCAGGTCTAACGTAATGGGTGGCGGCGGTAATGTTTTGGGGTAACTAAGTATGACTGGTCTGCGTGTCTGAGTTTGTCTAGAGGCCGTAGTTAGCATAAGGCGTGTGATCCAGGTAGATGAGGGCTTGTTCCGTTATCCAATGAAAAAGAATCGCGACTAATAGAGGGGAGGAGTTTCGAATGACATGCCAGGCGTTTTTGGTGGAACTTGGGAATCAACAGCATCGCATTATTCTACCGACTTGGGGAGACGGACAGCGGTTGAAGTTCTTGTATTCACATTGTATGCTTCCTGTTCTTCATATAGACATACAGTCTCGTGGATGACGCACTTATACTGTTGATACCTTTGAAGCTTGGAATATAAAGCGAGGTTAATTCATCTCATGATCTTCAGGTTTGTATGTGTCTGCGTATCTAGGTTGGTATATAGCCTCGTGGCGAGCGAATATAAGGTAGGTCTATACCGCCTACTCAGTGGAGGGAATAGGGGCAGACTGAAGGGCTCATGGGATACTCTGCTAATGCACTTTCCCAACAGAAGAGCTCAGGGGTATAACAACCAGGTACGCCAAGTATGGTAGACAGGATTTGTATATTCAATTAGCACAAAGGCTGTGCAATGCTTATATTGTCATTACTTTTCTGGTGCGTTCGAAGACGCTCTAAAATGATATGCTATCCTTTAGTCCCTTCTAGAGATCGATGCCCCTGCCTATGTTATATAGGATGATAATGTAGGAAAGCCCTGCCCGTATGCGGTTCTATTTGCTTCACTCGTGCTTCTTTATCTATCTTATATCTCGCCGAGGATCCAAGGCCTCGTTGCGTCTAAAATCACGAATCTCCTTAGTACCCAAACTTCCTAGGCCGCCTTCACTTCTCCGTTCCCAACCACCGAGTCGAACTACGAGACACGTCGCGTTGTCTCCGTCGCTGCTGACTTCGGTTGCATACGCCACCACATCTTTCGCGCCTTGCTCTGGCGTCTTAGCTTCCTTGACTATGTCCACAATCTCCTGATCACTCAACGTTCCAGAGACACCATCGGACATAAGAACGAGAAAGCTGTACTGAGCGGGCCCCAATTCTGTACGAGTGATCTCGGGCTCAGCGGAAACGCCCAGACGTTTTGACCCCATGTCCCCGAAAGCCCGAGAGTTTGCCAGGCCTTGAATGCGTTCCTCACCAAACGAGTCTGTCACGAACGATGCTGCAAACTTACGCAGTCGGTGGGACTCGCTTGGGGAACTTGGACGGTGATCCGACGTTAACGGAAGAGGTAGACCGGTAGCTGTCTCGCACAGTAGGATGCGCGTATCACCCACGTGTCCGACTAACAACGTGGAACTTGCTGCTGGGTGCCAAAATGGGGCAGGCGTTGGTGTTGAGATGAGAGCAACAGACGCTGTTGAGCCTCCCTTAAACCGCGTGCGTCCACCTATGCCCTGGCCAGAAGGGGGTAGATGATGCGGCTTTCCCAGCACCTCATCAAGATTCAGTGCATTATCGGCTACGTAAGGATCATCCGGATCAGGTTTACGAGCTTGAGCTGCAACAAAATCGAGGTCGGCACGGAGAAATGCGTATGTAAGAACAGACTCGATACTGACTGGAGGTTCAGGAGAATCGGGGTCTTGTTTTAGGTGAAAGTACGGAGGGTGGAAACGCCGGAAATATCCGCCAATGGTCTTTTTGTATTCCTCCACGAGCTCCTTCTGCAACCGTAAAGCCTTTGACTGTGAGACTTTAACCGGGGTAGGTGGTGCACCTTCGATAGCATCAGGGTTGCCAACTTCTTGAATTGCGCCGTGCTTATTTGTCTCCGGGATATCAGCTTTCGCCAAAACAGCCTCCGAACCCTTAATGTCCAGCTTGTCGAGCTTGTTCTGCCCGCCAGCTTCGTCATCAGGTAGTATCTGGGTGGAACTCCCCGTAGAAGCTGAATCTGGCTTCTTGCCCTTCCGCAATGGCCTGAGGCTACTCTTCAAGTCGAATTCCTGAGCAGCCTCTTCTATATAGCCGTGGAGCTCGTCTCGTAGGAAATCGCTGCATTGTGTACCTCCATGACCATCGAAAACACCAAAGTAGAAGATCTGAGGATCTCCGTATGCACTGTCAGCAGAAGTTCCCTCTCCAGACTTGTTCATAGTACTCCTAACTAGACTGATAGGAGCTCGTTTTGCGAAAGCGGGTATATCGATGGTGCCCGCTTGGTTGGTGTCTTCATTGTATGGTCGAGAACCTCTCGAGTCTGCAACACCGAAATGATGCTTCGCGCTGCGCAAAGGGATACGAACAACGGTTAGGTCGCGGTTGGGTGGCAGGTGAGGCGGAGAAACTGGTGCTGCACCAGAGACCGCATTATGGGGAGCGGCAGCTGCGCGAGGCAGCTTATGGTGAGGACCGGTTTGGAGACGGGAGTCCGGATGCAAAGAGGAGGATGGGAGATGTGTGACGAAATACGTGTGGAAACCACGCTGAACATGGCTTGGCGAAGGCGTAGCCTTGGGATTCTGCGGTTCGGCACGAGACGAGGAATTTGCTTCATGCGCTACGGAAAACGACCTAGATGGTGGTTGCGCCGCCGTGCATCTCGCAGCGGCTCGGTACGAATACGTTCGTGTCTGCGCCTCAAAGAAGGTTGCGATGAAACCTGTATAGAGAGAGACAAGGTCTCGTTAGCTGAGTTCGGGGCTTCGATGTATGTTTGAAACTTGTGTCACGCGAGCGGCTCTCGACTAACTAACCATACGTATCGTTCAAGGACCACCGCTTCGGAGGTCCACAACCCAGACCCATCGCAACGTGCGGAAGTGCTTGTAGAGTTTATGTGTCGATTAAGCTTTACAACGCATGCACCGTATCCATCGGGTCCACGCGCATGTGGTGAGGTATATAGAATTTAGGGCCTAAGTCGGGAGACTCGGAAATTCGCAGTTCAAGAACTGGCTGAAGGAAGCTTTACGAAGGGAGTCCACCGAATCTCGCTAGCCTAGGACGGGGAGACGACGACGTAGTAGACTCGCAATAAGAACAAATGAGATATCAATTGATGAACATTCAACAGAGACAACTGAGTAGAGTGAATATATACTTGATTGATATCCGGTACGATACAAAAGAAAGGGGGAATTTTATATAGAATCCCAAGCTTATTTGTTGGGAAGAGGGATGTGACTTTGGGAAGGCCTTGGGAAGGCATTGGGAAGAAGCATTGCCTGAGCCAAGGGTTACGATGGAGCGGGTCTTGAAAGGCGTTGTGTCGCCCCCAACCCGACACCTTGGACCGCTGGACGGCGGAAAGCCCCACTGAGTTCCAGCGCTAATTACCTAAATGACTGAATCGGCTGTCAACATCGATTAAGGTGGCAGGGTGGGGGGGCTGATTAGTGCTGTACAATTTGATGTTCCCAGCAATTTCTATCATGCATCTTGACCAAGTCACCGAAGCATCACCGTTGGTCAGATTTCGAATGTGATGAAGAGGTAGTGAGTAGCAAGTATGTATATTACGTACGTACAAAGATTGTCAAATTCATTTAATGTGACAAGGACGTCGGAGTCTTGGTTATCTGAGCCGAGTGACTTTGTCGGTGTCAGAATACATGTTCATTGTGTGAAATTTGACAAGTCCAAGTACACAAAAAAACCACTGTATTTTATAAACATGCGCTATGCCGTCATAACCGCACATTAGCACGAAAACACCATGCGGGGCTTGTACTAAAGATCTGATTGGTGGATTGTCCGCGATAAGATAAGTTATAGGCAGGATTCAAGTACAGGTGCCTTAAATATACCAGTCCATTCAACGACGGCCGAAGCATAGAACGCACTACACACACTAACTACACTACACTCCATTACCAACTGCTGCAAGCAAGAAAAAAGTAGACACACCAGTCGCAGGGCTAATAGACGACACGATTCGCTCATTTGTATGCTGTCCTGGCCCCACATCCAGAAAGAGTTACATTCTCTCAAAGAAGACGGCGCCGATCCGGTAAAGATCCAAGTCTTACGTAGTATCCACCTGTGCTTCTCCATCTCCACGCGGACACACGGCAGAAGAGATTAGCGCACTACACCAAGAGGACTAGAAGCTGCTCCATCCTACCTTGTCGAATAAACCGCTCCTCTCTTGGAGGCTCTCACACCTACACACCCATACATAACCCTCGCAGTTCCCGGTATCAACCGAGACCGGATTATGTCTATTTCGAACGTCGGCTCTGTCATACTACACCTCGTGGTATTCCTGACAACCCTCGTCAACTTCCACTCGGCATTGGCTCATGTCGAGCCGGTCTTACTCATCGGCATCTACATAATCTCAAAGCTCTTGACCCGAACACCCGACGACTTCTGCATGTCAAAATGTCCAGAGCTCTAACCACCCAAGCCGACATCGAGGTGGCCCTCAATGGCTACGTGACTCCGGGCGAGGATTATTTCAATCGGGGGGCTGTTTCGCCGGTTCTATCGATGTCAAACCGAGAGCGGCAAGAAAAGAGACCGCCTCCCGTTCCTCTTCAGGGTCCCAATGCCGAGAGTCTAGCTCGGATGATCTCCAATGCTAGGAAACCTAGGAGAGGAAAGAAGATTGGGATTCGTGATCGGATATGTTGCCATCAATGGACGTGGTTCACGATGGTATGCTTCGATAAATGTCATTGCATTATTGATCAAATTCTCATATATACTACCTAACCACTAACGCCATTCTAGACAATGGTAAGCTGAGCCGTTAAATGTCTACCTACTCATACTTGTATCTATACCTATGAGGCCATATCTACCATTTTACGCATATGCTCAACCACCACCGAACAGGCAACCGGCGGCGTTGCGAACGTCCTCCATTCCAGTGAGTACCTCTCATTCTCCCAGTGAGGAGTGGGGGGAAACAACGCAAGCCGATGAGAGTGGCTGACCCTCGCTCAACTAGTATGGACACCCTACCGCGCTGATTGGCTCTGGTACATCGGGCTCATCTTCTTTCTCTTTAATATATGCCTCTTCATTATGAATTGCATCCTCATCACGATGAGATTCGTCATGGTCCCGGGGAGCTTTATGCATTCGTTCTTGGATCAGATGGAATCTCTTTTTATCCCAGCTGTGGTAAGCCTTCTCCTGGCCCTTATCAGCGTCATGCCGCTCACATATCTGAATAGGTAGTATCGTAAGTCGTGCGCAGTTTTGATGAACTGTTGTACGCCATCATTAACTATAGTGACAGAACCGCAACTATCTTAATCAACACTTGCGAATATGGAATTCCCATGACGGGTCCGTGGCTTCAGAATACGATGGAGTGTCTATTCTGGATTTACACCATTGTCAGTGTAGTCGCGAGTGCCGGCATGTATTTGATTCTATGGTCAACTCAGTAAGCAAGCCCACCCCTGCTTGTTCAATACTTCGTATTGACATCCCACAGGGTCTTCCCGATCCATACCATGACGCCAGTATGGGTCTTCCCCGGATACCCTCTACTTCTAAACGCGCCATTCGCTAGCACGCTCATAGCAGCAAATGGATTGGCCTCGAGCAACCCGCCGGTCAACAGGCTTGCAATCGCTATGTGCGCTATTGCAGTCCAAGGCACAGGCTTCCTTATTAGTTTCATGATATGCGCTGCATTTATCTACCGACTCATGACACAAAAGCTACCTAGAGATATGCAACGGCCTGGTGTGGTAAGCTATCTATAGAAATAATGAGCTCATATGTGAGTCTACTAACAGGTGCTTGTGCCAGTTCATTTCCATTGGTCCTAGCGGGTTTACAGTGGCCGGAATAGGTACGACAGTCCCTTACATCCCAGACCCCTTTTCAATTTCGAGCATATATACACCATACAGATATATCCAAATTTATCACGCATCTAATTAATCTACGACAGTCTCCCTCGGTCAGCAATCCAACGTCGTTATCCCAGACAGCTTCCAAGGCTCTACCCACAGCGTCATCATCCTACGGCTCCTCTCAACCATTGTGGGACTATGGCTTTGGGGCCTTAGCGTCTGGTTCTTCTTGGTATCCGTCGGCTCGTTGTGGAAGTACGTGCGTCCCGAGCGCAAGATGCCTTTCCAGATGACCTGGTGGTCCTTCGTCTTCCCCAACACGGCTCTCGTCACCGCGACTCTAGCTCTAGCGACCGCCCTCGGTAGTGCCGGGCTTCGCATATGCGGTTGCGTTATGGCGGCTGTGTTGATAGTCGTATGGGCCCTCGTCTTCGCCACCATGTTGAAATGTCTTTGGAATAGACAGTTGTTGTGGCCCAAGGAGCTGGAAGAAGATTAGTTGGGGAAAATTATGTACATAAAATTGCATCCTAGAGTTAGATTAGAGGTGCTGTTGGCTAAAAGTTTCGGTAGAAGGTGAAGTTGAGAAACGGAGGACCGCGTTAGTTGCATCTACTAGAGTGATTATACCCAAATACGAATTCAATGGTTTAGATTGTCATGAGGTTAAATGCTTGACTACCACGCTTAGCACTTCAAAGACATATCGTAGGAATATGCAACTTCATGTCTTTCACTATCTATCCAGCTTCCCGGTAGATAGTAGGCCAATTACTCAATCTCCTCAATCTTCGGCCGAACCACCGGCTCCAGAGAAGGCAAATTCGGCTTTGACGCAGCCCCAATATCCAATCCAGCCAAACCCGCCAATGAAGCAGGTACACTGTCCCGAGTCTCTGCGACAGAGGGTACTAGTGTGCTCAGCTGCCAATTATGCAAACTCTCCACGACATCGCGCGCATGTTGCTGCACAAGCCCGTCGTTATCCGTCTGTGCAACATACTCTAGCGAGCGCGCAATGTGTTCTCGGCTCGCATCCGTAAGTCCGAAGCCGAGGCGCCTCCCGCTTTCTCTAGCGTCTGCGAGCGCCCGCACGAAGTACAGAATCAGGATAATTGCGGCACGACGCAGGATACCTGTTTCCGCGCCAGACTCTAGGGCAAGCACGTTGAGACATAGGTCGACAGCCGCTTGCACGAGAGTAGGGCCTAGCCCGGCGAGGTTGGTTTCGATGCCGACGGAGAATATGGACAGTGCAGAAGCGCGTATGCGCACGTCTTCGGCACCACGTTTGCTCTCCCACCCTGACACGATCTGCGCTATAATTTCGTTTCGCGCTTTCTCTTCCTCGGTCTCTTCATCGTCGAGTTCGCCAAGGTCGGGCACCTCGCCCTGCCAAGCGTCTTGGGCTGCTTTGTTTTTCATCTGTTTGAGCCGCTCCTCTCGCTCTTGTTTGGCCTTCGTCTTGGGACGGTATCCACGCCTGCCCGCTATGGAGAGGAGCGCTTCGCCTACTTCTTTCGCTATGTCCCCTGAAAAGGTCTCGCCCAGACGCTGTATCACTTGGAGCAATGCCTCGCCGAACCGCAGACGAGTATCGGTCGCTTCTAGTTCGTTGGCATCGACGTAGTGTTCTAGTATCTCCTTGGTCGTTGATCGGGGATGCTTATCTGCCAGCTGAGTAAACAACCTAACCACCGTCAAATTGATATAGTCGTCGTCTTCATTCAATAACGACGAAAGGAGAACTAGCGTGGATTGGATGTCGAGGATGGGACTTCTGGCTCGTATCAGGCCGGACAAAAGGTTTAGGCCCTCCGTGCGTACCGGCGGAGGCGAATCTGCCTGCGTAATATAGGATATGGCGAGATTGTAGGTTTTACGGTCCTCTATTTGACGGTCCGTTGGCGCCGTGGGTTGGTCGGAGGGATCCTCTAAGCTGTCCCGATATTTAAGAAGGAGGGAGAGATTGCGGGCTGTTTGAGAAATATCTGGCTCTTGCGACTTGGTAATTCTTTCGAGGGAATCTTCGATTGACGCGAGAAGATCGTCACGGACGTTCGACCTCTGGAAACCAGGTGATGCTACTACGAGATTTAGTAGGCTAAGCGCCGCCGACGTAGCTTCATCATTCATTGCTGTTTCCGACGCTTGTGATTTGCCTAAGATCTCATCCACAAGCTCGAGCAGCTGTTTCCAGCCTGAGACTAGTCGGTCGGACAATTTCTCCATCATTTTTTGCAGCACTTTCGACTCGACGAGCTGGATTGCCGGATCTTTCGGTTGCTCATTCTCAGGGACTAATCTAATCTCGTGAACCGAGGCCTCCGTAGATCCAAGCGAGCCTCGAAGTAGATTTAGGAATAATGTAGAAATATCTGAATCGGTCCCAACTGATCGCAAAAGTTCGACAAAAGCGTCCGACTTCGATTCCAAAAGACTCAGGTTCAACTCAAAGTCTGGGGTATTCGTATTCCCTCGTAGCCGTTTCACCTGGAGTTGAGAATCATCCACCTTTTCATAAACCCATCGGAGGTTGGGTGTACTTGTGTTGCCATTGACGAGCAAATTACCAATGAGTGTTTGGAATTTCTCTGGAGATCCCGAAAGTTTCAAATAGATCCGTAAGAGGGTATCAGCTGGGTTCCGATATCGCTCGTCAAATTCAGTATTCACAGACGGCCATGAGGATATTGTCCAAAGTGGTGTCATCAACGGCGCAAGGAGCCTCTTCGTCAAACCTGGGTTTGGGTGAGAGTCCAGCAAAGAGGACAGGCGTTTCAACGCAGTATGTAGCTCATCTGCTCCAACAAGAATGGTTTCTTTTCGTAGATCCACTACTTCGTCTGGCCCAGCGCTGAAAACGAGAGGTTCATTCTGAGGCTCCGAGGATGACAATGTAGGGTTTATCTTGGCAAGCATTGGTTCAGCGAACGCTTTCCACCCAGGCGATCCTAAATCCAGTGTCAATAGCTGTGGTTTGCATACGCTCGTCTTGGTTAATCATACCAGGTGCCCCAAATTGTTTTCTCCCCAGTACGCCAAAGCCGATAACATAAGCAGCAGCTTTCACCAGGTCCGGCCCATCTTTTCCGTCGAGAAGGGCTAGAAGTTGTGGCGCGATGCCAGGAAACCATTGATCGGGGGAAACAGTAGCGGGTGGTGTAGAAAGCAGATTTGAGGCTAACCTCAAAGCTTCCATCGTGATATTGGCGCCCTGTTTCTGGGGCGCCGCAGCCTCGGACATCCTCACTGTACTTGACGGATGGACGGAAAAGACGAACTCTAACGTAGCCCGGACGCCATCTGGTCGTTGAGGAAGTAAAGTGAGAACGTCCATGAGAGGAACTCGAAGCCATCCCGGAACGCGATCCGGCTGTGTTAACTTGCTCAAGGCAGACATGAGTGCGATAGGCTTCGTCCTAAGTGCAGGGTTCAGAACAGGAACAGTGATTCGGCATCAGCCTACGTACCTCGATAAGAGGGCGCTAAATTCGCGCTGACCTTCGGAGCGTGAGGCTTCATCGCTAGAAGGTTGAAATGCCTTCAACCCGGCCTTCTCGATAGCTGATACCAGCGTTTCCTTCTGTCCAGTTTCTCGTTGGTCCGCCATCGCAGATCGTAGATGCGCCGCGTGATTACTAAGGCCTTGGACTTTGGTCAGTTTTGGCTAGGAACTGGGACCTGGACTCGTCTGAAACTCAAAGGGGTCGTCGGCCTTATGCGTGAGGCATGTCTCTCTACGATCCAGCCGATTCTCACGTACAAAGTCGCCTGTTGATGGAAATCGAAATAATGAACGATTGGTTACATGTACATGTAAGGAAGACAGTCGACGTCAATGGAGGACGCAGATAACCTAAACCCCCCCCCTGTACCAAAGGTAAAAACTATACCCTTTTTGGTTAACGCCGGGAGGGGGTATCGCCGGAATCCGACAGCTCTGATTGGTTAGAATCGAAAGGATTAAACCTATATATTTACTTAAACTTAAGAGTCTTTTCAATTCGAAATTAATTTTTTCTTCTTTTTACAATAATAAAAAAAGTATTATAAAAATATAATATTATAATTAAATTATAAAAATTAGGTATAAATAAAATATTTATTAATTCCTTATTAATTAATAATTAATTAATTATTAATTATTTATTAATAAAATGTATATTAAGAATATATTAACCACTTAACTTGATTATATAAGATATTTTTATTTAAATATTTAAAAATAAATGATATTTTATTAATGGTAATTAATAAATAATTAATATATGATTAATTAAAATAATAAATTAATTATAATATATAACGAATTATTTTATTACGTTATTTTATTTAATAATAAAATATGTTTAAATATAATATATAATATTAATAATTTATTAATAAATTATTAATAATTTATTAATTCGTTATTAATAAAAGTTCGAAACATTTAAATAGGTAATTTACATGCTTATTTAAAGAATAATTATGGATATAACTTATCGAATTTAAACATAAGAAATTTGAATATAATGATCCATTATTAAATAACTAATAAATAATTAATATTTTATTAATAAGTTATTAATTATTAATTAATTAAAGTTTTATATAAACTTAATAACATACATTAAAGAAAATGAAGATAAAGGTTAAAATAAGTTAAAGTATATATATAATAAAATTAATATTTTATTAATTAAATATTAATGAATTATTAATTATTTATTAATGACTTATTAATTAATCTCATACCGATCTCAATGCCACCCTTACTATGACGTTAAACTTAACATAATATAATATTATCCGATTTATTTAATTCATTACTTAACGACCTATTTAACGTTATACGGGACTTTGATTCTCATTTAATTAAACAAGAAAATAAGGAAGAATAAAAGTTTTTATAACCCGTTCCATATCATAAGGTAATTAATTCCAAATTAATTACTTATTAATAAGTTATTAATAAATTTAAAACGAGAAAATTAACTTTAAAGAAATAAAACGGATTATTATAATTAACGATAAACTTTATAATAAATGTAAATCTTATGGTAAAAAAGCTTATAATAAATCTTATTTAACGATTATTAATAAGTTATTAATAAGTTATTAATTAATAATTAATAACTTATTAATTAAATTACCCCTTGAAAAACCCGAATGACACATGTTTAATATAAAGCCATTTTTAGAAACTTACGTTTAATGTTATCATTATTTCGGAATAATTCTTACAAGATTTCATACGGCGTAATGAATTAATGGGAAATTAATATATAATTAATGCAATATTAATAAACAATCAATAAACTATCAATAACTTATTAATAAACTTTTAATTAAATATAACATTTTATTTATTATTTTTCAAAATAAATATAATATGATAAAAAATTATAAAGTAAATAAAGAAAAGATTCTTTTAGAAATTTATTTTAAAAAGAAATGTTTTAATAATAAATAATATAATAAATTAAAAATTAATATTATAAAATATAAATAAAAATAAATTAATAATAAGTTTATAAATATAAACTTTTATAAATTAAAGTTTATTTTATTTATTTTATTTATTTTATTTATTTTATTTATTTTATTTATTTTATTTATTTTATTTATTTTATTTATTTTATTTATAAGTTATTGATA
>MU400392.1:0-35288 GCA_022578955.1 Hypoxylon sp. FL1857
TATAACTTTTAAATTCTTTAATAATAATAAAGGTTATAATATAATTAATATAATAATTAATAAATTTATTAAAATAATATATTTAATTTTTGAAAAAAATACTTAAATATTAAAATAATAAGTAATAATTTATAATAATGTTTTATTAATAATAAATTAAGGTTTATTTAAAGTTATCATTAATGATAAAAATTTTAAATTTTTATTAATTTTATAAAAGTTATTTTAATAAAATAATAAAATAAATTTATTATATAAAATAATATATCATTATTAAATTAATGGATAATTAAAAAAATTTATTTTATTTATTAAATTTATTTTACGGTATTATTTATATTTAATAAATGATAAAATAATTTAAAAAAATTATTTATTAAAATTATAATAAAAAATTAATATAATTTATTTATTAATAATATAAATAAATTTATTTAAAATTTTATATAATTTTACCTTTAATTTAATATTTAAAACATTAAAAATATAATTATTAATAATAATATCTTTATTAAAAATTAATATATATAATGTAATTATATTAATATTAATAATATTTAAAAAATATTATAACGTTTAACATTAATTTATATTTTTTTAATAAAAATAACGTATATTTTTATAATTATATAAAAGATATAATATTTTATTAATAATTATATTAAGTAAAAAATTTAATTAATAATATATAAAATTTTTTATTATTAAAAAATATATTAAACGTTTAATATATTAATTAAATTTTTTTAATTATTAATATATTTATAATATTATTTTAATTAATCATTTTAAATTAATATTATTAATAAATATATTTAATAAATTATTATTAAATTTTAAATATATTATATTTAAATTATATTAATAATAAATTATTATGGAAAATAAAATATGAAAATAATATTTAATAAAATATATTAAATTTAATAATAAATTTACGAAATGAATTATAAAAAAAGATTTAAATAATAATAAAAAAATGTTAATATAAAATTATAATATAAAATAATAAATATAAATATAAATAATAAAATATAATTAATAAATTATTAATGATAAAACGTTATTTTTTTTTAAAATATTTTATATATATATTAATATTAATAAAAATATCGACATTTTTTATTATCGATATTATTATATAATATATAAATTTTAACTTTATTAATGAGTATATATAATTTTTAAAGCTGTTAATAACTCTTAACTTAACCATCATTATTTATTATCTATTCATATTCCAGTCTTAACATAGCATTCGTTCACACACCTGCATGTTTTAGTAGTATCCAAGCGAGCGGTCAAGCTAAACGTTAAGGAACTACCCGCTGTTCGCCGTCCCAAATTTGGGTCTTCAGCCGTCTGGCATTGGCCCGTCTTCCCCACCCTTTCCGACATGTCACCTGCAGCTCCGGCGCGTGTCGCCTGCTCAACAGAACCCTGCATGTGAGGAACTATTTGGGTCAGGCGTCGGAGAGCTGAGCGAAGATCTAAGTCAATACCCGTAGCCTCGTTACATTTCTGTCCTATTGTTGTCTTTTTACAATGCGAAAATATAATATACCTTCTCTGATGTATCCCGATCCCATGTTCGTGTTCTATTATTCTTAGATGTCGGCGTGGTTGCAGTCTCCATCTCGAACTGCTAACCTGCCAGAATGGCGTCCAACGATGAGGCTACTTCCGGGGGCTTCGCGATTCCGTTTGAAGACTTCGATCTGGACGAAGTCTTCAAGAAAGCCGAGTTATATGTAACGAACCGGGAAAGCAAGAACTTCGTCGTCGAGTTCGGATACGAAAGAGCACGCATTGCCTTCGATCTCGGTCCTGAAGACGTAAAGGAACTACTCGGCCAAAATCCCGAGGAAGACTATCCTATCCGATGGATGTACGTGTTAGGACGTGAATACAAGAATGCATACACTGACTGAAGGTACAGCAATGTGTGGGGTCCCAGTGAGCAGGCGGACGTTATGAAGGCCATTGGTAGCAAATACGGATTCTCGCCTAGATTACTTGGTTTGATGACTACAGGGAGACCGCAGCAGGACGACGCACGATCACATAGGGACAGGAGGAGAGCCGTCTCACGCCACAACCGATCACATAGAGACTTGGAAAAAGGTGAAGGCCCGAATGGCAACTTTCTGATGAAACCTATCGACTCTACAGAGATGAATGACAGCATAGCTCTGTACATGCAAGTTAAGGATACAGTCAACTATTTCTCTACGGATCAAACTCAGAAAGGCATGTTCCCTTCCAAATGCCAAGTTCCCCCAAGCTAATATGACTGAAAGCCTTCTGCATCGGAGCAAATTGGCTGCATAAACGTCCATTACCAGAACACGAACATCATCACCGGATCAGTATAATGCCACCTAAGCACTGGCAATGGCTCGCACTCTGTAATAATCGTATGCTCCGAACCATCTTCAGTATACCCCTGGGTAGTTACTGATACTCTAAGCAGACACTGTCTTGTCGATTCACGAGAAACCCTTATTTGAGCCGGTGCCGGAGAAGGAGGACAAGGAAAAGTGGCAGCTTGTTGAATTCGGTTATATGAGAGCCCACACACTGGATGTTCTCCTGCAACTATCCACCAAAGGGGTCAAACGTTATGAGGGGAACCCACTCGCTCAAACCTCAGTTCGACAGTCACTACAAAAATCCGGGTCAGACCTAAGTAGACAACAGTCAGGGATGTCTGTCTTTAACAACAGTAGCACGGGGACTCTAGCCGATGAAGGAACAAGTAATCTTTTCTACTACTTATTCGAAGACTACGTCGCAGCTGGCCCTTTGAAGAATGCGGAAGAAGAGCTAGACGACATGGTAAGTCGAATTTTTCGTGATATTGAAAAATGCATCACTAAATTTCATCCCACAGACGCGAAAAATTCTAGACAATACGGTAAGTTGAAATGCCTCAAGCCCGCGGTATAGATGCTAAGTGTTGTAGCATTGGAATAAAGTTTCCAAGAGTTCTGAGATTATACCTACATTGCACTACCTGAGCAAGGATCTCCGAGAGTTTAAGCATCTGTTCGAGAACTACAAGAATCTCATAAGCAAGATCATGGCGGTTGGGAGGCTAGATTCACAGTTACACGCCCATTCTGATATCGACCGCAAAGTGTTCTTAACGAACTCGGCCCTGAGCCGGTTTGATAGACTAGGAGATCGACTTCAGTATCTTATGTTGAATACCATCGAAGGATATTTGGAAGAGATAGCTGCATTGTCCACGACGGTAATGATGACAGCCCTTATTCGTGACGTGATAGCATAGCTGACTATTGCATAGTACTTTAACCTAACGCAGCAGAAGGACTCTCAGGCGACGGCAAGGCTCACCAGAAGCGCGACATTACTTGCTAAACTCAGTGTATTCTTCCTCCCGATTAGTTTCATGACCAGCTACTTCTCGGTACAGATCGAGGATCTGTATATTTATTGGACGGGCAAGACGTATTGGTACGCGTTTGCGGTGATAGCAAGTGTGTCCTTCGTGAGTCTGTTCTTCTTCAGCAGGCTACTCATGTTCTGGAGCGATATAATGGATGAGTGGGCCGCTATCATAGGAGATTGGGGCGTCGCATTTGTTCAACGAATTCAAGGCCTAGTAGGATGGAAGTCTAGGAATGGTGACCAAGATGCATGATAATGAAGTCGCTCGACCTGATCGAAACCTTTCTGCTCTTTTACTGTGTGGCAGGGATCTGACTTCGGTTGAAGTTGTGTTATAAAGTGCGTGGTCTTCGACACTTGTGATCTGTACAACAGCTGTATACTATGGAACACTCATGCAATATGAAAGATGAGTAGGAGGCAATCTGTCAGGGTCCGTGATGAAACGCTTCGCAGCGAATAAGAATGCACTTGCTGACTGGATTAGATCCAGCTCGGACTTCCGCGCTGGCATCAACCTTGTGTTTTATTCCCATTAACAATTTTAGGGTTCGACTTCACGTGTCTCTATTTCCAAACCAAGAGGGGCAATTGATCTCGTGACCCTTGGATGTTTTTCAAAAGTGCGTGATTCCAGCTCCGCAAACAGGGCAGGGCCTCTATATGACTAGGTACCTACCTTCTCTTTCTTTTCTGACTGACAGTGTTATTTTATTCTACTATACATACATAACTCTCCTAAGCTCAAGAGGTACGTGTTCATGCAGGATACCTTCCGTTTCTGCAGGGCGCAGCCATTCCCGAGAACCGGCCAAGGTGTGAATGGGAAGTCGCCACCATCAGTTCCCAAGATTCAGGTGCTCTAGGGCTGCAGCTACCCCTGCCACCCCTGCTGTCCCTGGTTTTAGTCCGATCAATTAGTTGGTCCCTGACCTATGCCGCTAGCCAACAGCCCGTTGATCACTTCCTCTGCGCATCTTGTTACACCCTCCCTCTTCTGCACCTGGACGGCGATGACGTTTTGTCATTCGTCCTGCTTACCCTACATGTACTTACCTTACCTATACCAATCACTTTCGCTTAAAACCTCCTCGACCGCCGTGGATTCGACCCTCTATCGGGTGTTTAATTATTCGTAGAAATTTGTCTTTGCGGCGCAACCCACTATCTGCCTATATCGCTTGCGCACCAGGCGGTGAACTATTTCATATTAATCCAGGTACCCCAGGACAAAAGAAATCCTCCAACTTCGACGACACCCCCATGACTACATGCTGTGCCCCGAAGAAAAGCGACGAGTAATCGACCGAAACCTTGCCAATCATGCCTTCGTCTAACCCCAACGGAGTCTCCAACGGCCACATTGGCCAGTTGCGACACATTCCTATTTCCTACGATAGCGAGAACCCTGATGCTTCTGCCCGCGCCCTCATCTTCGCTCTACGGCCCGAATGGTCGAGCCCTGATTCCAACGTTGAATTCACAACATTTAAAGACGGAATCACCAACACTTTATTAAAGGCTGTCAATAGGAAGGAAGGCTTATCTAAAGATGAAGTAGACAAGGAAGCCGTTCTGCTGCGGGCCTATGGACATGGGACCGACGTGCTTATAGACCGGCACCGCGAGACCCAGAACCATGAGCTGCTGATGAACCATGGCCTGGCTCCAGAATTGTTGGCTCGTTTCGATAATGGAATGATATATCGCTATATCAGCGGCACGGCCACTTCGCCGTCAGACCTGAGAGAGCCATCAATATATCTAGCTGTTGCGAGGAGACTAGCTCAGTGGCATGCTACCGTACCCTGCATATTCGAAACTCACGAGCAGACGAATGGGGTTAATGGTTCTCATGAAGCAGCCATTGAGCATGCTGCGCCAGGGAAGCCATCCCCGAACGTGTGGACAGTTATGCAGAAATGGATATCTGCTCTCCCTACGCAGACGGGGGCGCAGCGTACAAGACAGGCGACCCTCCAAAAAGAACTTAATAAGCTAGTCGAAGAATTGAGCCAGCGGCCTGGCTTGGGGGAGAATGGCGTAAGTAGTACTAATAGCTGGACCCCATCGTGACACGTGCTGATTCTGATTTTCTTTAGCTTGTATTTGCGCATTGCGATCTCTTGAGTGGAAATGTCATTATTGAACCTCAAGGTCCCAGCGGTGTCAAAGAAGGAAGTAGTCAGCGGAAAGAAGTCAGTTTCATCGACTACGAGTATGCTACCCCTTCGCCCGCAGCTTTCGATTTGGCGAATCACTTTGCGGAATGGGGTGGCTTCGAGTGCGATTACAACGTGTTACCCACTCGTGCACAGCGGCTAGAATTCATCCGGGAATATATTCACGCTTATTTCAGTCTGCTACCTAAGAAGCCTGACAGTATAGACGAGGAAGCTGAGACACAGAAACTACTTGCTGAAGTGGACATGTTCCGTGGAGTGCCCGGGTTCTACTGGGGGATATGGGCACTGATCCAGGCAACCATCTCGCACATTGACTTCGATTATGCTGAATACGCCGAGATTAGACTAGGAGAATATTGGGGATGGAGGGAAGCGATGCGAGCCGCCGATACGGGCAAGGAGTTGTCGCTACGGGAGAAGAGATGGGCACAGCTGGAGTAGATTCAGCTTGCGACGGGGGAGAGAATAAAGTCATGGAACAGCATTATGATAGATTCCATTTATCATACCGGACGTTTTAGAGGTGCTCTCGCCCACACGAGAATTAGACTAACAATGTTGTAATGACAATTTCACATTACTTAAGACCGGACGGCATGGAGTTTCTCGGTTAAAGATAAGCTCTAGCACATGCTGAGATGAGTAACCTTCCATTGAGACTCATGATTGTGATGACAATCTCTTTGATGCCGACGCAATAGCAAGGAATTTCGACACAGGCCAACTCTGGCAGACTTCCCTAGAGGTATGCTGCGTGCTGACCTACAGGTACTAGAGTTTTCGTAGGTATCCAGAAAATCAAGCCAACAGCACATATGTTATTATACCAACAGTCTCCGTTAGTTCACCCAGGCAAGCTCCTATCCAAGCTCTTGTATTCCATCGAGGACGATGAGATATAGGATAATCAACTGGCTCCATTTGCCAATGCTCCCGCTTACTAGATCTCGAACCATCTCATACACGCTTTCCGGCGGTGATACGTCTGGATACGGTCTTACTCCTACCCAGCTTCAGAGGCCTCGATGCGTCAGGGCCTAAGAGCTTGAGCAAACTAAACGGAGAAATTCCACGCCGAACAGCTGAGAAAATCTGGTACTGGCACGGGCTCGGGTTATGTCGGTATCGCCGGGTATGACTTGCAGAACGCAGAATGAGGTAAGCTCTATGTAGCCCTACACGGTACACACCACACTGCGGCTTAAGAAGGAACTTCAAGGAAAAGGGGTGAGCGAAAAGGGGAAAGGCGATGGTTGCCTGGTTCTTCTCCTTTATACGGACGTCAGGTGAACTGATTTTCAAGCCAACTAATTTACCAGCAACGAATAGCGACCTATAGATGGTTTACCGATGGACTAGTGGATCTCTATGAGCCACTGGACTTTTGATGATGTGTCATATTTTGTGTTGTTGGGAGCACCAGATGACCTCCTTGAGAGAGCTTCCTGGACCTTAGCCCACATTCAGTTGTAGTTTGCAAAAAGTTAGATACATTATCATCCCTTTCTTTGGCTTCGCTTCTCAATAGCAACACCCTAGGGAGTTGGTCCTTTATGTAACATCAACAGACGGCATCGGAACCTAGTTACTAACTAATGACGTTAGAGAGTATTGACTTGGACAGTTAGGGCTCAGTATTCCTGAGGCAACATTCCCAGCATGAGGACGGTGTATGCCCCAATTGCGGGTAGAATGTCAATAATATATGTATAGAAAGGTTAAGGTGGTATGTACCACATGAGCGATTAGAAGGACTATTTCAGGTCGGGGGCGAGGTTGAGTATCCTAGAATATTCACGCATAAGTAGACAGGGAATCGTGCAAATATCCAATGGATAGGATTCCTCGTAATTAAGATGTACGTATCAGCGTCTCATCGGAATAAGCGCTGACCTCTTCACTCGCCCCTTTCGAAACCGGTTCACGTAACTGAGCCTGCTCAATTCTTTAATGGCGTCTCGCCTTCTCACCCATTGCAGGGACCGTATATGAAGCATCCATTGAGACTTCGCCTCTAGACCAACTGATCCCGAATACAGGCTACTGTCAGACCTCATTTGTCATACCCAGAGGACAAACTTGCAACTACATCGGATTCCAAGAGACTCTTCCAAGCATCGTCGGTAGCAATAGTCCGCCCTAATACTGCCATGAGGAAGGGCGAGGAAGCTCGAGAGTTGTCCGGTAACTCTCCTAGGGCTATGGGCACTTTAGTGGAGTCCATTTCGGCGCCCTCGAACTGAGCCCCGACTCCCCGTGTAAGCTGCTGCTGCTGACGGCTTCCCGTGAGTTGCGCCTGGTTATGGTGCTGTGAGCACTGAAGGCGTCGGCGTGTCATGATGTAATTATATTTGCGGGACTATCCCGCGCATCAGCTCCCAACTTCAATAGAATTCAAAGTTGATATTCTACCTAGGGGATGTTCAGAATGCCAAGAGCACATATATATTTAAGGGGTTTGTCCGCTCGTACTCGTGCTCGAAAATCGGGATGCTGGGGAATGGTCAACCCCTACGTAGTCTCTACTAGATTTGCCTAGGTCTCTGTTGAAGAGGGGCTAGTAGATGTATGATGGAGAAAAACAATCTGTGGTAAAAGCATGCAAGTTAGTTATATACGAGTTCCGGTCCGGACAGCAATAAAAACGGCTTATGCTTACGAAGGAATGGGAGACGTGTGACTCAGTAAGGGATTTGAGAAGAGGTAGTTATGTATCGCACCAGGAAATGTCTATTTGAAGATTGAGGGAGGCTTTGGCGTTCTGAGAGAAATATCTACGGTAGGTGGGAGATATGGTGTTGCGGTGTAATGATGAGTGCAGGATGGACTTGAGAAGAAACCAAGCATGTGCTATACGAACGAAGTATTAATACGCAAACCTAACACAATTGAAAGAGTCACCAGGAGTCTCTCGGGGCCTCCACCCGCTGTCCTAGGGGCAATACGGGAAGTCTAGTCTGGGGGTTTCAACTTGAGAAGGAGGGGGAAAGGAGTAGCCATTGGACAACAACGTCATGTCGAGCAAGGTATCAAGAAACAATGTAGCTTATGAAATCTTGGGCAACCAAGTCAAGCACAGATTTTCTCATCTCCCTCTCGCCGCCAAGTTCACATCTCTTGATGTTGACTGAAAAGGTATAAGTCATCACATCACCAAGAAACACCAAGCGTCCACGTTATGGATATCAAGAATACCAAGAACTCTGAGGTAGCCGATGCATTATCATCGGTTTCCCACCTATTCCCGCAAGCGTTACCAAATCAGCGGCTCGCTATTGTGCAAGTAAACGGGACTTTTCTTCGCTGTTTGGGGGCCAGCTGAGGGTAAGGCAAAGCTGAGAACTTTAGGAGATATTGGCGATGCCGCCTTATCGCCTTATCGCAGCCCCGAGGCGCGCGACCCGTCAGCTTAAGGGACCCAAGGATGTACCCAGGTACCTATCCGCCTGAAGGGATGGAGGGGGGGACGGAAGAGCCCTGGAGCTGAGGGAATCGGCAGGCTTCGCAGTGCTCCGAGCGCGCAGATAAGAAAGTGCGAACCATCCATGGATCCTAAGGCGTTGAGTGGGGACCACTATAGCCTGGCCAATCATGTGGTGGACAATATCTCTAGCTGCAAATGGTCAGTGACAATGTGTTACCAGACAGCCAGAAGGGGGGGTCTTTAAGTGGGGCGAAGGGAGGGATGGGGGAGCGAGAAAAAAAGTGGTTGGGGCACGGAAACTGAGAAGCTGTGCTTCTTCATATCTTCTCATATGTCCTCGATCTATTCGTGCTCGTCCCCGATTCACAACGCCATTTGACCAAGTCGGGCTGCTCAATGAGTGAAATAGTGAAATAGCGAAATATCTGGTTCATTTGTCCAGCTATGTATTCACCTGCAGACGCTTCTTGGCGACGCGCAATCCTAGGTGTGACGAGCGAGTTCTGCGCACCATGATTCGAAGCAGAAGAGCAGTCTCTGCTGCTGGTGAGCTTGCATGCCGCCTGCTCTTGACCGCCTCTGCCCTTGCAATTCTGTCATTCGCGCACGCGATTTCGCTCGTTGCCACCTCATCCACCTCGGCCTGCCTAACACCTCTGCCGCCTTTTATAACCCGACATGCAGAAAGATCTACGTCGGGGAATACTGCACTGGGCGGCTTTCCTCAAACGGCAATGGCAAAAGTCGGAGTTCGACAACACGTTGCTTATTAAGGGAAGAGGTTCCAGCACGCACTGAAACCCTTTGCTCTCCTTCTCTCACTCTGACGGTAACTGCAACTGCTGTACGAACACCCTTCAGGCAAGTCAAGTCAGTACAGGCCAAAAAAGATACGCAGCCTGCATCTGCAACGATCAATTAGCCCACACGTAATAATAGCCTGCACCCCAATGAACGGGGACCGTCGATGAGACGAGGTTTCGCCTAGACCCTCTCGGCACTTATCAATGCACTTAAGAAACATGACGTTCCTATCTTGGGAAGTGATCAGCAGAAGTGTCGATGCATGTGCCGGATCATATGGTCGACGTCCGATTCAGTTCCGCATGGCTTCCTTTTCCTTTTTTTCCTCATCCTCTTTCAAATAGCCTACACCCTGTCCGTTTCCGAAGCTGTCTGATCCCGCCTCAGACACATACGGTCTCGCTATGGTCCGTGGATAATTGCTGGTTTGGTAAGGCCATTTTCTTCTGAACCGATTGCAACCGCACCACTTTTAAAATTAGGGTGGGTGGGAAAGAAAATAAACATGGTAATGGAGTCTGAGATGAGGTGAAGCGGAGGGAGAAAGCGTGGGATGATGGTCTAGAGCGTGTGGGAAATGTCAGCCGAAACAATTCGCATGGACGGTTGTTTGGAGCTGATGCCAGGCTGTAATTTAGCGGCAAGTAAATTACCGGGCTGAGGCGGTCGGGTGGCCGGTAGGGTGCACTGGCGTTGAGGCTTTACTGGCTGCAAGTTCTCCAAGTTGGGGGCTATGGCGGACGCATCTCATCATCTCCCATATGTAGGTACATCCAATATGTAGATTTTCCGGATGTGCCTCCGAGAATTCTGTTCGACGGATGATCGAACGAGCCTGCCTATCAGCTCCTAGAGTGCTGATAACCGCCCTGCCATTATACTTACTACGTGCATATTTACTATAACTTACGACAGCGGACTGCATCTTAAGCATAAGGAGATACTGCATGCTGATGCCGCAACCACATCTTACTGGCGACTTCTTTTCAACCTATCAAGGGGTATCCCGTGCCAAGCCACACTCCGGCTCTTACCCAAAGGCATGACGGGGGTGATATCTAGACTAGACCATCTCGATTTCGACCTTCCGGCTTATACGGCGTAGTATGTAGATGAGCACAGGTAAGATGTGACACGTGCAGCTCTTTTAATTGGCACCTCCCGGACCTGTCACCTAGCGATGTTAGACACCACACCGAAGAAGCTGATACTTATCCATCTACATACTAGTTGGATGCTACTCTCCGTACGGATGTAGATAAGAGGGAATTGACAGGCATGGAGTCAATGGTAACGTGGTTAGGCGGTATCGTTCATTGGTCCACCACCAACCCTAGTCACGCTTTTTCTGCTTTCATGTCATTGTGCCACCGTACCACAGCTCAACAATGTCGAAGTTGCAGTCACTCTGCGAGCACTAGCACTGATCAGCGCCGACTCAAACCAGAGCTGGACATCCAGCCGAGCCAGCTCTGAAGGGGACTGTGAAGGTTTCCCGCCTGACATGCATGCAGCTGCCGTTGATGCAAACCGCGTACTACCTCACGTTATAATCCACATATGTGGCCAATAGCCCTCGGCTTATCCAGCATTGGAGATCACCTACCCTCGCTCGTCAGCAATGCTTAGCCGCCTGAATCAACATAGACGGATAATGATAGGTGGCGTGTGTCCAGCATTGTTACTTTGTTACTCTTTAGTGCTCACTATCGGAGTTGTGGGTGAAAGGCGAACCGAGTAAGTCCAACAAGGCGTTTTTATCGAGTACCAAGGGATAGATGGCGCAGCCAAATTTGATTTATCACGATCTTACTAACATACTATGATATGATATTGGGCCCCTACGTACAATCTAGCTAGACTACACAGTAATATCGATAATGATAGAGAATCACGACATTCTGTGTAACCCATGACTACCAAGGTAGTAGTTAACACGGTGGTCCCAGTAGCACGTTGTCGGAAGAAAGACGACGCAAGAAAGACTCCATCTTATTAGTCGCCTACCCTATGGACCCTTACCAGGGCTCTAGCTGGATCATTAGTTCCACATTAGCATAGTTGACTACACTATAGCCTGACCTCCAACGGCTTTATTATTTTTTTTCTTCTCTACATGTATGCTAGACTAATATGTACTCGGTACCTAACTAAGCAGGTATGGGATATGCACTGTATCTAATAAGGGACTCCGTCTCCATTCCAACAATCCACATCCACATCCGCGATCCTCTTTGGTACTAATTTTTTTCCGCCTTGGTCTAGGCGTTGTTTTAGAAGCGGAAGTATAGTTCGTCAGGCTCCAGGGCTCGTAATCCTATTCCTATAATCGATCAAGCCAGTAGGATATTACCAATATTACCTAAGGGGCTCCCTTGCTCCTCCGGCGAGGCTAATCTACCGCATGTAAGTAATGATAGGACAGGTACCTACCTTGCCTTAGGTACCTGGCTGATGCTGGGGTACATGTAAGTATTACTTCCAGGTTCCAGTATGTACATACCTGTCGAGGTCAAGTGTCAACGCTCCGCACCGACCTCCCGAATACCCCGGCAGCCCGGGAGCTAGAATCCCTGCAGGGCGTTGCACCTTGCTTTTCCACCTTGCACGCCCCTTCCAACTTCCGTCACTTGGAGCTACAAGTGCGAGTTCTTTTGGGTCCTGCGCTTGCCTTTTTTCCCTTCGCCTGTACTGTACCTGCTGTACATAATTTTTTTTCTGTGTCCCCTGGGAATAATTGTGCAGGTGCAGCTGGCTCCATGTGTGTGTAATCTGCCGTCGTAGTGGTCGCCCCACCTTCTTGTCTAGCCAGCCTTTTTTTACTAGGTATCTCGCCTGTCTATCAGTCTGCTTTCCTCGATCGCGACGACCCCAAAAGTTATTAGCCAATTTGCCCTCAAGCCCAAGGTGCTATCTTATTTTTTTTTTTCTTGATACCGAGACATCTCACGCGGGAAAAGGAAAGAAAAAAAATTGTTTCCCTCCCTTACCCTCTTCCTTTCCCCCCCACAAGGCAAAAATAAACGGCCTTATGTTCTAAGTTCACATCCACACGTCCACCCCTCGCGACATATCGACCCCCCGATAGGCGTCCTGCAGCCAATCTTTAAAATTTGCTGTTGCTATTGGCTCATTTCGTCACGAGGCGCAGTCATTGACTTTTTTTTTTTAACCCCTTCCAACCCTTCGGCCGACGTTTCCGTCATGAACATCTTGTTTATGATTGACTCTTCGTCCCTTGTAAACCGCAGTTGATGTGTCCCGCCAAGTCGCGCGCGCAAGCGGGAAGTGAGTCTGCGCGCGAGCGAGAGAAAGCCAGAGAGAGCAGGACGAGGCGGAGAGCGGCCCAGCCTTAGTCCAGCCGCCCGCTTGCTGCGGCACAGTCGCCGGTTCCGTGTATTTTTATACGCGCGGCGGCTCAGAGGCCCAGGCCTATTAAAAAACGGGAAGAGCACGAAACAAGTATTAATAGCCCCGTGTCCGACCTGGACTTTGGCCGCGCAAAGCGCAAGAGGGGGGAAATGGCCGCCGACTCGTTAGAGCCTCGACTCGACCGTCGCGGCTCCCTGCTCGAGGCTCCCCGGGAATCTCAAGTCGCACCCGGCTTTGACCCGTCTTTAGACCCCACGATTAGACAGCTGTTCGAACAACAAGCTGAAATCCAGGCGAAACTAGCAGCCCTACTTCCAGCCAAGTATCTCCCAAACAGTAAGCTCGAGCTGGACATGCTCCGCCGGAAGCTCAGAGCACTGGAGGCCTATGTGAAAAGTCAAAGTGAGTCGCCTCCATTTTAATCCCATGGTGCGACGTTAGTGTCATTCCAAATTCTGATATGTAAACCAAGACTTGCCCGGGACCATTCCCATATTATCTGACGTCGAGGAAGCCCGCGCTCTGCAGTATAAATGCGAGTGTATCGAGAGCTTCTTGATAGACCAAGGTATGTAGTTTAGCCATCTCGTACCATCTCTTGCCTAATATATATGGTCTCGCAAATAGGTTTGGATCTTCACGATGTCCAGTTCTTACATACCTTAAAGCTGTACGGTCAGGAAGACGCAATACCTGGCTACGATGCGTGGCTGGATAAAAATATCTCATTTTATGACCCTATCTTCCGGGGATGGAGGATGAGGGAGACGATTCCTCTTATTTCGAGACGTCAGGCTTCCTTCAAGTGTTGGGATGACCGATGTCTGTATTACATATATGGCTTTTCTAATCCAGAGGACCGGGACGAGCACACAAAGCAGCATGCTAGCCCCCCTAAGAGGGACTCGGGCCTTTCAGTTGGCACCATCCCGCCCATTACTTTTCCAGATCAGACGTCGTCACGAATATTTAATACCGACCACCTAAATCGAAGCTCGCCAGCTACTTTACCACGGCTTTCCGTCCCTCCCTCTTTACCTCCATTAGCCACCGCCAATCCACCAAGAGATCGGCGTGAGTCAACGATAGGGTATCCATTCGCGAATGAATTACCTCCTCAACCAAGGGGGTCGGTAGACTCGGAGCCCGACTCTTTACTCCCGCCCTTGAAGCGAAGTAGAGTCGGGCACGGAAGGCTGGAGTCTATAGGGGAACTTAGGCTTCCACGCGACGCTGGGCCGTGTCTCCGCTGCAAGGTTTATGCAAAGCCGGTAGAGTAACTTGACTTTCGTAGATTGGACGACTGCTTATTTGAGTTAGTGCGATGCGAAAGACGATTGCGCGTTTTGCGCCGAACCTCCCACCTCCGTTAATGACGAGTTTTGGAGCGTCCTCGGATGCCATCGCGGCCCTTTGGTCGCACTAGCTGATTATATGCTGCCAGGTAACCTCCCTATTGGCGCGTTGCTGTCAAGTCGCAAGTACTTATCACCGAGTAGAAGCCCTCTCGCCGAGACAGGTACACACACCTGTCACATCACCTCTAGCGAGACGGCGGAACATGAACGAGTACCTGGAACGAACTTACCTTGTGAGCCAGAGCATGTCAGATATGGTGAAGTCACATATAGACTTCGATGACGGGTTCTGGTGGACCGAGGACCTAGCATCCCTGCCAATGCCTAACCCCACATTAGCGACGTACACGAAGGAACCCAAAGATAAACCACCACCCGTTTTGAAAGTATTAGCAGCGAGTTGGAACGCTGAAGGGGTTCCTTTCCAATTCTGGGAGCTGTTTAGATTAACAGGCTTCATGTCGGAGAGCCGGGAATTGGAGGCTGTGACATATCCCGTGCTATATCGCGCAAAGTTACTCCTAAGGGAGATCCTATTCTATGACTTGCAGCAGCCCGAGCCGTCGATACGAACCGAAGTTAATCTAACCAATGTAACGAATTCGCAGAATTCGCCGGACGACATAGACTACGAAGGACGAAACCGACTAATCTACAATTGCATGGTTCAATTTTTACAATCCTTCGAGAGTACGACTATGCGAAGAGTTATCTCGGATCCAAGGAGTTGGTTGGCTGTTTTCGTTTCGCTGTGTATTTTCAGCATTGTGAGGACGATCTTGGCAGACCTAATATCTACGCCATCACGATCTCTTGCTAGTCAAGCGCAAGCCGGGTTTCCCATGTCTGCTGGTGCCACTGCTATGCATAGTGTATACAAGGTGTTGGTAAGTGTATTCGCATGGTCCACGCCGATGATACTCGACGACCCAGCTTTGGATTTGGATGGAAACGATCGCGCATTATTTGCTACCACAGTTTCGGCTATTCGAAAGGATGATTGGATCACACTGGGTATTCGTTCATCTAGAGATTTCCTTCTCGGGCTTGGAAGCGGTTATTTGGATGGCAATGCCGGATTTAATGGCTTCTTCAGGCAACGGACACCTATTTACCGACATGTTTCATATCAGCAGCCTTCAGTTGTGGGCCAAGCCGGGGAGGCTCGAAAGCCCGTTCTTCAGTGGCGTCCAATCGACCCCTGGGCAAATCGAAGTGACCAGGAAATGTTGCCTGCAACGTATGCTATAGAAAACCCTGAACCTGGGAGGAGGCATACCGTAGGAGAAAATCCTGTTTTCACACGTGCGATTGCAAGGGGGCTCAATTCCCCTTCAAAGCTTAGGACCTCTTACCAACGGCCGCCACTTCGACGCGTATTTTGCACTAAGTGTAACGAATATCCCGAGGGTTTCCGCGGCGAACACGAACTTCGAAGGCATAACGACGCCAAGCACGCATCTTTGGTGAAGAGATGGGTTTGCACCGAGCCACAGAACGCAAGTCCGAACTCTCCCCAGCCCGTGATACCGCTTTCGAAATGCAAAGCTTGCGTTACGCAGAAACGATATGGTGCTTATTACAATGCGGCTGCTCATCTACGTAGGGCCCATTTCCACCCGCATAGAAGCGGTAAGGCCAGCGGCGATTGGCCGCCGATGACAGTATTGAAAGATTGGATGCGAGAAGTACGGCAGTCTATCGATGTCAACGAGAACGACTCGTCCAGCGGGGAGGAAGACAACGATGTAAGGATGATTGAGGAGTACGCATTGCCCCGGCAATCATCGTTCTTGGAAGCTCCGCGGCTTGCGCCTGCGCCACCGCAAGGACCACTGCTAGCACCATCGATAGCACCCTCTCTAGACAGCACTGCGCACAGCAGTCCTGTCATACCGAAGGCCGAGGACAACAGGAATCGCTGTCCTCACCCGGACTGCGGTCGGGTATTCAAAGATCTAGCGGCGCATATGTTGACGCACCAGGAGGAGCGGCCTGAAAAATGCCCGATAGAAAGCTGCGAATATCACACAAAAGGCTTCGCGCGGAAATACGACAAGAACAGACATGCATTGACACACTACAAGGGGACGATGGTTTGTCCCTTCTGCCCAGGACCGGGCACAGCATACGAAAAGGCATTCAACAGGGCTGATGTCTTTAAGCGGCACTTGACTGCTGTACATAATGTCGAACAGACTCCTCCCAACAGCCGGAAGATGATCATCACTGGGAACAGTTCTCGGAACGGAGGCGACGCCAAGTGTTCCATCTGTCAGACGCGGTTCTCTACGGCACAAGAATTTTATGAGCACTTGGACGATTGCGTTCTCAATGTCATCGTCCCTACGACGCCAAAGGCGTTGAAGGATCGGATATCGACGCCCCAAAAGGGCGACGAAAGGAGCATCGTGGTCGCGATGGAGGATTCGGACGAGAAGGGCAGCAGAGCTGAATCGAAGGGGGCGGTTGAAGTATCCCCAGCTAAGGCGATGGAGCCAATACGAGGGGATAAGATGGATCTGGATTCGGACAAGGATTAGGAACATGAATGGATCTTATGCAATGTACATACAGACACGACGGAGCGGGGGAAATGAGGGGAGTTTAGGGATATATGGGGTGTCATGGCGGTACCTACATGCGAGGCCGTTATATTCGTTGTATACAAGCTTGGGAACGAATATCAGGAACTTTGAACGATATTAGGTTGCGCCGTGCGGATGCAAGTGACCAATTGGGTGAGGAGCGTTCCATTAAAGTGAGTCAAGGGGAGTAAGCGGATGGCGAACTCGGAGGAACCCAGGTTGCAGGTCACTATCGGAATGGTTGGGGTAATGATCGGCGAGGAGGTGCCGGTGTAGGTGTACATATCCAGAACTGAGGTTGCTCTGGGAAGGATTGAGAAGCTGGTGGCATGCAGGGCCTTTTCGCCGCCAGCTCCCGAGCTGAAGATGCTCGTCTCACGTAGCCGCACAGCCGAATTTGAACTTGATATCAGATTCCAATCTCTAAACATTTCTCGGGCGCGGATTTACTACGACGAAGAGACAGTATCAACAAACAGTATCATAATGATTCTACTATTGGACTAGTAGGCTGGGATATAGCGCCTAGTCAATTATGTAAGGTGTCACTTTGGGCAAAGGGGGGTGTGGGTCTATAGCCTCCCGTTGCGGCGTTGGTAATTTTATAGCAGATTACAAGGACGGGCACTTGCAAGCATGGCTTCTTCATACACGTGCACGTAATATCCCTAGAAGGTAGATACTGGAAACTAGATACCTGATGCCTTAGTCATTTGCCTTACTCTGGTAAAGTTATGTCGGGCTGAGCCTGTAAGCGGCATGTTTCGCCCGCAACTACCGAGACGATCAACCTGCAAGGGAGGCTGCGCCGCCGGCGGGAAAGCGGGAGGCGCTTAACTGCCTCATCTTAGGTACCCAATCTACTGCGTACATGTATTACTTACTGGCTTAGGGCTACATATACTTGCACTAGGCCGTCTAGTGGGTATCTTGGTATCCGGGTCATCCATGGTTCGGCGGCCAGCTTACATAAGGCAACCAACTATAAAGCCAGGGCTCGCTAGCCGCCGCTGCGAAGGCAAGAGTTTGCGAGTCCTCGCAGTCCGCGTTACTGGGTCCGTAGCAGTGCCACCATGGAGGCTGTAGATTCGTATAGATTAGACACTCCCTATCTCCTACGGACGGATCACGGTTCCACCCGCGTGGCACGGGGTCCGTAGCATAGGAAGCGTGGTTCCGCCCCCGGACTTCGCCGACCTGCCAGGGCGGAGCGGAGAGGAGACAGAGTTGGTGATTAGGCTAGGCATGACGGGGGGGAAATGGTTAATGGCACTAGCTCACGTCGGTTCATTATGATCAAACAGACTTATATTGTGAAGGTAACTTACCTATTAGCCTCTTTCATTACAGACTATTTCTGTTGACAGTGGCATTGCTGTATGCGTTCTGGTCAGACCAACTCTATACCGACCTTTCAAACATATTGAGTGCCTATACCCCTGACTTATAGCTGTTAGTCTAGCGTTGTTCGCCATAGATAAACGTTTTAAACCCTACGGATGGCTGCCATTTAGCCCCCTGAGAAGAGAGCCTGAAATTTATACGGGGCGCCAGTTAGCCACTGAAGACGAAATTAGTCTACAAACAACCCAGAGCCCCCGGGTTATCAGTTTGACTGGCAGAGAGCATTAGAACCCCTTTTATTTTGTACAGGAGCTCTTTACGTGGGCCTGAGCGTTCCCCTGAAGATCACTATAAGGTAGGCTAGGTAGGTAGTCAAGAATAATATACCTTCTATGTAGAAATACAGCAAAGAAACCCAATATTAGGCACTTGGGCAGCGTGTACACATTGTTCTATTTCTTACAGGGTTAGGGTTAGTTTAGGAATGAAGACCGCCTATTCATCAAATTCTATTTCTCATGACGAATGTGATAGCTTGTGAAAATAGGACATATTAATTTGAAAGATATAATACTCGAGGTTTACTCCTTCTAAACGGAGGCCCTGTCATATATGTTTGTTGTCGTATTAGGTACCTACACTCTAGCCAGCTACACTCGTATACATAGGACAACATTAGAGAGGTAGTAATCTAAGAGCGTCTAGTGTATCTATACTATAGCATTTTTTTTACGAACATTGATGACTTTTACAATTTCTATTGCGAATTTATCTCGCCCGTCTAGGTCGATTATACATCTTTGGTTGTACGCTCAGTAGCACAATCATATAGATGAGCCACGTTTTGAATTTACTCAATCCAACTGTACTGTTTAGCCTTTACTATCTGAAAACACAACTTAATAGACACATAGAGTCAGTAGACCAGGTGAGGGTGTTTATATCTGGCAGAAAATCTCCCATTCTTGTAAAATAGGTACGTTTTCATCCTCCTAACCTCCAAACGGGGTATCATCTCCAACCATACATACACCTCATACCCATACATACCTACATACACGCGTACACACATACCTCCGGTCCCCGCCGCATTACACATAAGAGACGCCGTAGATTGGCCAACACCTCATCCATCGTATATATCCATATACCCATCCAGTCCAGTTTCCCCTCATTAATCCTTAGCCAGTCTAGTTCTCAAGAGGCTTCCTCGCATACCCATTCAGCATCCTAAACCCAGCACCAACTTTCTTCCCCTCCTCGACAACCTCATGCACGCTATCAAGGCACTTTCCAGCCTTCTCGCGCATCTCCTTTCCCTCGGCCTCCATCTCGAAGAACCCGAGACGAGCCTCACTCGCCACCTTCTCCGTCTCGCAGCGGAGGAGCCAGCGCTCCCAAGCCCAGCCACCGGCCAGACCGGCCACGCTGGCCGCTGCCTCCGTGCTGCCGCACACCATAGCCTCGAGATCGAGGGGCCTTTCGGCTCCCGTAGTGCTGTCCCTGGCAACCCTCCTGTTGCGTCTGACGGCGGGATCAGGGCCCATGGGGAGGCACACCCACGCGCGTCTGACCTCGTCGTAGCCCGCTCTCTTCAGACGGCCGAGGAACATTCTAGTCGGGCTGGGATCGTATCCCAGCGTCTTAAGCGCGAAGCCGAATTCCACGCTCTTGGCCAGACCAAGCGGTCCCGCGTTCGTGATATCCGAGTCGAGGACGGAGAACTCGAGGTACCCACCAGGCTTGAGAACGCGCATGCACTCCTTGAGACAAGAATCCCATTCGTCCTCGCCGTTCTCGCCGATAAACTTAAGAATCGAGTGCAGCTCGCGCGCGGACACCAAATCAAAATGCGCATCGGGGAACGGGAGGCGCGTGAGCCGCTCCACGGCAACTTGTCTGTGGTTGGGCGGCCCGCGGATGTTGGAGTTGGACAGTTGGCGGATGGCCTTGGTGGTGACCGTGTACACCTTAGTATTCGGGTACGTGATGGCGCAGTGCCAAGCCCAGTCGCAAGTTGCCTGGCCACCGAGATCAAGGATGCGGGCGCGGTCCTTGGCGCCGCCGATGCGGGACAGGCGGGCGAGGCGCTTAGCGATGGGGGCGGAGAATAGACGCCCGCCGTTCAGGGCTTTGGTTGCACCGACGTGCCAGTTGGCCATGGACATCTGGGTCAGCGCCTCGTGCTCCTTTTCGCTCTTCAGCTTCTCGGGATCGTCGACAATAATGTCGTCGCCGCGTGCTACGTTGGCGCTCATGCGCTTCTTGGCGGATTGCGGCACAACCGATAACTGGTACTTGCCTAGAAGCTGGTTGCGGTGAGTCTCGCGCAGAGAGATGCGCTGGGCCTGAAGAGCTTCGAAGCGCGGAAGGCGGTGGACGAAGGGATCTTGACTGCGGGAGCGGATGATGTAGTCCTGGAAAGCACGGTAGTAGGCCGACTCCTGTCGCGAGATCCTAGGCGGGAGGGTCTTCGGGATGTCAGTCTTGACAACAATCTCGGAGAAGCGAACAGTCTTCTTCTTTTGTGCCGAGGATGCTACCTCGGCCTCGGGCTCCTTTGCTTTCGGCTTCTCTTCCATGTGGACTTCCGTCTCAGGTTTGGGCTCAACCTCTAGCTTAGCTTCATCTTCCGGAAGGATGCCCTGGAGATAAACCCTTTGCGCCATAAGCCATAATTCAGTCCGGTCAAGGTTGGACAGAGCTGCTTCTTGCTGCTTCCTGGCATATTCCGGATCGTAGGTCGTAACAATTTCCGTAGCAGTAACATCCTCGTTAGGGCTCATGGGCTCATTGAGGGCGAAGGCAGTAGGGGAGGTTATGGGATGTCTTTGCTCAACGCGTCGCGCCGTAATAACTTCTTCAGTAAGATCAGCCCTGGTTTCAATGACCTGCTCAAAGACAGCTTGTCTCGCAGTAGGAATGCCATCTGACATCGTGCCCCTTACTTCAACAATCTGCTCGACCGGTGCTGATAGAATGGGTGTAGCCGCAAATCGCTCAGGTCGTGGTGGAGGTGGAGGTAAGACTGGGACAACTGGAAGAGTCGGAACCTGAGGAGCAGGCTCATTCCAGGGGCACCGGTAGAACTGCTCTGCGGTAGTCGAAGTAGGAGGTGCATTGTCATCTGGTGTCATTGTGGGCAGATGCCAAGTGTGCCTTGTACGTGGAGAAAGGCCGGAGAAGAAGCCGCCTGGAGAAGGAATATCGAGTCTTGTTAATCCATTGAGGGATTGCTGAGTTGACATTCGTCGAGCAGGTTGGGTCATGGAAGTGAGCAAGCGCGGTGTCTGCTGGGACATTTCAGGCCTTCTCTCCGCGACTTCGATGACCTGCTCTGGGCGATACTCGTCCTCAGAATCCTCGCTTCCAGATAGCGCCTGAAGAGTAGCCAAGGCAGCCGGCTGTAGTTGAACACCAGACCAATCTGTGTTAGTGGTGCTCTCATCTTCTCCAATGACCGGTGTCGGTGGAGCAGATAGAGCAGCCATCTGATCGGAACTCAGACTTCCATCAAGAGACGGCGGCGCGGAGATGGTTGGTACTTCTTGAGATTGTTGGGCTTGTAAGTAGGATATTACGGCTGGCGACATCTCAACCTTGGGTGGTGGTGTAGGAGGTACTGGTGACACAAGCCTCTTAAAATCCCGCCTGCCCGACCAACTTTCAGCATTTTGCTCCTGCTGCCCGGGGATAACTAGGGGAGGAAGAGCCCGATGCGAGGATGAGGACTGGACTACGGACCGCCTCTGCATTGTTGTGTTTCGCGAGCTGTTCCGGCGCTTTAGCGAGGATTTCCTCGAAGTACGTTGTGTGTCTTCTTCGTCAGAGACTTCGTAGATGTCATCAAAGTCTGTAACGTCAGTACTTATGCTGGCTCGGTTCCAGGGGTCTGAGGAAGTTATCGACGGCGAGTTGCTTTCGTCAGCCGAGACAGTCGACGGAGACTCGGGCAGTATCGGGGCTGATAAGAAGTGGAAGCCTCGAGGAGTCGGGAAATGGTCACTTCGTGGTGATAGCCATTGTACTATCTTCTCCTTGGATGCATTGGCTTGAATCTTGCGGCCCCTTGACTCCATCGACCTCCGCGACTCTTCTGGTTCCTCCTCCATTATTGTATTAAGTGACCTCCCCGGCCTTCGTACCTGCGAAGGGGAGGGAGGTGTGTAAGTGCTAGACGGTAAGAGTACTAGCTCCGGCATGTTGGAGTAATAATAATGCAGTCAGATTTTCAAGGGAAATATAGATGTGAGAACTATATTGGACGGATACAACCGTAAGACGCTGTAGAAAAAGGACGTCCGGCGTCGTTGAAAGCAAGAAGTAGGAAGAAAAGTGCTTTAACGACAGGAACGCTTCGTTCAACGAAAGCGAACTATAGATGAGGCAACCTCAAGGAAGCTTGAGGAAAGAGTAAAGAGAAGAGACCTACCGGGCGCCTGGGAGCGAGTAGTTTTATGACTGCGGCCTTGGAGATGGCAAGCGGCTATCGCGTGGAGAGAGTCGCATGGAGAGGAAGGCGAGCGCTTCCAGGCCAGTGGTTGTCCATGTCGATGGGCGGATAAGGCACATAGGCTGCATAGCCTTGGGTCCCGACTGCAGAGGCACAACCTCTTTTGGGTATGAATATGTGATAGCGGTGCCAGAAGAAGGCTGGTCGTCTCGCTGGGAGACGTCAGTCTGGAGGTAGCATCGGTCGAACTACCGACTCCAACAGCCAATCAGCACCTCGAGCCAGACGACTGGCGGTGGTATAATTTTAGAAATCTCCGCAACGGGGACCAATAGTCAGACTGGCGCGCGGGATGGAGGAGGGTCAAAATACTTGATTGGAAAAACATTGCAGGCTCCCAGACCAATGAGCTAATGTTACGCTGACTGAGCGCTTAGGTGCCCTCCTCGATTTGTGACGCTCCGTGATTGGGCGAGTCGCGTTCCACGATGGGATGAATCGTGCAGGGTAACCAAACTTCCAGAACTCACAGACTTGTAAGACAAAAGACAATGCTGGATAAACGTCATAGAGACAGGCTGCTCGATGGAACTATCTTGTCCATCTAACCGGCAAGGGAATCCCTTGTTATTGATGGATTACCAAGTAAGGAGGCACTATTGACGTGTCTCTGCGGATTCGAGAAGGGAAGACTCTCCGTTGTTCCTAGATTGTCATATTGATTATATGGCAATCAATAGTCTTCTTCCTTTCTTGGATTTGGAATTGTAAATGGAGTATAGGTACCTAATGAACAAGTAGTCATCTCATCAGACGTCGCTCTGACCTGTAGAATTCTGATTAATTCTAGCAGCTATAATTAACGTCCCGATTAACAAGTGTCTTGTCGTAAGATTCTTAATGTTCCTCCGGACTTTATAAAAGACAGCTGCAGATGTTATAATAGAGCAATGTTGTTTATGAGCGATATTCGTGGCTGACAAATGAATTTAATTATAGGCCGTCGGAGATGGTCCTAGTCACGCTGGAAGCAATGTCTCGGGGCCTATATCAGTAGGGCCAATTCGATAGGACGCTGAACAAGTACAAGAAGTGCATGCGCATCGAGAAGGCTCAGCATTACGGACCGACGCTACAGGAATGGTTCGACAACTGCGATGAGATTTGTGTGGCACAGAAGGATGTTTCCGAGTGGTATACTGAAGAATACGGATATGGATGGAAGGGTATCGCTAGGCGAATGATACTATAGCTCTATTTTCAACCAGCTGATAAATGTCGACTGGGGAATTGAAAAGGCCATATTTTGATAACCTTCGGATGTATCTGGGTACTCGGGCACACGGACATCAATCAACGAGCAGCTGTGGCGTAAGCTTGAGGTACTATGTAGAAACTGTGGCTTGTAATTTCCTTGATTCTGTCTGCTACATGTAGCTATCACCTGCTTCGCGCCCAGTCCTTCGCGGGTCTGCGAAACATACGAATGTAACTACCCCACCAACCCACCAAACCCACCAAACCCACCAAACCCACCATACCTGTCCACCGAACCTGTCGACAACCCCGCGCTCAACACAGCAGTCCCTGCTGGTAGCGAACAAAGAAGTGGTATTTTAAGTCGTCAAACGACGAAACACCTCGCGTTTCCTTACATTCCCGTCAATTAGTCAGGAATGGCAGACACAGAACAGGCAGATGGGCCCAGCGAGCCCCAAGGCCGCCATGTGATCTACTGCGGCGGTAAGTCAAACAAAAACAGCGGCCAAGTTTCCCCACCGGCGGCCTGGGGGGTGGGTGGGTGGTAGTAAGAGCTATAGCTAACGAACTCTGTGTACTGGCTTAGTATGCACTTTACCACCAGAGGTACGACCGACTGCAAATCCCCCGAGTGGCACTCGAGCCGCTGCTCGAAAGCAGGAAACGAAACAGAAGAGTGGACTGATGGCCAAAAGTAGTACTGCGAATACGGCGGCACCGTCAAGAAGTGCCAGGACTGGCTGCAGAAGAACCACCCGGCCTTGTACGAGCAGATATGGTCTCCCGGTGCGTAGATTAGTTTGCATCCTGCCTGCATCCCTACTGAAACGGGGGATCTGCAATGTGTTGGAATTCTCGACGTGGACCACTAACACAGTCCAAATTCCCACGCCCGCAGAAGCCTTAGAAGCCGCCACCGCGTCGCTCTCCGTCGAAGCCCAAAAGCGAGCCGCGAAGGACGCCCAGAAGAAAGCCGCACAGGCCGAGAAGGCGGAGCAGAAGCAAGCCGATAAGATCGCCAACAGCGTCGTCACCATCAAGCGCGTCGAACGCAACAAGCGGAAATTCGTGACAGCCGTCTCCGGCCTCGAGGCCTTTGGCCTGGACCTGAAAAAGGTCGCCAAGGAGTTCGGCAAGAAGTTCGCCACCGGGTCGTCTGTCACCAAGGTGCCTAGCGGCGGAGAGGAAATCGTCGTCCAGGGTGACGTGAGCGACGAGATCGAGGAGTTCCTGCTGGAGAAGTACAAGGAGATACCCGAGGACAACATCGAGTTAGTAGACGATAAGAAGAAGAAAGGGGCCAGCGCTGGCTAGCCGAGCTGAGTTGGGCAGAACATGCGTGATATGGATGCATTGGTGTCACGAAGGAAGAAGCAAGTATAACCCCTGTATAAATTAGGGGGGAGAGAGGGGACAGAAATGCAGCAGCCCTTGAATAGAGAAGCAAAAGCCAACAAGGTTCTCATTGCGATGCGACCTGTGTTTTAATCCGCACCCTTATTTACCAACCGATACCTGAATCCTGAACACCAAACAAAAGCCAATTGCAATTACACATTATAGCCACTCAAGACCTAGGCCCTCTTTCTAAGTGTCCTTCCCGTCCCCGTTCCCGCAGGTGCCGTTGTAGCCTTCGACGCCGGAGGCTTCTTTGTAGTAGCTGACTTTATTGTACTCATTACCGTTCTCTTGGCCGGAGGAGCGGTGGTCTTGGCTGCTCTCGAAGCAGTTGTTTTCCGCACCACCGTTCCGTTGCTGCCGTTGCTAGACTCGCTAGTGGCGCTTAGTTTCCGTCGTCCACGCGTAGAGGCAGCAGTGGGCGGGCGAGAAGTGGCTCCAGCTTGTCGCGTCCGTGAGGCAGTGGCGGTGCCGGAATTTGAGGGATTTGAGTTCGTCGAAGATGAAGCAGTGGCCTTTCGCGTTCCAGCCGCGGGCCGAGTTCCCTTGGCCTTCTCAACCATACTCGATATGATATTTGGTTTAGGGGGTGGGACCTTCACGGGAGATGCGGGTCTGCTAATCATTGGCTTCGTAGGCGATGCTGGACGCTGGCGAGGGACAACGGTTCGGGTGTTTGAAGATGTGGGTGACAGAACATGTGCCGGCTGAATAGATGCAACTTCCTTTGCAGGAGCAGCACGAACCTTCTTCTTGGCGTTCTCGACTGCGGTGCCCTGGTTTTCCTTATCGGCACCAGATATCTCATCACTAGGCAACGTTAGTTGAACAACTGGAACTGAAAATAAACAAACGCATACCTCAAGCGCTTGCGTCCGGCTGCTGCACTGCTGGCTGGGACTGGCTTTCGTGGGAGGGGCTTGGATGATGTGTCGTCCTTGGCTGGGACGGGAGGTGGTCTAGCTACATACGTTGACTTGGGTGGGCGAGGAGGTTGTTGTGGTTGTAGAGACTTGGAGAGGAGCTCGCCCATCTTAGCCTTCCGTAGAGCCGTTGGTATCCGGTTGACGCGCATCTCTACTCGTGATCTTAACTGTTGCGCCTGGATGTTGTACTGAGCTCTAAGTCGTCGTGCACGTTCGGTAACTGCGTTATAAATTAGTTACTATCGCGTAATTTGACAGTTGGATTTAGAATCGCGTCCATACTCTCTAGCTGAAGATTGTCGATGAGGGCTTGCTTCTGCGCAAGCGAAAGACCTAACTTCCGCTTCTTAATTGGACTTCGTGACGGGCTGCTGCTCTTGGTTGGGATCTTCTGGTTTTCTACAGGGCTTGTCGAATGGCTCGACTTGCGCTTTCGCGTCGCTTTCACGGGTGCCATCTTGATTGGTGATTTCAATTGGGATTGTAGAGTGTGATATGATAGAATAAAGGGTAAAGAGTTAATTTCTGGACAGACGCGTCTATCGTGGAGGGCGTTTTTGAGTAATGGGGAATTATGGAGTACGATGCAGGATTTCGGCGTGTTAATGATGAAACCAATGCTTGTGCAAGTAAACAAAAGATAGGCACAGGTTGCTTTGCGGCGCTAGCGATTTCATTGGGTAGCTCGAGCAACTGGGCGCAACAGGCTGACAGGGTCCCTTAAAGTGGTTAAGCCGATAGAAGCAGCTGGTCCAAGCTCCATTGTATCGGCGTATCGGCGTATCGGCGTACCTACCTGTACCTTTGTACACTTCGCAGGCTGCACCTGCCTGACGTTTGTCTGAACTGAACCTTGGAGAGCTCGTCTTCCGTTTCAAGCAGCTGCACCTGTTCGTTACATCCCCATCCTCTAACCAACCCATTCCAACATCGCCGGACTTTACACGGCTATCTTCTAGCCTCGCACAGCAGTCATTATCCACTTTCCACTCATTACCCACGAAATAAGTCCAGTGCTGCAACACCGCCAAGATGCCGTTGCAAGCTGTTATGATAATCGTGGATAACAGCGAAAGCAGCCGGAATGGAGACTATCAGCCGTCGAGATTCGATGCTCAAGCCGATGCTATCAACATCATATTTGAAAGCATCACTCAGTCGAACCCCGAGTCGTCCGTTGGCTTGATGAGCATGGGTGGTAAGGGTCCCGAAGTCCTGTCTACGCTGACGACGGAACGAGGCAAGCTGCTCGAAGGCCTGCACCGCATAAGGAAGAAGATCTCCGGTTCTTCCCACCTTGCCACCGGTATCCAGATCGCCAGCGTAAGTTAAGCAATCGCATTTTGTGAAGCATAGCGAGAGCAACTGGACTAACAATTAACCCTTCTAATAGTTAGCATTGAAGCATCGACAAAACAAGTCCCAACGCCAACGCATCATCGTCTTTGTATGCTCGCCCGTGGCCGACGATGAGAAGAAGCTGGTATCGCTAGCAAAGAAGATGAAGAAGGGCAATATCGACATCGACTTTGTCCTGTTCGGCGACTTAGATGATGATGACGTACAGAAGAAGCTCGAGGCTTTCAACAACACGGTCAAGACGAACGAGAACTCTCACCTCGTTGTGATCCCACCCAGCGGCAAGCTTCTCAGCGACCAACTCATCACAACACCCATTCTGCTTGGCGAAGGCGCTGCCAGTGGTTCAGGTGGCATGGCTGAGGGTGGTGGCGACTTTGGCGATTTCGACTTCGACCCTAGTGCGGATCCGGAGTTGGCTCTTGCCCTACGCATGAGTATGGAAGAGGAGAATGCTAGACAGGCTAAGGCTGCTAAGGAGCAGGAGGATGCTGCGAAGAAGACAAATCTGGAAGGCATACAGGAGGAGGGCGAGAACCAACCTCTGCTGAACGAGCAAGGCGAGCCCAGCGGAAGTGGATCCGACAGTAAGAAGGACAACAAGAAAGGCGATGACGATAAGATGGACACGTCGTAGATTTGGTTGTCTGCAGTCGATTGACTTGATTCTCACCGGCATGGGATTACGGAGTTGCACTTGTACAGTAATACTAGACTTCTAAAGAGGCGAATCAAAGGGGAAATGCCGTTGCCGCAAAAAGGCAGTGCAGCTTCTTCTATCAAGAACTAAGTCCCGACCATATGAAATGAAGAAGACCTTAAACTCCAAACTCCATGCGACAATGCAACTCTAGATGATGATTTTACCCCCATCAAGCCAGCACAATTCCCCTTCATTCCCGATAATTCGTAATAGGATTGTGCCACACACCAGTAGTCTTCCCTCCTACCTAGAACTATTAATCTCTCTAATGTAGGAGTTCAACTTCCTATCAAAAGTCTCGCAGCGGATGGGCATCTCAAGCTGGTAGAAGGGGTTCTTCATGACGTAGTCGGAGTATAGATCGTAGACCTTGCGCATGGTCACATCCACGTTGGTCTGCATCGTATCCGTGAACAGCAGGAACTTGGTGCCAGTTAATGTGTTGAAGCACTGTAATCGGAAGTTCTCCGACTCCAGCACTTCAAGACCTGAGGGGGGTTCTGGTCGGCTTGGTATCGGTACGCCTCCCGCGGTTACTGCAGCCGGCTGTTGTTGGGCCATCAACCCCTTGAGTGGATTCAGCCGAGCCGTAATGGCATGAACTCTATAGAGGGATGAGCAAGTGAATTGATCGTGAGACCAGGGGAAATGTCTCACCCGTGAAAGGTGCCCGCAAGGACAAGATAGTCATTTGTGTTGAGCTGATTTAATCCATCTCCAAAAGTCCGGTTATAGACAAGACCGCCAGCCTTGTTGATCACGATGAGAGCTAGGACACCCCTATATCTGGATTAACAGTAGTTCCATGCATTCCAGCAAATTGATGTGATTTCATACTCACATCGTGTGGCGGTATTGAGGGCTGTGGACTACTTCAGTGTGATTGAGGTACTTCAAGTATGATCTCTCTGCTCATTTTCTCCTTAAGAATTATGCGTTCATGGTTCTTTGATATGAGATCTCATAGTACACAGCTTCGTCACCAATCTGTCGCTTTGGCTGATGTTCCTCCAACAGTGACGGAGAAGCCGAAGTTCATCCGAATAGGCCCAGCCCCCTGAAAGCAATAAAGCGATAAAGAGATATTATATATGCGGGCTAAACCTTAAATGGACAAGCGCATTTGTGGATTTTCGTGGAAGCTTCCCCAATGCCCCACAATTCGCCAAACCCATGTACCGTACCAGCGTACCTAAGCTTTTCAAGGCCTGCTCCATCACAGGCTACAGCCGCATGTGTCTGACAGCTGCCATTTCTTCTCGTCTTGTCGCATATCATCTATCATCTTTCAATTCACCGCGTCGACTCGCGACAACCCGAAAATAATTAACAACCACTTTTACTCTACAACCGCGAATTGCCTTACTGCCGCAACTCTCTCTTTCGATCTTTGTACGATCGCAATCGCACAAAGCATCAATCGCGACAATGTCCCATCACCCTGCTACCTCGCGCTCGAGACCCCAGCCCGCCGGTAGCGAAGAGGCGACCACCGTCCTGAGATTGGGCGAATTCCAAGATGTTGACACATTGACGCTTTCCGAGGCTGCTCTCGTTATTAACGCGCTCGTCGCTAAGCGTCGCAATGACCGGAAGAACGTGAATGAGACCGAGTATGCAATCCATCCTGATGGATGATGGTGTTGATGACAGGGAAAGAGTCGTGGCAGGGTCCATGGAGTGCTAACTCTGTGTTCTTATTATCCAGGATGTTGGCCAAGACAATCGACTACCTAGATACGTTTGCTCGTTTTAAGAAGAAGGAGAGCGTCGAGGCTGTCGAGCGTCTTCTAAGCTCATATCCAAAGCTTCATAAGTTCGAGCGTGCTCAGCTTGGTGCGTCCACCGAGCACAGAACGATGGTCTCTACTGGTTGGCCGCATTAAGAAGCTAACCAAGCATTATGTTTTTTAGGCTCGCTTTGCTGCGAGACAGCCGAAGAAGCCAAGTACCTGATCCCTTCGCTCAACGACAAGATCAGCGACGAGGAACTGCAAGAAATGCTCGACGAGATCTACAAGCTGATGCCCCGATGATCCCGCTTTATAGACCCCATCATGGATGTGTCGCCTAGATATTACGCTTGAGTGTTCACCGCAATTGAGCAGCTACCCCTGGATCCAGCAAGATCCATGCAAAGGAGCTAGGACATGCACACTAGAGGGAGGCGAGAAGTTGTGATAATAGGATCAGGTTGTAACAAAGCAGATTTCACACAAGGCGTTATATTTAAATTGGACCAGGGAACTGGTATTTGCACTGGACGGCGCAGGATAGGGAAAAAAGAGACCGGCACGTTTCTTGACTTCTGTTTCTCCTTGGTGTTCTATACCCCATACGATCGGCAGATACAGGCAAAAACAAATGGCATTCAGTTGATTTTCCCACATACCTCTCTTGTCGTGAGCTACCTAATCTGTGGCACTACATTACGACGTCCTCCTCCCTCCGCCCTTATTATTCTTAGATATGTATAGCTACCTTCTTAGACAGCATATTGCAGTGCTTTGGGGATTAGGAAAGCAAGACGATAAGCCTCGGCACCATAAAAATATCTGGCTGGTTTACGAAGTGAACCGAGGAAGTAACGCTATTTGAAAGTTTACAATACGTTCTAATGTCTAACCAATTCACTTCACGTTCACTATACGAAGTTTTAATCACCGGTCTTGCGTAAATTAATTATTAATATACTACAGCGTGATAAGAAATACAGAACACAGCTGTACAAGCGCTCACATGTAGCCGCCCTCCAGGATGCATTCCTGGACTCCGATTGTCTTGTTGAGTGTCGGATATCTTCCGGGTGGTGAGGCCGGAGATTTCCGTACGAGGCATATCGTTCTACCTCGAGAGTGCCGGCATCGTGGGCGCCGGCACCATAGAGGATGCTCGTAATGTAGGCGAGCGAGAGGTTGACGACATCGCCCTTTCTACTTGTCTGGCCGCACAGTAGGCCGGTGGCATGTTGTTGTTGCTGTTTAGAATTGTATACACTGATCTTTGTTCCGATATAGGTTCGTCGAGAATCGCGAATGTCATCGCAAATGAACTGTCTCGCCGTTATGTGTTGCTTGTACTCCGTTGTCAATCAAAGAAGCACGCACAGCCCCCGGATGTGAGGGTAGCTGAAAGGTTTTTCTAGTATCCCTAGGTCTCGGCTTCTGGTGGTACATAGATGGAGTCGTTGGTCTTGTCAGGGCCGCCTAGGCCGTTGTCATTAACAGGGCCGATTCTCTGGGCCGGAGAAGTATGTGACCATCATGGCAGTTATGGTTATTGCCAGCCACTATCTTTATGGTGAGTTTCTTTGTTGTAGCTTTGTGGTGGCACTGTGGCGGCGGTTAGACCGCTGCCCGTCAACGCTCTTCACTGTATTGTGTAAAGTCTTGAGGTAGTTAATGTCGATATCGTGATATTTGCGGTCGACGTAGTTTGTTGCGCCAGTATGGCCTGTGTATTACTTGTTATAGCCCGTACTGCTAAGCAGACTGGATGTTGTCATTCCCGTTGTTCCGTCTGTACGGTTGGGTCTCGGAAGTGCCACGTTGGCAAGTTGGACGATATCTCTATTTTGTAAGGCTTAGTGGAATGGAATGGATAGAGTATTAGTATCAAATCCACTCTCTCATTCACGATAGTATATGGTATATCCAAGACTCTCGACGTCGTTTCACAGACAGCAAAGAAATCATCGTCTACGCCATTGTCAATGTAGAGCTCGTCCTCAACGGCCGGAGCTGCACTATCGGGCTCTAAGCCCTTCGGTGGCATTACAATAGGGTCGTCGACGTCGTCAACGCCCTCGATGAAGGCTATGCCGTCGCTATAGTTGACTTCCTAGCTTATCTTAGTTGGCCGGATCATAATAGGAGTGTGGTGTCTCTTACCACCCTGTTGACTCTCGTTAGTATATAACCCATATATAAAAGAAGGGGAAAGCGCCTGATTTTCTCTCTAAGAGCTTAAAAAGGGAACACTTACTCTTAGATTCTAAGATTTGGTGGTTCAGTCTACCTAGGAGTGTGATCTTGTCCCCAGATTCACGTAGATGCTCCAAAGGTGTCTCAAATCTCCGTTTGCGAGAAGCATCTCGAAGGTCTCGCACGGTCGGGAATAATAGTCGGCCATGCAACGGGGGTTCACAATGTTTAAACAGCGGCTGCTGTCGACATGCAGCTTCTTGACTGCTTGGGCAGGCGTCTATCTGCGCTTGACGCCCTTTATATGCCGCTTATGTCGCTAATGGGGGACGGAAGTAGGGCTTAAGCGCCGTCTAGTAGCCACTCCTCCTGGAAGCTGAGATCAGATGTCGGCGATGGCCACCCCGTGTAGCAAGACCCAAACCCTTTCTCTTTGCTTAATTGCGATGCGAGCTCTTGCTCGTGCTCTTCCTGTCGAGCCTTCAAGATAGTCTCCCATGCGCTCGCACTGGCCGTTGAGGTATCGAGTTGTCAAGTTGCCTAACGGCGTCGATCCACGCACGAGCTTTTCTGGAATGCATCATAACCTAGGCAGAGACTGTAGAATGGCGAAACGGTGGTGGATATGCAATCGACGATGTAGTTCACGTTCGTCGCCCACACCCCACCCCCACCGCAGATGCAGACTCAGACGCAGGCGCAGGCGAAGTACTGCGCCGGGTATAAGTATCAGCAATGAGAGCCGGAGTCGGCGTTGCCCGTTTTAGTAGACGAGCGAGGAACCACTCCAGGTGGATATTATATCCATTAACGCCATTGTAAGCCATCAAAACGTTCTTCCATAGAGTGTTATCAAAGAACATAGGCAGGTGGTGCTGGGGCTTAGCACTGGTGTTGCTTAATAGTTCGAGGTCGAGCATGGAGGGTGAGCTATATAGTTCTGACTAGTTGCAAACGAGGCCCAATACCAAAATACCATAGTGTTAGGTTAAGGAAACGAGTAACACTGCTTGGCTCATGTTGCCAGCAGCGGGACGAGGGATCGTGGGCGAGTTAGTGTGTCAATTGTCCTAGGTTGGCACTGGCTGTACAACCGGCGCCCGATTCGGATAAAAGGCTTGAGCGTCTACCTCGGAATCTCTATTGATTGTTAGTTTCGAACACTTTCCAATATCAAGGCACGGTAATATAGGCTGAGAGATATAAGACTCACCAACTCTTCTTAAGCGTATGTCGTAGAAATATTACTTCGATCTGGGGTTGAGCCAGGAGGTAAGAAAAGCCAAGCCAGGAGAATGTGAGGCGTTTGAGGGATGAGCGTGAAGCTGAGAAAGATGTAAGGTTGAGGTTGAGGAACGGAGATGCTGGTCCCAGCGATGCACCGGGGTTCGAGTCACCGCTGCATGAACGTCCTTTGGCCTTCACTCGCAAGACCCCTATTGGGGCCGAACGTCGAACTCGAATGAAGCGGCGACTCGAACCCCGACATGATGGGCTTGTGGGTCGAAGGGGCACTCTGGGCGAGTGCAACGGCGTAATTTTTCAGACTGAATTTTAGGAGAGGGTGGTTAGCTCCCCCCCCTTCGTGACGGGGAATCTACGGGCTTTATGAGAAAGCCAGTCTCGATGTAGATGTCATACAACTCCGGCTTTTGAATGCCCCCGTGGCAAATGTCGACATGTAGCTGAACTTGGGCGGCATATGCCCTGTAGCGATCACTCATGTGGATCTCTAAAGCCAGATGAGGAGTCCTATAACTGTGGTCAGTTGCATACTTCTTTTTCACCTAAAACATGGTAACGTATGTTTGAGTGAACAGATAAAACATACCATAAACTCATTTAAGCTGTCTAGTGACGTTAGATGTAAGCTGGCCACGTATCGCAGCGGATTTACCATCCACTCTTCCTCCGATTCGCCCTCAGGGCTTCCCAAATAGGGGTTGAAGTGTGCATGTCTGATTGGCGGTCGAGTTCCTCCTGGAACTAGGCGCTGCCAGGGATCCATAAGGTTTGCGTTAGGTAAGTCTTCATTTGTATAATGTAGACACATTAGTGAAATGAATAGAATGATTGATAAGGAAGGGATGATTAGGACGGAAAAGAAGGGGCGTAAGAAGAGTAATAGTCGGAAGTGAAGAGGGCAAACAGAACTTGAAGATAGAATAGGAGTTCATATCACTGCCGCAATGTGTATAGCAATTCAACTGAACTGTCTCTGGTCTCTTCATCTCATATTAGTACAAGGGGGTTCCTCGGATTAACACCCTCCTAGACTAGGCAATGCGATCTCTGGTCCTTCTTCTGTTTCTGCTATAGGGTTTAAATCCCTCAAGTAACTTCAAAGGATCTGCTTGCATAGAGCCGGTTTCTCCGGCTTCAACGGGGACGTACGAGTATACGTCCCGTGCCGTTATGTGAATGGAACAATGATCTGAGCTATCGTTGGTAAGCACCCTAATATTTGTGCCTCGGTACGCTTCAAGGAGTATGGGCGGATGAGATTGTGCAATTTCGGGAGGTTGTCTTTTGTCAAGTTCCCATACTCGGCATCTAATTTCTCGACGTTGTGTTTTCGGTCAATAAACGCTGGGAAGTCGAATAATTCCCTCTTGTTATTTTTTTTTTTAATTTTAAATTTTAAATTTTTTTTTATAAAAAAAAAAAGGGGGGGGGGGGGGGGGGGGGGGGTATTGCGAGAGAGAGGGGCACCCCCACCAAAAAAAAAGCCAGGTTGTTTAAAAGTATGTAAACCTTTACCAGGCGGGGGGGCAGA